>JAYDZK010000113.1:120238692-120249293 GCA_034509185.1 Euphonia xanthogaster
AGACCTGTGGAGGGAGGGGCCCTGCTCCTATACTGGAGCAGCCTGGCCTGGAAGGACTGCACTGCATGGAAGAGTCACCCATGCTTCAGCAGTTTGGGCATGGACTGTTGCCCATGGGATGGAGTCACATTGCAGCAGGTCACAGGGAGCTGTTGCTCATGAGATGGACTCACATTGGGGAAGTATATGAAGAGTCTGCACCCCACAGTGCAGCAGGGGAACAACTCCTCTCTCTTGGCAGTGGGAGAAGCCACAGGTGATGAACTGACCAAACCCCCCATTCCCTCTGTCCCTTTGCTGTCAGTGGGAAGGAAGGAGGGGTGAGGGTATGAGAGATGAGGTAATATTTTGCTGAAGCCAAAAGGTTGTTAAGTGAAAGTTGTTGGTTCTATGTGGTGTTGTTTGAGGTTTGGATTTGTTCTGGTTGGTTTGTTGGGTGTTGCTGTGAGCTGGGAGAGGGATGGAGTTGAAGACTTGACCAAAAGGAAGTAGGATGAGAGAGGAGGAGACAGAAAAGTAGGCAGTCAGGAGATAATGTAAATCCCCGAGTAGCCAGCCAATGGGAAGGGGGCCAGGGACCACCCCCTAGATGGGAAAAGGCATATTTTGTAGCCATTCTGTTGGAGGGTGTGTGTGCTCAGCTCTAGGGGAGAGAGGTACACACCTGACTCAGTTAAATCATTACTAATGAATAGTTTTCTTTTGTGTAGACAAAAGTTTGTCCCCATTTAATTGTATCTAAAAGTCAGTTTATTTCTAACAAGGGGAAGGTGTTTTCAAGGTTCTTATTGTATTTCTCATTATCCTGCTCTGATTTTGTGAGTAATAAATTCAATGCCTATCTCTAAGTTGATGTGCATTGGGGAGTACCTGTTTTGCCCATGATGGTATTTGATGAATGATCTCTCCCAGGCCTTACCTCAACCCATGGACCCTTCATTATATTTTCTCTCCCCCATCCAGCTGCAGAGGAGAGAGTGGCTTTGGTGGGTGCTTGGCATCTGACCACTACACCAGGTGGGCAAAAATACATCAGCCACCAGCCAGGAAAGCCCCTGGTGACCTGGCTGCTCCTGTGCTGGGACATTGTGTCCCACAGTATGAAACTAGGTGGTAATAAAGCCAAGCAACTGGAATCCCTGTCACAGGATGCAGGTATTGACCATGGGATTGGGAAGAGGACAGAAACTCTCAGCCTCTGGAAGTGACTCCTGTCAAGCAGAGGGAAGGGCGTTCTCTCAAGGATGATCTAATAGTGTGTCCAAGCAGATGGAATGCCATGGAGAAAGATATCCAGTACCTGAGAGCATTAGCTGTGCTAGAGGTACTTTATAGAGATTGAAATAAAGAGCAGCTCTCTGTAGCTCCAGATGAGGTCCAGTGTACACAGTCCTTGTGGTGGAAGTTTGTGCAGAGCATGCCATCATCATATGCCATTGACATAAATGGCAATGAAAGGAGAACAAACAGTGCTTCAGGTGACTACCTGACTCTGGCAATATGAACATCATGTTTTTGCCTCACTACCAACCTGCACCTCAGCTGTGGCACAACTGTCCAAGATGGCAGACAGATCTGAAAGACTTGAACAAGCTAGAGAGGACATGTCCCATGGCCCTCCAGTATAGACCAGAGTCTTGCTATTGGTAGCAAGGGCCCCTTGCTTGAGAGAGAGGGTGCACACCACAAGGTAACCCATGGTTTTACTTGCATGACCATAGAAGGGACATGAGGAAGTGGAATGGAAAACCCACCTGTGCCCTAGCAGCATGGATACATGAGTTGAGAGGAAGAACAACCACTGTAGAAAATCCTTCAAGGATAAATGCCACTCCAGTTTCCAGTGGACAAATACTCAGAACAGGAGGGCTGATGTTGCTTGAACCCACTTGAAGTACCTTCAGTTCAAATTTGTGAGCAACAAATACCATGACCAGAACTGGAGAGGTCCTGCCTCCAGCAAGGTGGAGGAAAGGGACAATCAGATCTCTTGGACTGTGTGGATCTGATGGCTTGGCACACCAGACCCACAGGAGTTTAAGGCTTTACTTGACACCAGTGCACCATGTACCCTCATGCTACCAAGATAAGTAGGGGCAGAATCCATCTCTGTTTCTGGGATTACAGGGGATCCCAAGAGCTGCCTGTACTGGGAGATGTACTGAACCTCACTGGGTATTGTGAGAGACTGGAGGAGATTGCCCACATACACCCCCAAAATGTTTTGAGCAAAGAAAGGGGCAGGTTGGGCGTTGCCCTGGTGGGGCAATGCCCTGCTCCACACACTCCATCCTCTAGAGCCTGTATCCCAGCCCCATAGTGACTGCCAGTCACAGGCACACTGGAGGCGATGCTCCTCATCCCATCTCAGAAGCCCTAACCCAGCTCCTGAGTGGCTGCCAGACCAGAAGTCTCACCTGGAGGAAGGGCCCAGGAAAGCCAAAGGATACTTAAGCCACGACACCAGGCAAGCACATATCTTGACCCTACCTTCCCATGGATTTTATATCAGCTGGAAGACCACTGGAAGCCAGCAGTGGTAGCTGTATTCATTATTTTCTGCATCTTTTCTCTCTTTCTCTTTTTCTCTTTCCTCTCCTTCTTATAATGCCTTCTCAAAGTTTGAGTAACTTAAACTTGGATTTGTTGGAGTTTGCAAAGTTGGTCAGGCTGAGAGTTTGCTAAGTTAACACTTGGGAAAACGTTTTATGTTGATTGAATGTTGCTCTAAACTTTTGCCTAAGTGCTCTGATTTTCTGAAATTTTCCAGTAAAGTTTTCGTTGTTTTCATCTTTTGAGAATACCTTGTTGGTATTTCTCCTTTGCATCTAATTCAGGGTACATAAAAAACCTGCAAGCCCTTTTAGAAGACTTGCCAAGTGAGTTCTGGGGTCTACAGGAATGAATGGCAAAACCACCCCATTGTGATGGGCCAGAGGCCTTGTGCGTCCTTGGCATGGACTGCTTCAGGAGTGGGTATTTCAGGGACCCAAAAGGACATGCAGTACACCTGGAACCAACTGCCCAGGGGTGGAAGCACACTCCCACCATTTGCCATGGAATGATCCAGACTGCACTAGAAGAGAGTGAAGCTTCATAACATTTGCAATATATTGATGACATCATTGTGTGGGGCAACCAAGCAGAGGAAGTTTTTGAGAAAGGGGAGAAGATAATCCAAATCCTCCTGAAGGCTGGTTTTGCCTTAAAGCAAAGTAAGGTGAAGGGACCTGCCAGGAAATCCAGGGTTTAGGAATAAAATGTTAAGATGGATATCATCAGATTCTAATGGCCATGGTCAACAAAACAGCATCTATGTTCCCACCAACCATCAAGAAGGAAATACAGGTTTTCTTAGGAGCTGCGGGCTTTTGGAGAATGCGTATTCCCGAGCTCAATCAGACTGAAAGCCCTCTATATCTTATGATGCAAAGATGAATTATTTTAAGTGGGGTCCTGAAAAACAAGCTTGTGAACAAATTAAGGAAGAGATTGTTCATGCAGTAGCTCTTGGGTCCATCAGGACAGGACAAGATGTGAAAACTGTGCTCTATACTGCAGCTGGGGAGAATGATCCTCCCTGGAGTCTCTGCCAAAAAGTACCAGGGGACCACTGGAGGATGTCTCCTGGGATTCTGGAGTTGGGGATACAAAGGATCCGAGGCCTGCTACACAACAACTGAAAAAGGGATACTGGCATCTCATGAAGGGGTTCAAGCTGCTTCAGAAGTGATTGGCACTGAAACACAGCTTCTTCTGGCACCCTGACTGCCAGTGCTGGGCTGTATGTTTTAAGAGAAAGTCTCTTCCACATGTCATGCCACTAATGCTACATAGAGTGAACTGTGCTGATCATACAGTGAGCTTGAATAGGAAACCCCAAAAGCTCAGGGATCTTGGAAATCATCGTGAACTACCTCCAGAGGTTCAGATTTTTGGGTGAGAACAGTCTGTGCTGTTGAATTGTGTAACACTGGTTGCTGAATGATACTGTATGCCATAACTGTGATGGACAATGGGTATGGACTGCTCCAGATGCAGCAGTAGTGAATTCGTGATGCAGCCTGCAACCAGCTGACAGCACACCAGCCCTCCTGACCTGGAAGACATCTGTGATGTGTTGCCCTGTTCTTCTAAGTTCTTCTAAGCCTTCTGATGTTTACATTTTTGTAATGGAGTTTCTCATGCACTTTTCATGTAAATAATGATTGGTTTGCATTCCTTTGTGGAGGAGGAGAAATTTGGTTTGACCAGTCTGGCTGGAGAGGTGGCAATTTCATCCTCCAATCCATGGTCACTTTTGAAAGTCTATAAATACTGGAGTTTGGAAATAAATTTCCTTCCTTTTACCTCAGACATTTCAGCTTGTGCATGTCATTCATTTCGTGTCCTATTGAGACATGGATGGATAGAACCCACAGTCATGGACTGGATGGACTCAACAAACATATTGGAGGAACAGCCATTGACTAGGGAAATGATACCTCTGCTTGTATATACATAGATATAGTTGGAATGTGTAGGATCTGGGCATGCAGGATGGTATAGAACAAGGGGTGGATAATGTCCTGGTTCTGGCCAGGACAGGGTTAATTTTTGCAATTGCCAGGAGGGGCCAGGGCTAGGACCTGGACATTATTCTATACCACCTCATGTCATTGCCATGTCTGGGGGAGGGAGTCTCTTCCAGTCGAGTGAGTGTGGCAGAGGGTGTGGTCAGGTATTGGCTGTTCTCAGGGGGTTTCCATGGGAATTGTTCATTTCTTCTACCCTCTGTCATTAGCATTGTTGCTGTTACTGTTGTTTTCTTATCCCATTGCTGTTTCTAGTACATTGTTCTTATCACAACCCATGACATTTACCTTTTTTTGTTTCCAATTCTCCTCCCCAGCCCACCACAAGGGGAGGTGGGAGTGGGAAGGGGAGAGTGAGTGAGCGGCAGTGTTTTGGAGAGTGTCAGTGGGATGCTAAATTGGACAGTACCATTCCTAAACCAAAACATCAGGTTACATTTAAGAGGTGAAGGGTGGAAAGCAAAGAAACTACTTGAATGACCTAGCCTAGAAAACAAAGGCAAAGGTAAGGTGGTGCATCAGTAGCTTCTGGATCAGAGTTGAAGGGAGAAACCAAGAGGTGAAGACTCTCAAAGAAGTGCAAGTTAAAAGCATAATTTATGCCTGTAATTATTTAAGGAGAAGAGACATAGGAGAGAAAGATGAGCTGCAGTAAGATAAATGTAAGGTGGAAATCTCTATCTCCTGGACCCAGAAACTGCCTCAGACACCAGCTAATTTTACAAGATAAGTTACATGCATGCCCACATTCAAGAGGGCAAGAGTGAAACCTTGATGGCAACGCTACGATTCTGGCTGAAGAGCTTCATTTTCCCCCTCCCATACCTGAAAGCCTTGAATCCTTGCCAAATATTCCAGCTGTTTTGAAGGCTGCACTGTAGAACAGGGGGAAGCAGGAGATATTCCTTTTAGACCTATGGCTTCGGCAGTTGGGGACGTTCCATTCATGAGAAGTTCCCTGGCAATGGTGGCTGTGCTATTTGTGGTAGGAGATATGCTGAAGAAAGAGCTAGAAGTCTGGCTCATTTCTTTGGATGACATATAGCTTACAGTGGTACCAGGGGCTGATTTGTTGCGGCTTGCTTCCATCTCTTGATATACGTCAGGAGACAGATGGAGTATTCCCTTTGGTGCTGAAAACAAAACCAAAGATCGTTCTCATTACTTTAGAATGGGTTTGACATGTAGACAATTTTCATTAACATATTTTACAGTCAAAAACAAAGTAAGAATTTAAAGCAGTATTTTTTTTTTTTACAATAACTGTAAATGAAGTCACCTAATATATTTAGAAACAAAGCAGATCTGAAGAGGCCCTATTCTTCCTCTTCCCCAACTCCTTTTAAAATGGTACAAACCTTAACTTTAAAACTAAACTGTGGCTAGCATAGAACACACAATAGGAACAAAAAATTTTTGGAAACCTACAAACCATGAGGAACAGATGTTACTTCAAAATAGTAGCACAATCATTATTTCCCTATATTCTTCTACCTCCTATCTGAACAATAATTTAGGCTGTTTTTTCACAAATAATTGAAACTAGTCTATATCAGCACTGTTGCCACCAGAAATAGTTTAGGTTTTTTTCTCCCACCTACAGCTGGTGCTTGTACTCCCCAGCTGCTCTATTGCCAGCACCAGCACCTGTAGTGATGTCCATGTAGGCCCATGTAGGGATGTCCATGAGAATGAGCTGCTGGAGGTATTGGCTGTTCTCAGGAGGTTTCCATGGGAATTGTTCATTTCTTCTTCCCTCTGTCATTAGCATTGTTGGAAGGGCAGTGTGGTTCCTTGCAGTAGCAGCACTGCCTTGAGGGCTGGCTTAAAGAGTTTGCTGAATCACAATGGCAGCCTGGGGTTAAAAAAATCTTAAATTGCCCTGCAGCCAGTGCTAATGACTCTGATGTGACTGACTGATCTGCAGTGAAAAGGAATTTATTTATTTATCTGCACAGCCTATAGTTTTCAAATAGTTACTTGCCTTTGAGAACATTTATACTGAAAAAGGAAAGCATATATGTGTCCTACTTAATATCAACAGGAGTTAAGGTAAACATTAAAAGAGCTGGATTTATTTATGTGAATAAATTCTAAATATTTCCAGTGAGATGTAAATTAGTGATAATTTATCTACATTTAAACATTTTTAAAACCTTTTCAGAAAATATCTCAACCCTAAACCTGCTTGGAAACAGAAATACATACTTGATCAGTTTTGCTGATAGTCCTGTGCATGGTAATGTGCAGAATTAAGTCTGAAGTTTGCTAGTTTTCTTATACAGTTAAGCATTTTTTGGAAACACAAATAACCAGTTGGCTGATACTAGAGGGAAACCTTTTTCTTATTATTAATGCATCAGAAAATGAGCTTGAAATGTGTAATTTCATATTAAGAACATACTTTAATCTTCTAGCATATAATATGAGTGAACCTGAGCCATATGGCATTTCATTCTAGGGATAATAAACCTGTTTGTTAACTGATTTAGTAATCCCAAGAGAAATCAAAGGGTTCAATGTTTAATTCATTTGCAGTACATATTAATCTCAGAAAGTAGAATAAATTCAAAGAAGAGGAGGAAATTAATTTCCAGTACCTAGGAAAGATTCCTTTAATCCTAGAAGTGCAAGTAGTACTTTTAAATAAAATGTCTACCACAAGAAGAAGACTCAAAAAATATTACCTGTAATTAATATCCTCATTTTCAACTACATGGTGAAAATGGAACTTCCTCAGTGCCGACTCAGCAAACTGCTTACAGGTGAATCTTTTAATTGATTTACTCGTACATTTGGCTTTTAAATTCATATTGCTTTTAGAAACCTGGAACATCTGCTTATATCATTTACAAAGACATAGCTGTTATTCGCTCTCCTCACCTACCTCCATAGGGCTGGAGAGTCTGGTTGGATCCTGAACATTAAGGCTGCTTTTACCTAGTTTAGAACTGGCTCCAAAGGCAGTAGACTGAGCTCCAGAGCTAAGCACAAATTCAAGACAATGCTGCTGGGAAAGATGGAGGATAGGATCCCTAAAATTTCTTTTTCTCCATCTGGGACAATTTCAAACATAATCTAATAGATAAACAACTGTGTAAACACACAGAATTATTTTATGGCACATAATCACTATATGAGAAAAGAGACTTGACACACTTTTCCTGAGGCTGTAACCTCCAAGGCCTACCTCTGCCTATATTTTTAAAGTCTTCCACAAGATGTAAGATTAATGAAAATTGAAAAAAAAAAAAGATAATACACATGTTGATAGTTGACGTTAGGTTACAAAACCAAAGAGCAGTAAAAATACTGAGTGGCAGGTGTCCACCACCTCCTAAGAACTGCCCACTGTAAATCTGATTTCCCACGAATATTTCAGAAACAGAAATGTAAACTGAACAAAAGATAAAACAGTCTACTTGTTTAGAAATAACATGATATTAGCCCCCCTAATAAATTTTAGAAAAACATAGTACAATGTTAACTTTAAAAAAAGTTTAAAGAAGTTTAAAATCAAGTCCAGTGCTGCAGATGTCTGTTCCATTGATGTAATATTACTTAAAACAAACATTTTACATGCTTTCTCAGCCATTTCACTGTTTTTACATGATCCACCCAAATATCTAACTGCTGTCTGGAACAATGGTTTGGAATACTTCCAGATTACTAAGCTTTCTAAATGTTAAAATAACTAATATGCAGCATATGATGAATAGAAAGATATTGAGCAGAGTATAGCAAATGCTCTTAAAGTACTGACTTTAATGGTGATGTTAAATTAATAATAGTACTTTTACACTTTACAACACCTTACTGCTAAAGACTTCAAAGTGCTTTATAAGCAATAATTAATTTAAATCATACATTGGCTCTGAGAGGCAGATATTATATTACCATCATTGATTATCTCTGGAAACAAAGTAATGTAATATTCTAGACATTACATTAATGTAGTTGCAAGACATTAACTTTTTATATTCAGGGCCTATGTTTCATGAAGCTTCTTACAAACATGTTTTAAAAAGCCAATAAAAACTTGGTCTCTTTCAAAACTTCTATAAAACATATATTAATTGTAATTCATTATCTATTTTTAATATATTACTGAGGATATTTTATATATCGTTCCTCACTGTTGCCTGCTTATTTCAACTCTGCTGTGTTATAGGAAAGTGTATAAATATATTTAGTTACAGTAGTAGAGTTATCAAATGACAAGGGATACAACAACAACAGAGGATTAAGTGCAAGAACAAAAGAACCCTTCAGAAATTATCTTAATTTGTCTTCCAACAATCAGTTGATTAAAATGCAGGGGAAAAAGAAATACTATCCTCTAACACCTTTATGCATTGCAGGAGAACATCTCCAGGCAAACATTTTCATTCGCTTTTACTTTTCAGCTAGGAAAAAACCTTAGACTTTTGCATCCACTAAATATTTATCCCATAGAAGCTTCACCATACTCCACAGGAAGAATCATAATTATTAGGAGTCCTAGGATGTATAATAGACCAACAACACTGCACCTTCTGGTGGACATTAACTTCAAGGCACATTTATGAAACATGTTAAAATAATTTCCATTTATATTATTTAAACCTGTGGGCAAATGGGCTACAAAAATATGCAGGCTAGCTATGCAATGTAATCACTAACATTTAAAAAACATGTCTTACTCATCATGGGCAGTAATTGTTTGCAGTCTCTCACAATCTTCTGAAGTCTATGAAAAACAAACCAAAGACCTTTCTTACCTAAGAATAAATTTCATCTTCCATTGTCTACTTTTGCTGTCACATACTAGATAACAGCAAAATAGCTTGGACTCCAAGGCAAATGTATGAATAAGATACAAGATGGGCCAACAATCCCTCACAAGCCTTGCCCTGGAAATGTAATCTCAGTGCTTTGATTGCACCTTTTTTTTTCCCCCACAGCAACCATAATAGAGAAAATCTTTAGAAGTTCTGTTTGAGTGATATTATTTTTATCCCTAACCCTTTCTCTTCAGTGTCCCCTTGGCTGGGAAGACAGGGGGACATTTCTACAAATGGGTCCTCCACTTTCTGGAGTTTGCGGTAAACAAAACTAACCATTAGAAAACTGTCTGCATGGGTAATGGGGTGAAGAACAACAACTGACAATATTACTGAACAAGCCTCAGTGTAATAAGACTCTGCAAAAATGGAATTTGCTGATACAGGAACAGTGACAAGTTACCCACAGCAGTGGGCTACTAAATTAAGAAAAGTTCAGAGTGATGACAGCATTGCCTGCACACTCACAGCTATTAGAGCCTACACAGGTACCAGTGGTGTCCTAGTTCCAATTTTCTGTTTCTCTCAGGAAGATCAGAAAATATTAAAAGTTTAGAATTCAATTTTATCATTCCACTCCACAAGATGGCCTACAGAATCAGGCTTGTGTTGTCAATGTGCATATATATATATATATATATATGTATGTATGTCAGTGCTACTTTTCTCTTCTATATTTAATCAGTAGTGTAGGGATACTCTTCCTCTGCCTTCACTCAATGACTTCTCTGGCTCGGAGGCACTCAATAACTTTTCATGTTTATACTTGGTCTAAACCACAACTTTATTCTTTCTTGGATAATACAGTTTTCTCCCCAAATTCTTGCTTATCTTACAAAAAAAGCTATACTTGTTCATGTGTCTGTCAGAAGCACTGCCAGCTGCAATATGACTTCCCCTGACCCTGCTGAAGAGCAGATGCTCTTCCCTGCACTACAACCACTGATGTGGGACATGGCACAAAGGAGTGTTTGCATGTCTTGGGCAATGATGCAGAGTAAACAGTGGTATAATCCTGTCTATTATATGCTCATGAATTAAGTTTAGCACCCTGGTATCTGAAATAACCCATCACTAGATGAAGAAAAGACTGTTCATAAGGAAATAATCAGTATTTCTGGAACGGAATAAAATACTTGATAGATAATCATCAAAAAGCTTTCAGATTACGCTATCTGTAGTCAGATAGCATAATCTGAAAGCT
>JAYDZK010000113.1:120249393-120284977 GCA_034509185.1 Euphonia xanthogaster
AAATAATCAGTATTTCTGGAATGGAATAAAATACTTGATAGATAATCATCAAAAAGCTTTCAGATTATGCTATCTGTAGTCAGATAGCATAATCTGAAAGCTTTTTGATGATTATCTATCAAGTATTGAATAAATCGTTCTTATAATGTGGTACACGAAGTACAGGGGAAAATGTTGTAGTAAGGCAGTAAGAAGGAAAAGTTAGAACTGGATCTAATCCTGATTTCACAATTTTGTACATTAAAATGGACAAGAACTTAAGAGGTATGGGGGATAATCAAATACAATAATTACTCCCTAGAACTGGCAGGTTCTCAACAGGCCCTAAAATATGGCCCATTACAAATCTACTGACATAGAAAAAAGAGAGAATTTACAAAACCAAATAACTACTTCAATAACAAGACTGAAAAATGTAAATATTATAATATAATAAAATGGTTTTATACCCCACTCAGTGTAAAAGGCTATTTATATACTAGAATATTTTCAAATTTCATTACCTCAGTAGGAACTGAGAAAAGGTCAGTCAGACAATTGAAGAGGCAAATAGTGTGGCCATTACGTTCTCAGCAATTGTCTACACACAATCTTGGCTTGAAATACCAAGCTGCAATCATTACTTACTTAACACAGCTATCCATGGTATTTCTAAGTCACCAGCTACTGCAATATTCAGACATGAAAAAATGTTCTGTCATTACACAATGTCTTTCAATCAAAAGATCTCGTCTACATGACCTTAAACAAACTGATGTTATATAAAGCTGCTCATTAAAATACAAACTTTGTTTAACCTTAAAATAGCCATGGTACTGAAGTATACACTATGTAGTTCTTCATGAAATAGGGTCTTGATATCCCGAATTTCACTGGACTATTTTTTGTATAGCCAAAACAGAAATTGCAGTATTGCAGGATTTAAATTGTATGCATTTCTGTAAAATTTGGCATTTAACTAATATGAGGAAAGTCCTTTGAATTCTCCCTCAGCTTTACTCCTGCTTGCATACATAAGATTTTGGTAAAAAATAAGACATAGTGTTTGCACTGGGGAATTTATACAGGCTATTCTATGAAATATTCCAATAGACAGATGAAACATCTACACTGTAAGTTTTACATGATAATTCCTGCATCATAATTTTCCAGCAATATGTCCACATACCACATACCCAAAGATTAAGATTGAGCAGGCTCAGGAAAAAAAACAAGCAAAATACAGAAGGAAGGTCAGTATTCTTAGCAGTAAAGAGGATCAGCAAATTTGGAGCAGGAGCAAATCAAGCTAGTGAGCTGGCAGATCAAGGTGCTTGTAACAGCTGCTAGAAAGTGATATTTGTGGGGGTAAAGCAATTTAGGAGAGTGCCTGAGTGCAACTGGAGGGAACCTGTGCAGGCAAGACCATTCATTAACAGATTAGGAGGGGAATGAGAATGGTGATGATGAAAACAAAAGCCTGACCCACACAGAGAAGAGATGAAATAATGAACAGATCTACCAGACAAGGACAGAGAGGTTGCTGAAGCTAAGAAGGCCAAGGGGGCCATGAACAAGCACAGCAAATGTATGAGTGAGGAGGAAATCAGAGAAGAAAGCCATGTTTGATGTTGAAAGGCGTGAAGGAAAGAGTGGAGAATTAAGTTTTAGCTCTGTCAGCAACCAAGTTTCAGTTCAGGAGATTCAATTTTTCAAGGACGTGATTATCCTAGACTAAGGGTGAGGTACATGGTGGGTTCCAGGTTGGAGGGAAGGGTGTTGGTAAAGGAGAAAAGACTCCAGAAAAGTGAAAGTATTTACAGTAACACTGTACTTAGGTGAATTATGTGATACTGCTCCATTTTCTCACCTCAAGACAGAATACCAATGCAGATACTTAGCATAATTACATAATTAAATTTGAATTTGAGAGTTAACATCAACAAAGAGCTCTGCATTTCTGCTTCACGTGCAGATTTTTCCAAAGGAATAGACTAGCAACCTTGAATAAGTGCAGTTCATATTGGCCTTTTAGGAGACTGGCAAAAACAAAAGGATGCATTATCTGAAATAATCTCTATCCATAGAGCTGGCTGTCTCCTGCCATGGTGGCTGCTTCCTCTTTATACATTTCATACATCAAAAGCTTGATGGCTAAGCAGTCTCCCAGACAGGTGACTCGAGTTCCTTCTTTTCTTGAGGGCACACAAACCACAGACCTAATAGCCCAAGTCTGTATTTCCTACATATGCACAATCTGTGCTACTCGAGAACCAGGCAGCAGGTTTCTAACAACTCTTTCTTTTTACCCTGTATCTAAAATAGGCAGAATACCTGTAAACCAACCAGAGAACACCTGGATATACATCTGCACTTTCATTCAGAAGTTTCAATCAACAGGCAAACTACAGTCATGATTACTTTAGATCACTCCTTCCCTGTGAATTTCCTATAATTAATAGCATTTGATTGTTCCTTTTTTGGCTGCAAATCATATTAGATGCACATCTCCAAAAGGCAGCTGCCATTATCCAGGTTACTCTGCACTCCATGAATACTCTCCTTCTGCTGAAGAAGGAAAGTAAGTCTCCAGTGCTCTGGGCACAAGCTTAAAACACTAGGCTCTTTATAAACACATATTGTACTCTAAACTCAGCACAGAAATCATCATCTCTGAAGATGCAAACCTTGCAGAGCTTTAAGCACCTAACTGAGAATCTCAAAAGGGGAAATGTGGGAAATAGATAAGGACCACTTGCAGTTGTTGTCTTATGCTCCAGAGTTGAGCCCAAGTCCCACTCACACAAAAAAATGCTAATTTGGCTCATGTCATTAGTTCTCAAAACAGCAAAGAAAAAATAACACACTCTTCCCTGTTTTGTCAATATGTTTTTTAATATTAGGTGTTTTAGAAGTTTCTTCAACTATTAAAAAAATATGCAAGCTACATTTAATTGGTATTACACTGGATGAAATTATTTTCATTGTTAGATGAAACTGAAAAATAACACATCAGTTATTAATAGTGCCAAATGGAGCATGGATTTCCTAGTTTCAGTAAATTAGGAAAGAAATAAAATTGAAAAAGTCTCCTCTGCTTCTAAATTTAATTTTCCAGATCTTCAGTAAGAAAGCAAATTTAATTAGAAAATTAGCAAATCAACTCAGCAGTTACAGAGACAAGGTATTATTTAAACATAACCAGCTGTGATAAGAGACTCTAGACAAGGCTGTGAGACATCTAAAGTGAGGACAAATGGCTCAGCTGAAGGAACTGCCCTCTTGATGGTATAATGCTCACCTGACAGTTTGTTAGCTAAAAAAATCCCCACAAAACAGAACAAAAATATCAAAATGTGCAGATGGAAAACTATTGTTCTGTGGCCTTTAACCAAGTAGGTGGTGCTGTCAATCCCTTTACTGTGGTTTCTAGTCAGAAAGGTAAATAATTCAGCAAACATTTAGTGATGTATCAATGTAACTCCTAGCAAGAGGTCATTACAATTGACAAAACTGAGTAAACTTGGAAGAAATTCAGAGCCAAGTCCAATGCAACAGCAGTACTTAGTAAGTAAAAATGCACACAATCCACTATAAATCATCTTTGAAATATACCCAAAAGAATTACATATTTCAGCAAAATATAACACACAAACATTCCAATTAAAAATGCCTGAATTACAACACAAAAATTTTATTCCACAACTATAGACTTCTGTTCCTGCTCATGGAAACACGGGGTATTAAATTATCTACTGGAAGTTTTCACCAAAATCCCCAGCTGAAAAACAAACAATTAGAGGACTATATAAAAAATATCTTTCTGAAGCTACTGAGGGCCAGAACTACAAAGTTCAAATAAATTCTGTTTCCTTCAATGTGAAGATGTATTAGTATGCAAAGTTTCATAAATACATAATTTATGTTGCATTTATCTTCTCCAAAAAGCTGGTGAAGACACTTTTAAGTAAGGATCTGAATGTAGCCATACATTTAGGGCTTATAATAACACCAAATCTTTTAGTATTTTTTATATGTCTTAATTTATATTTCTTAATCTAATATTGAAGTAGAGTTTTAAAAATACTAAAATAAATGTTATTTACAGAAAAATATCAGATTTTCTCATAACAGACTTAAGAAACTCTTCAGAATATCTATTTGCTTTTTTCTCTCCTTTTTCTTTTTTTTCTCACTGGGAACAATTGTATGAGATCAAGTATCTTTGTTCCTTAGGAGATCATCTGCTCCTGCTGCTCATTTACCATCTGAAATCATAATCATCTGTTGGTGACAATCTAATCATCTTCCCAGTAACTAATTGTGATGTCACAAACAAATGGTTATGATTTCAGGTGGTGAACAAACAGCAGGAGCAGATGTACTCTGAAGAACAAAGACTGTAAAGTCATGCACCAATCCCTAGTAATAAAATGTTAGGCAAGAAAAACAAAGAATCTGTCCTTTACAGAGAGGTAAGATCGCTCTGAATGTGGTTTTTTTTATTATCAGGTCTTCAGTACTTTGTGACTCCCAGAATTGGTAGAAATAGGTAAAGGAAACCTATACAATGGAAAACTGAAATTGGGAAACATGTAAAAACAGTTATGGTCATTTTTTTCCTTCTTTGAATTACAATATCTATAAACACAGTAACATTTTACTGTTATTTTTATACTGTTTTTCATAGCTCATCTACAGTTTCTCCTGGAACACATCCTGTATGATGTTTGTGATTACCCCATTCAGAAATTCAAAACAAAAATATGTTCCCATGAAAATGCACTCTGTAATAGGATTGTTTATTTGTTGCATGTTTTGTTTCTGTTGATAACTACTTAAATGAAGAGAGATAAATGAGATTCTGTTTACAGTAAACATCTTCTATATGGGTTGCAAATGCTTCTGGTCTGCTCATAGTTTCTCAAAGTCTCTTCCAGAAGCATAAGGGAAAAAAAAAAATCAATGTTCTTGCCATTTCATATGTGAAGAATGTCAAAGATATCCCAAACCAAGAAACCAATAGCTTTGTGTTTCATCTTTCTTTGAAACTGTGAAATGAAGAAGACAGGTAAAGGAGTAAACCTGTGGGAAGACGCTTTTCCATTGAGTTGGAGGAACAGAAGTGAGGTTTGCCACGTGGATAATGCAAGAGTAACATGACAGAGGGCAGCAGGAGAAGTTAATATTCAAGAATATTTAGTAGGGAATACTAAATATATATTGAGCTAGTAATTAGTAGGATACAAACTGTAGAGTATTTCTCAGCAAAAACAAACTACGTCATAAGAGTACCATGAAATCTGTTTTTCAACTGTACTAAAATATAGAACTGTAATGATTTTTGTTTTCTGTTGTACTGAAGTATACAAATTCCCTTTACTATTCCAGTTTTATTTGATTCAGATGGAAACACAGGGCATTATGCACACAAAGAAAGACAATCTGTCTGCAAAAGGAAACTGATGCACAATAGCCTGCCCTAGCAAGACACAATTGTTTTCCTGGAATAAAATTACTGGAAATATGAATAAAAGCTGCCCAATGGTAGATGAAGTAATCTCAGAGCCTCAGATTTTCAAGTCCACTGAAAGTTATGTTTATGGTAACAAGAAATGCAAACTGTACATTTCTCTTTTAAGAAGGATACAAAAGGGAGGAAGCTGCTCCATTTGCACTCTTTTAAAGCTTCCTAACTTTAAAAAATTACTTTAAAAACTTCAAGAGTAAATTCACCTACCAGAAAGTGCTGCTCTTAAAAATAAACTAGTATACTCACACCTGAAAGGATGTGACATTTTTTACCTCAAAGTGTGGAACTTGTTTGGAGCTGCCTTGAAATCATCCTGCACTTCACAGGTGCATGAGAGATCATTCATAAAAGTGATTTCTTTTATTCAAAACACCCTGGCAGTGTTCAAAGTCAGGCTGGATAAGTAGTTGAGCAATCTGGTCTAGTGGATGGTATCCCTGCACATGGCAGGGGTGGTTGGACTAGATAAGCTTTAAGATTCATTCCAACCCTCTAACATTCTATGATACACCTGCTTATTATTAATGTTGCCTCTAGATTGGAACTCTCAAAAAAGGGGTTTAAGAGATTACGAACAGTGGTCTCTGAACAAATGCTCTATGTCTACTGGCATCCTCCATCTCTTTCAACTTCTATATTTCTTGTAGATCAGAAGAATGGAAATGAAGGCATTGAGCACTACAAAAGTGTCCCAGAATAAAAACCTGTTTCTGTACTGTGGCTCTGGTGGCTGCAAAAAGGTCTGTGAGCAGGTCTGTGAAAAATAAGTTATTTGGTCAGCACGAGTTTAAAATGTAATTTCTGTTAATCTTGTCTCCTGTTGAATGAGTTTCCCTTTGTGTTCTTCTAGATTTGGATTTACAAGTATAACTGTCAAAGTTGTCTTGAGCAGCCTAATAGATTGTTTTTTCTTGTTGGTTTAAAAGAAAATTGTGGTTTCATCTATAAGTGTCTCTGCTACAAGATACCTAAAGGACATGAGAAAAGATAGAGGTCTTATTCTGCTGTCTCAAACTCTACGATGCTAACATTTGAAGATATTTGACAGATCTTGTCCTTAGAGATTTTGACAATACAAACACAAATCATCTAAAAGTATTGATGGGGGTTGATGACAGGAGGAAGCCATTAATGGGAAGACTTAGATCCTGTAGAATCCTTCCTTTCAGAAAAACACAATGGCATGTGCTCCATCCAAGATCACTTTAAACACTAGAGAACTGTTGTGTAAGTTGAAGCACAAATTATTCCTCAGGTCTCTGAGTCACTCTGTGGTGAGTGGGAAGACCATATAAATCATGGAACACTACTGAAACTCCTTAAAACCTGCTTTTAGGACCATGTCTTTCAGATGTATATAGGCAAAAAATAGAAGGTAGCTCATGTGTGTGTCCATCTCTACAATCCTTAGTTGAGGGAGATTATGTTTGGGACCCTTAAGAAGTTATAAACTACACACGATTCTAGAGAAAAATCCAGGGCTCATGAAAAAGAGAAAAAGTCCTATTTATATTATCTTTACCACTTTAAACAGCAAAAATCTAGTTATAAACTCACCAAGTTCTGTCCTACTCTTTATCTGTTGCAGTGAAACCAAATTCAATCTTCACCAACAAGGTTTCTTGGGCTTTTGTGTCTTACAGACAAAGCTCAAGGAAGAGAGGAACTACCAGTAGCAGAACCTCTTCAGAGTCAGGGAGAGAAAAGCTAGAAATCAGCCCATACAAATCACGAAATTTCAGAATTGCAGATTGGGTCAGGTTGGGAGGGACCACAGTGGGTCATCTGGTCCAATCCTTCTGCTCAAACAGGGTCATCCCAGAGCACACGGCACAGGATTGTGTCCACATGGTTCTTGAATATCTCCAGTAAAGGAGACTCCACAATCTCACTGGGCAACCTGTTCCAGTGCTCAGTCAAATGGACATTAAAGTTCTTCCTGATATTCAGGTGGAACTTCCTGTGCATCCTTTGGACCAAATGGGACCTATCTCAGTGTGCTGAGTAAACCAGCTTGCATCATTTATGAGGCCACTCTCTGTTCTCTTCAAAAAGTCATGGAGATCAGAAGAAATCTCCAGTGCCTGGAGAAATGCATTATACTCAAAGAAGGCAGGCTGGTCAGCCTCAGTCTGGTCCCTGGGAAAATCATGCAGTCCTCTTAAAGCCATCTGTGGGCACAGAGTGTGACTGTCTTTCATGATAAAATGACTGGTTTTATAAATGGAGAACAGTGGATGTTGTTTACCTTGGCTTTAGCAAGGATTTTGACATCATGTCTCCCACAGCATCCTTGTCTCTAAGCTGTGACTTTAGAGTCTAGGTAGATAAATTCCTAGATAATGGAAATCTGTTGGGACCCAAAAGCAGCCTTCCAATATCTAAGAACAGGTTGTCAGAAAAGATGGAGCCAGGCACATTACTGAGGTATATAGCAGAAGAACAGGAGATGACAGTCATAAACAAACAGGAGACATTCTGACAAGAATAAAAGAAAAAAAATCAATGTGAAGACAGTTAAGCACTGGAACAGGCTACCCAGAGAAGCTACAGAGCTCTCTTCATTGCTGGAGAGCTGTTAAAAAGTCATAAGCAACTATATTTCAACCTTGCAAGGACTGTGCTTTGAGCAAGCAGTTTTGGTGACCTCCTAAAATCCCTTACAAACTGAAGGATTCAATGATTCAATTAATAGATAAACATGTCCTTGTTTCTGCACTCATACCTACACTCACACACAGGACACTCAGGGGTCAATTCATCTAATTGCAACAAAACCGCAAAAATATTTACAAAAAGCATTTCAATTGTCTTGGATAATTCAAATCATACAGAGACAAAGAGATATAAATATCAATATAAATTTGGAAAGCAATACTTACTATTACTTGTTGGCTCAGGAAACCCAACATTTTGGCCATTCCAACTTTTGTTTTCTCCAAGCTGAAACAGGTAGAAAAAGATATGTAAGTAAAGAGCAAACTGCTCCCTAAAGAGGACATTCCTGTTTATAAATTTAGTTGAAACATACTAAAAAGGATGAGTTGAGACTGCCACATCTGTTCACAAAATTTTGCTAACTCATCTTAATTTTTGCCTAAGACAGGTTATTTGAGTAATGTACCCTTCATGAGTAAATATTAACAACTATTGCCTAACACTGAAATATAAATGTTTCCCCAGGGATTAGGTTCAACTCAATATGTTACCAAATTAGACTTAAATAAAATTAAATGTTTTAAGCAGCTCTCAACTGAAATCATAAACAGTCAACAGAGAAATTACATTCTAAAACAAGAAGATCCTAATTACCAGCTATGAAGGAATGTGTAAACACGATAAAGTACTTTGGGTGTAATTTAAAAATATTTATTTGTTAGGAATCAATTTAGTCACTAAAGTGGAAGTAAAAATGATTGCAATTTTCAATTATTTTAATATATTTTTGATGAAGCTAATTGTCTTCAAATTAATTTTATTATGTTTAATACTGGGTATTACTCTGACATCGAAAAGGGGAACAATTAACACAGAGGTTCAAAATGAAGCCACTACTGAGGTTCACACAGTAAATAAGATGGCAGCGTTCTAGATTTATGTATAAAACTGGATAAAAAAGTCAGAGGAGCTTCCTCATTACTTAGAAGATATTGACAACCAGCTCTATGAATGTGAAATGAATGATCCTTTTCAGATTTCACTGGGATTTTCTATGCAAACAGAAAACCTCACAGCAAAGCAGGCTATATGCCAGAACAAAGCTGTAATCATTTGCTCTCAAAGACGCGGTTGGAAAGTGAAAGAGATGAGAAGGAAAATCAACCAGCTGAAATCTGCCTCTACATCTCAGAGGTTGCATTAAGGCTGTTTACATTACTACCTTGTCATAATACGAACCACTAGATGATACATTTTACTTGGAAAGGAGGATGAGAGAGCACACTATGAAAAGCAGGTATTTCCATGGTTGTTTCTCTGCTTTTTTCATCATCACGTACATCCCAAAGGGCCTTGGCAACGTGCAGTGAAAATGGGAGATATTTGATGTAAAAGGAGGACAGGCATTACAGTCAGCTTTTGGTCACCTACATCCATACACTTTAATTTCATATCACTTGTTTTATTCATATGATGACGCGGGTAATATGTATATTTGAAAATACATGTGACAACAGTTCTTCATATGAATAAGCAATATGAAATCTAGAAATATGTTTGTATTTACTACTGTTAACAACAGCATGGTTTTGTCAGGAATCCATCCTGACCATCTGTAACATGATGCCAGCTCAAGCACACTGTTACAATAAGAGAAGATTTCCAACTTTCCTCATTCTTCTCTCTTTTTTTTGCTTATTAACTTGATTGTGACAGGGAATTTAACAACAATTCCTCTATGAGTAAGTTATCCTTAGTACTGCTGCCTCACATGAATGCAATCTACCTTGGTTTTCTTCTCTCTAAGAGAATACAAGTGGCAATAAGAAACAAAAAGGTGGAAACATGAAAAAATTACTACAACTCTCCATTCTCATCCATACAGCTGAAATTCTTACAACTGCAAAATGTCTCCTAGCATACCTCCAGACTGCTCTCCTCAAAACTCTGCACAACCATTACTGATTTCTTTCAGGAATCAGTTTAACCCAGAAAAGAGCAGAGCCTTTACTTTTTTACATTACCTGGATTACTTGTGCTGCCATCAGCACTACACATTGCTCTTGTAACACTCTTAGGTCTCCATTAAAACAATAAATGCAGTCACATTTTATGTACCAGGGTTAAGGGAAAAAAAACACTGGATTTGGTTTTGCTTAGTTTTAAGGGAGAAGGAATGGAATGGAAGGACTAGATGAAAAAGGGGCACAGGGGAAAAAAGAATTGCCTTTTTAAACATTATCAAAAAATATACAGGTGAATATTATTTATTTAGATGCCAACCTGCTACATCAGCTAATCTACACTGAGAACCATTTTGGATTCAAACAGTGAAACAAGTATCTTCTAAAGGTATATCTTTACTGTGCAATTTATCTGCAAGGAATTTTGCAATGCTCGCATTGATAGAGATCTAAGGGCTATTTTCCCTCTTCTCCACCCCAGTTTAGTTTGAGACTTAAAATTCCTTCAGCTACACAAACTAATTTGTGCATCTCCAAATATGTCCAGACATATAAACAGAAGATAAAACCAGATGCTCTAGATATTTAATGTCCTTAAACCCCAACAAAGCTTTAAAAATTTGTTATGATTTTATTATGATACTGCCACTATATAAAAGTTGAGTACTTCACATTCTTTGGATACAGTGACATTCGTTCATTGTGTTCAGAACAATATTAGGCCATTGTACACTAGTCTACCAATCCTGAAATGTCTACATCTGCAAGTACGCAATTAAGCCTGATTTTCTAAAGACAATGCACTTGTAAGCAATAGCTTAATAAATATAGAGAAACAAAGCAGCAGCAACCCTTTTTAGCCATTCAATTTTTTGGTAAGGATTTCAATGTAACCACAAGTTTCCACTATGTAGAGCTCTCCAAAGAAACTATGTTGTGGGCTGAATTTTTTCAGGCTTTATCTCTGAAAAACACTGTAAAATTAGTTCAGCCAATCCTAGAATGAAAACCTATGTTTTCATATTAGAATAAAAAAATTGATTTTTCTTTTTTGACTTGTTTTTTATTAAAGCCATTTGGCAAAATTGGCAGTGAAGAAAAAGTTGATAGTTTTATACCATAGAGAATATGTCTCAGCATTCTGGTGAAAATGAATTATCATTTGACTCAGAAGCTTTTTTTTTTTTAAATGGCCATGTCTGCACAGTGTGTTCTCACTAGGAACATCATCCAGCTTCCAAGGACTCTGTTTAGAGTATTTCACACTTGTCTATGACTAAGACATATAGTGAAGAACACAGTGAAGGTGAGTGTGAACAGCACACATATTGCTGCTACTCTCAAAGGACAGTGAAACAGAAGAAGGTGGCGCCAAGTAACCAGTACAGTATTTCTTTTTTCCTAGTTAGGAATACAGAACATATAGAACAGAATATCTTCATATTTACATATTGTGTACATATTTACATATTACATATTTACATAGATGTGTACATGTATGCTACATTCAGATTTATTATGTAGTCCTAGAAAAGCCCAACAGAACATTCTGTTGGCTACCTAGTGCAGCCACAGTAAATATGTAAGTAATTATCAAAATGTATACATGCAGTGAGCCTGTATATGACAGAGCTGTTTAAAGTCCACAGCTTAGTCAAATACCTTACCAAGTATCTTTTCAGAAAACAAAAGGCAAAACTTTAACAGCCAATTTTTGTTACCAAAGCCCTAATCAATAAATTCAAGACAGGAGAGGAGTGCTCAGTTATAGATAGCTAACATGGAAATACATACTTGCAACACATATGAATTTAAAACGCAATTCCTTCTTCATTAACAAAAAAAAAGTAACACACATTTTCTTTATCAGTCATCAAATGTGAAAAGGCCATTATTTTTCTGTAATGCTTTTAGTGCACAAGCACTAGGAAGATAAACATTGATTACCACTTCATATGAAAGGTACTAATGTTGTTCCTTTCTGTTCCTTCTGTTCCTCTGGGCTCTCATGAATGCCCAAAATGGAATAAAAGCATGAGGTAGATTCATCCTGATTTGTAAGTAGAAATAGGTGCATGGATCACATGAACACTTGCACACAGATTATTCTATGGAACTCTGTTTCTGTTTCCAATTACTCTCACAGGAGCAGAGGCTGCACTTAATACTAAGGGTAGCTGTAGAGCTGTAGCTAAACAAAGGCTAATCTGTGACAAGCAGCTCCCTAAACAGGGTGTGCACAAGCTTAAGCTTCCAGTTTTACTAAGTGATTAGCTGATACAGCTTAAAAACCTAGACAAGGGTAAATTGTGAGCATCACAACAATTGGTTCTCACCTTTTCTGTCTGGTCTTGAAGAGGAGTAGAGGCTTTGTATCCCAGCTGTAGCAACATTGCTTCTGCTGCATTTCTTTTAGCTATTTTCTTGTTTGGGCCTGTTCCAGTAGTAACGTCATTGCCTACTTTTACCTTAAAAAGAAAATATTGATCATAAGCAAGATAAATGCAAGACTCCTTAATATCATCATATAGTACACTTGCTGATTTATCAACAGTGGTCAGCTCTTTTGAGGAAGATGCAACCTTGAAAAAGCTACAGTAGCACGAAAGGGGACCACAGTATTCACTTAGAAGGGCTTGTTTAGATTTTTCAGAAGATCACCAAACTTATGCCCAAGAGCTACAATTTTCTGCATCTCAGCGCCCACACAGTTGCCTCTCTCTTCCACCAGCCTCTGTGTCACCCCCATTCTCCCTCATGAACCTCTCCCCCGCTCTGTTAACACTGAAATTGTCCCAGGGTCTGTACTTCCTCTTTCTTGTAGGAAGGAGTGCTGCTTGCAGCAGCTCCCCAGCATCATCAGGACAGTATGCAGAGCAATGGAGAGGCAAAGAGACTTGAGATTTAACAAGAATGGCTTCTAAAGAAGGACAAAATCCATATTTGCCTTCCTCCCACTTTGTTGCACTGCAAGGAACACAGGGGCTGGAACTGCTTACACCTGACAAGCTTTGATCCAAACAGTCCTTGGAAAGAAGGTTCCTCAGTACACCTGTGGTCTGTACAGTACAAAGGGATTCTGACAAACATGATGCCTTTCATAACACTAGGAGAAATTAAAACCCCAAGATAAGGACAAACTGTAGGCAATGGATATCCACAAAATGTGTGGCTCCAACTTAATCCTTGGCTTTGGTACCGTTCTTAAAACTCTTGGAGCTGTATGTGTCTGGTTTGTGACACGAGCAGTCTCACTGCTATTCATTCATAGCTCTTTGATGGGTGTATTTTGCTCAGTCTGTTAAGCCCTTCTATTTGCCAAATTGTGTCTCAAAATAGTGCACAGTTTCAAAACCCTGTCAAAAAAAGGAAATCAAACCAAACAAAAATAATAAAATCATCAAGGTGATCTGAATAACAAAAAAAACCCAAAAAACAAAAAACAGAGATCAAAGACCAGAAACAGTTTGGAATGAGCTTTAAAAAAATTTGTAAAAAAAAGGCATACAAATGCTAAATAAAGAATAAATTCTATTTAGTAGTTTATGTCATTCAATAATTCTTCACTTTCCTTAATTTATCATGTATGTATTTTCCTAAAAGTTTAAACTCTTATTTACTCAAATACTCTTAATTCTAAATATTAAGAAGAGGATGTAAATAAATAATAATCATGAATATCCCCTCAAAGTACATATATATATACATCATTAAGCAAAAAGATTTGTCTACCTAAGCCAAAAATATTAATAATCCTGAAATATAAACCTTATCTTCTATGCAGTTCACAATAACAATTAGAAAAGAGCCAATCTGCTACAAGTTTCTATGCAATAAAATTGAAGGACTTTAATGGGACAAGACAAAAAGATAATTTATAACATAGCTCACAATAAATCAATGTGCTGCTATTTCTCAGACCTGTAAAACTGGTTTAGCTATTATTATAACCTCTATCAAGGATTAAAGGCCTGACTACAAAGAGAAAGAGCTTTCTGAAATTAACTTTGGGAACAGAACACCAACTAATGTCATCAGAGGTTTTCTTCTGTTTATCTAGTAGCCAGGACAAGTAATTGGATCCATTTCATCACATCTAAACTTGCTCTTTGTGTGACAGATAAAAATGAACATATTATCTCTGGATATTTTACTTCCACATTGAATTAAATTAAATGAAAACATGGTTTAAGTAGTTTATACAAAGGTATTTTATTCTGATAAGGTTTTCTGCATGTCATAATGAATCCACTGCGACTTCCTGAAGGTGGGATAAATAGGAGAATAATTTTAGTGTGAAGATATTACAAAAGGGTGAAAATGGAGTTTTAAAGTATTTTTAAGAAACCAACTGCTCTGTGGAGTTTCTTTAACCCTTGCTTTCACAAACCTTCTTAGATACAGGAATCTTCTACATATTCACTGCTTTTACGATTCCTTTTTTATACAAACCAAAGACTTTGCCATTATTGACACTCCTCCAACAGAAAACTAAACTTCCAGCCCATCTTTCTAATACTGGGCTGTGTTACACTGTTCTGGCCTCACACTGCAACTACCAACTGTGGACAGTCCCATGGGGCTCTAAGCATGGGAAATGAGATTTTCTGTGACAGGATCACTCTTTTTCAATTACTTTCAGGTCTCATAAAATGTTGGAAATCCAAGTTTATATTCAAAAAAAGATTCTGCAACAAAAGAACACAATATTTTTTTTCCTTCAGAGAGAAAAATAATAAATCATGAAGAAAGACCACTTAAGCACAACAAAATTAAGATCACTAGCTTATCGTCATAGACATGAAGGAGGAACTTAGAGATTGAATTGAAAACATAACTAATTTTCTGGAGAAGGAGGTGCTGGAACATCATAAATTTTGCTTGTGATCAGAAGTGACATTTTGGTGTGGTTGGTAGACAACAAGTCAAAACATGCTGAGGTATGCTGTTCCGAGTTGTTCCGGCACAAAATTACCCTTGACTGAAAACACAAGAATACAGAATCCTTTCCTGATTCCAATCTTTCTCAACCCGCTGTTGTGCTATCTAACAAAATATCACAGTTATACCAAATTTTTGTACATGTTCTTAATTTAAATTTGAAAGGAATTTTAATGATCTACTGTTTCAGTATTAGGTCCAGTCAGAGGACAGTCTAAAACATGTGGATGGCTTTTTTTGGTGTATTTCAGAGATAAACAAAGTCAGAAAGGAACTGGAAATCTGAAACACTATTTTTTCAAGCCAAAATGCCTGGTAATATGGAGATATTAATGCCCATATTTCAGAATACTAAGTATTGCTGGAATCCTTGGATCAACACTAGCCCAATTTTATTTTTTTTTCCAAAAACACATGTAAAAGTAAATAAATCATGAACCATCAGGAATAAAGGCAATAACAATCAGGTGAAATAAAAATAAGAGTGTAAAATAATACAAAACACATGAAAAGCATCTAGAGGGCACATAATTCAACTGCCATTTGTTTCACTAAGAGAAAGAAGAAAGTTTAGACAGGCTTTCTGATACTGCATTTCATACTATCTCTGTATATCTGACAGCAAGGCAAAAAGCTGAACAGAAGGAGTTCCACTTCATATCATGCCACCATTTTGCTCCAGTTTGAGCAAAACACTTAGCAAGGCCATTATCTCTAACGTGACACAAAGGATACCTGCATAACAAATTCCCGACGGCGAGGCATTCCTCTCTCTGAAAGAAGAACATACTCTGGCTCCTTCTCCTTTTTGGCCTGTTGGATCTGAGCCAAACGACTGATGGGATTCATTCCTTGACCATATTCTGGTCCAGTCTAAACCAGGTTTAAAGGAAAGAACCATTATTTCAGTATATATCCCTATAACTACTACACTGCTTCAATAACATTTACTAGGATTCTCTCTTTTGTAATACTCCCTTTGAGAGAATAAGAAGTAACTTACTTTCCATTTTCTGATCATGAGGCAAAAGATAAGAATGCTCAGGCTCAAAGCTGTGGAAAGAAATTGTCTGCCACTGTTGCAGGTACGTGTATACCTTGCATCTGCAAGCTACGAAAACCCTCTCCTATCTGTGGAGGTCCTCATAAGGATGGATGAAAATTAGCAGATTCATTTGTCAGTTGTATCTTATTGCCCTGTTTCTAGGACCTTTCCCCCTATCCTCTTAAAATAGCTTGCCACAATGCTGGAACATGCACTACACTGAGAAGAGGTGGGATTTACCCAGGGACAAAAACCATTTGCCATACATAAGGATGCTTCCTCTTCCAGCCTTCCTGCTTTCCTTCTCAGCACTCCAGGCCTTCCATCCTACAGTGCAACTTGCAACTAAAGGTGCAGAGGGTTTACTCTGTGTGTCATACAAATACCTAGAATTTACCCGAGAATTGTTGCTTATGATGAACCACCCATAAAATATTTCAAATGCTTAACAGGCAATAACCCTCACAATAACATGTCCAAAAGTATGGTTGGTGGGGGAATTGATCTCATGCCAGGGAAACATAAGGACTGCCGGTCTGTCCAAGATTACACAGACAGGGGAAAAACTACAGTCCTTGAAAACTCTCTAGCTCTGGAATTCTTTTAATGAATTATTGCTCACACGGCAAATGCTCTTTCAAAGCACATAGCTACAAAAATATTTGTTGGCAGATTTGAAGAAGAAATTAAGACCCACAAAAATTTATCTGTAGTCATACTTAACTGATTTATACAGGATAACATAAAGAATGCACTTGCAAATGTAAATGGCATTTGAATGTAAAATTGTTATTATGTTATGAAGCTATTTGCCTTTTATGAAACCATTTGCTAAGAGAAGATGAGCACTCATGCTTGCTTGAGCTTCTCAAATAACAAACAAGTGTTCAGGAAACTGAAGAAATGATCAGCAACTGAAGGCAAAGACCAGAGAGGGATATTATATTTAGAAAGCTGTGCAGCAAATCCTACATACTGTAACTGCTGAAGTAGTTAGAAAAGATGTAGGTGAAAGAGCTAAGACAATGTCATACACAAGGGCAGCTGTGTGGGCAAGAAGCCAGGCAGAGACAAAATGCAGAGCAGGCTAAATAAAGAGCAGGCCATAAGATACAGCCTCATAAATATATATGAAATAAAAAGAAGTTTTTGTTGCCACTTTTTTTTGATGCTCAAAACACATGTAAGTTAAATTGAAAGAAATGGGCACATTGAAAGCATTTCAGAAGTTTGGATATTCAAAAAAATAAAAATCATCTACATATTCAGCTTATTTTGACAATTAATGAGCCTTTCTAACAAGGCCAACTGTACAATTAAATTTAAGTTCGTAATGGCAAATGGTATATGGTAATATAAGAAATCTTTTCATTATTATACCCTTAGCCTCTTTCTTGAGAAAAACTTTCCAAGATGTTTGGTGAAAGCCAAAGCCAAAAGACTTTTCCAATCTTCCAGCTTTAAAGCTGCATTAATGCTGATGGTTTTCTATTAAATCATTTTCCTGCCTATTTTTTCATATAAGTTTCTGAGAATTAGATCTGCAGGATTTAATAGGAGACAGGTATCTAATTAATCTAGGTTTTCCTGAAAAATTACTTATTCTGTATTGAAGGCAAATGAAAAGAAAAAGGTGACAAATAAGTCTTTTGTGCATTTTGCAAATCCAGTTTTGCATTCTCCTAAGTACTTGCTTATTTTTAAGTGGTTTTCTGGTGACTGCTTTTTCAGAACTCTGCACTTTGTATCCAGTGTGTACAGATTTCTAATGGTCAAACTTTTAGTAAAAGCACTTTTAGTGCTTTTGAAGCACTACTGTATCATGTATCTCTCTCCCTCTTCAAACTGGGGAGCGGAGAGAGCCCGGGGGAGAACCACTACATATGCTAGAAGGGATTCTCTGAGGAGATGATGCTAAAACTTCACATGGCTGGACAGAGCTGCTTGGAGGGCTTGATCCTCCACTGGACCTGAACCAAACCCTTGAAGACCTCAGTGATGTGAGCTATTTACAAGCCATTCTGTTTGAGGATCCCACAGCACTCTCAGGATTTTAAAAAAAGCCCAGACGTATTAACATAGACAAACAAGTAACAATATTGACAGTAACAAGCAACTGTAACAATATTGACAGAAAATGACAAATAAGCCTTTCTGGATTTTAAATCTGACTGTTACTTTCTGAGCAAACATTCTTAATTGTCTCAAAGGTGGACACATACCTTCAATATTGTTTTTGGACGCTTTTTAAAGTAAAGTTTTGGCTTTTCAATCACAGGAAGAGGAGGAAGTTTCTTAAGTTCTTGTAGTACAGCCATTGCAGCACGTTTCTTTGAGAGTTTCTTACTGTTGCCCTCTCCTTCTGCAGTGAATTCTCCTACTGTAACTCGTGTAACAAAGCTCTTCATGTGAGGAGGTCCACTTTCTTTAATCACCTTTTAAGAGAAAGTAACACTGAGTCAAAGCACCCTACAAGAAGACAACCTAATGTTTGTTATCTCTGCAATGAACGTATTACTAGTCCAGTGTTCCTGCTAACTGAAGGCATTAGATTGGTTTCCACAGAACTTGGGCAAGTACTAATGACAGTATGAAGTTTGAGGACAGAAAATTAAGACTAGTTGGATAAAGCAAATCTAGCCACCATATTCAGTATTTCACAGAAAATAAGAGCAGACCTACATTTTTAAAGATTTATAGAATAACACAATATACAACAATTATGCACATTTAAACCAAGGCTGATAGGTTTTTTCTTCGCAAGGTGCTTCACATATTAAAGTAATTAAATCCATGAAGGTGTAGCAGGCTTTGACTATTTCTTTATACAAAACATATTCAAAACTGTATTAATTTGGCATTACCTCAACCTGTTTGTAATTTTTTCTATTCTCATCAAACCATTGGATGTTCTTAGTCCCAAACTTCAGTCTCAATAGGTGCAGGCTGGATGCCTGCTCTCAACTCTTGCCTTGCCAGAGTACACAGCTCAGAGCAATATCCCATACATTTGAAAGGCTGACACATTCTTGCCTCCATGACTCTCAGCTGTCCCTCCCAACAGTACTGAAAAAAAATTACCAGAAGAGCCACCATAACTGACACAAAAGCCAATAATTTCTGAAAAAACCTCATTTATTCATTCCCTTCCAAACACATTTAGTACAACAATAAGAAAACCCATTTGAAGTACTTCACTACAACAAGTTTTAGTAATATGGAAAGAAATTAAGTTCTGAATGCTGTACCTTCCTTTAGTTGTTTTTCTGTCTTCAGTTTTACATACATACCCACACACACACACACACATCTCCTTTCAGAAAGCTGAGGCTAGGATGCATTCACCCCTAAATCAGAGCACTGCAAGTGCTAGGATAGCCATCCATCTCTTCGTGCATGCACGCACCATTCACTGGTCTGGACAATGTCTATCAGGAATTAAGAGACCTCATTTGGGAAAAGGTTCAGTTATTTTGTTTGATGGGCGGAAGCAGCTACCTAATTTAATCTTTGTTATAGGTAATATGTATAAAGAGACATTAGAGTATCTGACAGGCATCTCTTTATAATATCCTAAAAATCAATACAAATACAAATTTTTTTTTTCATTTGATGGAATTATATCAAACCATTTGTTGAAGAAGAGTAATGTCTCTTTAGGTTGAGGAGGGAGGCAAATGGGAACTAAGGTAAAGGTATCAGGGCCTTCTTGGTGTAATAACTATAGTTTTAATGTGCACAAACCTTCAATTTTAATATTATTACAACATGTTTTGTATTAAAGTTCTTTTTATCAAGGTCATGTCCCTTGCATTATTTAGTTTTGCTGTTGCACTGTAATGAGGTCTCTTTAGGCTTGTATTTCTTTTTTAAGTTCTCTTTTGTGGCAGCTTCACCCAGCAAATACAATTACCACAGCATATATCAATTAAAAGACACAAAATTAAAATTAACAGATAACTTTGTCCCGTTTTCCCAGAATAAGATGACATCTATGCCAGAATGGGATTTTTCTGTTGTAATCCAGGAGTGTTCTCACTCTAAGATTTCAAGTATGAATTTCAGAAGTGTTTTCAACAACACTGCCTCACTTGGAAGTTGCCCACTAAAGCTTGACCACATGAGAAGGCAGCAGTGCTTTCAGTGCACTGAGCCCTGCTGAGCCCCAGGATGCTGCAGTGCCTGCACAGGAGCTGGGATGAGCCCAGTGCCAGCATCTCCTGCTCGCAGACACAGTCGGGCATCGTGTCCATGCTGAGCACCTTCATTGCACTGCAGCATTCCCACCTGATCTTACAGCACCTCAAACTATCCCTGTACTTTGTTATCCAAGTATTACAACATGCTTGCTGTCAAACATAGCTAAATTAACCTTACTAAGGTCCTTAATCTTTCTGTGGTTCTGCTTATACTGTTATATAGGTGTTTGTCTTTACATGCAATATAATGTATTAATAAAATATACAGGAAAGTCTATACTGACCAGATGAAAAAGCAAAAAATAACTTGGCTAAGAAATATAATTGCTGAGTTCCTATAATATTAGTTTATATAAGTTTTCTCATATGTATATAAATGCACACAAATATATATATATAAGAGAAAGAATGTTATTACAAAACCAGATTATATTTTCATATACACAAAAACATATTTCTTAATATAAAACTAATGCATTCTGGTGTGTTTTTCATCTTTTAAATTTTAAGTATGTGACACAAGGTAAATAATTGACTGGAAAACATTAAAGACTCTATCTTTGTTAGTGTGTAAATGGAAAAAAGTCTGTGTTGTCAATGGAATGAACCCCATAGGATTCAGATGGGATCTGGATCAAGCTAAACATCCAAATTTGGTAATTAAGCAAAAAAAATATTTACCTAACAACATTTTTGGTTAACCCCAGATTTCAGATCTTTTTACTCCATATGATTTCAAACAGTTGTGCTATGAGCCTTGGGACAGAAAACACTAAAAAGAAATTCAGCCTTTGCTATCTAAGAACACTATACACATCAGGACATTAAACTATTTCCTCAGTTGAAAGATAAGACCTGTGGACCTAATCATGGCTAATTTAAAGCTGAGAATTTGATTAAGGGTGACAGTTCAATACACTTTTCTTTTTCTGTTCCACAGATTTAAAGAATAATTACAGCAAGAGAAAACACATGGGGCTAAAACACATCTAAGGTCAAGTTACATCAAGAATGAATTTGGCTCAACTTAATGAATCATGCTGACAAATGAAAAACAGAAGTATGATTACAGTGAAAGAGTAACACTGCTTTAATTATTAATAAGATGCCAGGTAGAAAATTCAAAAGATTAGGGCAAGATTAAACGGACATTAAACTCCCCCCAAAACTAGAAGAGACAGAAATCAGATCAAAAAACCCATGTCACCTACATCTATGAATACATGATTATTTATAAGATATTAAAATATCAATATATTTCCAGGAGCTTCTGCAGGCAGACACACCAGATTTTCCCAGGTACAAAGGAAAAAACAAACAAACAAACAAAAAACAAACAAACAAACAAACAAAAAAAAGGAAGAGTCTAATTGTTGAAGTGTAAAAACTGCAGTGAGAAGGGTGACCATTCTGCAAAACCCAAATGAGAGTTACTCAGTAGTCAGTCATCCAAAGCTTTAATCCCCAGGACAGCAGAAGCCAGATAAGTGTGAAACTTCCTGCTGAGAACTATTCTCCCAGAGTCTGCAATTTGGCCTGTCCCTGGTTCAAAATGCAGAATCTCTGATAATTCTCTGCAGAATCTTACTGTGATAAGACTGGGACATAAGAACACTTTCCAGAAGAACAATGGACAGGGATGGAGGGGCAGAAAATTTGTCTGTTTGGGCACTCTATGCCTTCACTCCTGATACTGAGAATGAAAAAAATATTATTATATTTGCTAGTCTAAAGAAAAAACACTGCAATCCAAAGAAAAACACTGAAAATAAAATGGCAATCTGAAACACCCCAATGTGTTCTAATATCTGAAGCTGTTGACCTCAGTTATGTTTTCTAGGCTCATCTATTCCTTACTGACAAATAAGGAATAAAAACCATATCTATTGAAACAACAACAACAACAACAAAAACAAAAGCAGCAAGATTTTAGCCTACTGTCAAGGCAGAAATAAGAAGTGAACTGACCATTCTACAGCTACTCTAACAATTCCTAGAGCAATCAATTTTGTAGTCATCCTTAAAAACTGTTCATTGGGAACCCCACAAATGCCTTAGAGCAGTTGCATTTTGACTTAAAAGTTGATGAATCAAAGTTAGCCAAGAATGCACCAGTGAAAAGGATGGAGTAAAGCTTGTTCCTTGTTACAACTGAATGTTTTTATTTAACAAATTAATAGATAGAAAGTTTGTTAAATCATCCTAAAGTTCCTAGACACATTACACAAAACAGGACTGTTCACCCCTCATGCAATTCTGAGGACATGTTTACATGGAACTTAATATATATTTATGATCATTACTTTGTTGCATAACCCAGCACTGTTGGAACACTGGCTAAAGCTTTGTCAGATGAGGAAAAGGCAGATCATTTTATAGCTACCACACACAAAATAAAAGCCAGAAAAAGCTTTGATGCCTGCCTGGAATAACACAAGACCATTAGTGAATAAAATCCTATTAGAAACATCAGATCTTGGGGATTATCCATAATTGCTTAGCAGTTTTATTGAAAAGTAAGCCAGAACCAAGTTCAATCAAAACTCTATTTGAGAATGTCACCTATATTTAGATTTAAAGGCAGGAAATAACACAAAACCTGTCAGGAGAGCAAAAAACTGTCTTTTTTCAATGTTGCTAACATTCTTTGGCAAGTGACACATTAGATTTTTCCTTACAAAGTATTTCTCCCTTCACTCTCCTTACCAAATGCCCTCCCTTGAATAAGCTCAACCAGGAGTTGATTCAAAGCACTATCCCTCTTTTCTTTACAGCTTCCAAGCTCCTCTGCGACCAGTGACCATACATCTCCTTACATTTTAGTGCATTGATTGCTATGGAACTATTCCAAATATTTTTAAATGTTTAAGGTAGAAAATAATGTTTGAAAACTGAGATATTAATTATGAGCTTCCTTTATGAAACACAAGCATGTGTTTCCATTATGTGGCTAAGAGCTGGGTGATTGGCACATAGTGGCAAACTGATACACCAACAGCCCCAGACATCCCAGTTTTATCCTCTAGACTTTACATTCTCTTAACGTTCTAATTAGTCCATATCACATAGACCACATATATGAGGCATAGATGCCTTTGCTTTACTGAGGAATTCCTTAGTCATTAACAACATTCTTTGTCTTTCTTACCTACCTTCTGAGAGATTTCTCAGATTTCTAAGAAGATCCAAATAGCTTATTTGATGTTGGCCAATTCAGGGAAATGGGCCAAACATGTCAGCAGCATGCTGCATACAGCACACTGCAAGGCATGTCACAGCTTAGGGTTTTGATTCTTTTCACATGCAAATACATGTCTATACTTTAACAGGAAAAAGCACTGGAGAATATAACCATCACCAGCATAAGCACTATCCACTGAGTCTCTCATGCAGACTCAGTTTAAATGTAAAACAAAATGCAGAAAAATAAAATAATAAAAGGCCACTTACATTAGCATTTTCTGCATTAAAAAAAATTAAAATAAAAAACAAACCAGCTTGAAAATCTCGTGCTTCCTACCACAACGTTAGATTTTTACAACAAGGTTTTGTAAGAACTTTCTCATCGGAAAAAAATTCCTGTTAGTATCACTCACTCTCCCATAGCTGCTTCATTGATAGCATTGGAGCTATTCCAAATGCTCTTTGTTACTTCAGGTAAATAAAGGTGTCAGAAGTGGGTTCATAGATAAAATCATACGAAACAAACAAAAAAACTTGTGAAAGCTCAAGTAGAAATAGATAAGTGAAACAGAATCAGAGTAGAAGATACTCATGATTTTCTGAAGACAGCACATTGAAGGTGAAATGTTTCAATTGGAACCTTTCTAGCATACGAATGCCAACAGTTAAAGTAGAGACTTTGGCTAACTGTTTTGAAGATTATTTCAAATCAGATTGAGTGTGGATACAGATTCTAATCCCACAGCTCTGTACAGAAAATGGTTTACCTGTCTTTCTGCCATCCAAGTGTTTGCAGCCAAATATTAGATCTCTAAAAGTTCTGAAAGAATATCTATTTTCCAGTAAAAAGTCATTGTCTTAGACTGATACACTGACAATTTTTTTTTGTATAATTCCCACTAACATGAAATTCATATTTTTCATATATGGATATTATGTGTTGAGTTTTAGTGGTACCTTTTTTTAATACTTTCTTAGCAAGATAAATATGTAACACAGATAAAAGTGTAACACATACCTCGAAAGTGACAGGTATATTGCGCTTCAAAGCAATTTCAAATACTACGCTGATCTCAGATTTGTTTGCATCTTTATCTTCTTCTGATTCTTTTCCTGTTTCTCCATTCTGAAAATGATGCATACATAATCATACTACAATTCTTAGAAGATCAACAAAATATAATATCCTTCCCCCTATTTCTCAAAGACTTTTGAAGTCTTCTGTCAGGCTGTAAATCAGCATTTGTACATCCATCTCAGCACCCCATTATCAGACATCTGCTGACTGAAACCATATATATTGTGCTTATGCTTCATAACAAAGGAACACATACACCTTAATTTATAAATTAATTACAAACAGCAAATATGGATGTTATTAATGACATGGATAACAACTGTCTGAGCACACACTTGTGTCAAACATGAGGATCAAACAGATCCTTCAACCTGTTTCTCAGGCTCTCTGTGGGTACCCCTTCTAAGCAAGGAGGAAATCTGTGCTAGTTGGAAAGTACAGAAGACTGTACTTCTCTCAGAAGTAATTCAGTCAATCACCCCCACACTCTGACTGGGTCACCAGGTTACAGGTGTCCTCAGCAGGTCCAGCTGGTTAATGGCCCCTCCGTCAACTTCCCTCTGGGAGTTATGACCAGTGTGAAAAGGTAGTGACAGAGAACAGCTTGCTCAACACAGAACATTATTTATTTATCCATAGGAACATAACAAACAGAGAGGCAAAGAGATAAAAAAACAAAAAGCACATGAAACATTATTCTGCCTAAAATTTAGCTTTGCTTTGCTCTTCAGGTAAATCTAAATTTTCTCACCCAACCATTAGCCCTGGGATCAGTCAGAGTTTTGCTTTTTGCAACTGCTGCCTTTGGTGTTTGTCCCCCAGGACACATTTCCTTAGTTCTCAGAGGCTTCACTTCCAGCTATTTTCAAACTGCAAAGCTCTGAAATACTTCAAACTGGGATCTCTCAACAGTCATGTAACCTTGGCCAGGCTCCTAATTTTTTATTAGTGGAGGTAAACATCAAAGACACTTGGGCTGAATTAGGTGGATTCCTGCAGAGCTCCCATCTTACATAACAAAGTCTGATCTAAATCTTCAGCCACCAGCATAGCTACAAAATCCAGATACCACGGTTCTAAAACAGCATTTAAAAAGCACTGGGTTCTTCACATTACAATGAAATTGATCCATCTTTTATCTGCCTTTTTTAAACTCTTAATATATTAATCTTCAAGATAATACAGGGCCAAAAATCCAGTACTCAGCTACAGCATGCAGACACGGTACACCCTTTGTCTCATGAAATTGTTGCAAAATTTTGATTCTGAAAAAAGCCATTTACATGCCTGATATTGACCTGGAGCTAAATACAAACCAAAATATTATAAAGTTTATAGAATATCCAGAAAAAAAGAAACAGGTGCTGTGCAAAACAATAACAAGGGTAGTTACAACAAAATTACAAAGGACCTCTAGCTCATTTCATATAATGAAATTAAAGTACCACTGAAATCAAGAATATAGACCATTACTTACAGGACAAGCAAAGCATTAATTAGTTTCACTGAGAAAGATTAGCAGAATTAAAAGGACAATAATTAAAAGTAAAAACAAAAATTTGGGGATATAAAGAATAGGATGCAGCAGAGTTAAAAGGACAATAATTAAAAGTAAAAAAAAATTTGGGGATATAAAGAATAGGATGCTGCTATTCTGTAAAAAAACCTTAGTGAGAATATTACTTGATATTGTATTCAATTAAGTTTGTGCTTTATAAAGGACACTGATAATCTAAAAAGCTGGCAAAAAAAAAACAACTCAGAGAACAAATTAGTGATTAGAAAAAACGACTTTGCACTGAGACACTATGAAAACAATCAGTCTACAAAAAATTTAAAAAATACTTAAGAATAATCTCTAAATGGATATGTGGGAGAGATTTTTGATATCTGTTGGTTACATTTAGCAAACATAAGAAAACACCAAGTAAATAGAAAATGAAGCTAAATGAAATAAATCTAAAATAAATACCTCACAAATTATCTTTGAAATGGAGAATAATCAAACACTGGCATAATTTACATAAAATTATATAATGCCCACTGGACTGTCAGCAAGCCTTCAAGTCAAGAATGCTTAGGTTTTCCAGCTGTACTCTAGTTTAACCAGATATGTATAGTCTAAACCAGAAACCATAGTTTGAATTTTCATGATCAGTACAAACACTTCTATCCACAAAATCCCTCATTGTCCCTTCTGCCCCTACAATTTAACTCCCTGCATATTTTTTCCACCAAACATAGTAGAGAACCTAATAGTGAGTGGAGAAAAGGGAGGCTCAAGGTTCAGACATTAGTACTGAGCAATAAAGTTTCAAGCCTTAGGAAGATAAAATATGTTCAGGAGTGTCTCAGGCACTTTGGATTTAAATTTGATCCTCATTCCCACAACTGACACTTTAATTGTAAGGCCTTTCTTAGCCTCACATCTATGAGACAGCCGAGGTGCTTTGGCAGACACACAATAGCTCTTTGTGAAAGCACATTCACCAGCAGCCCTGCCCTGTTGGCTGATTGCTTCTTCCTTCTGCTCACCTTATGCTCCTCTACACATTTGCCCAATTAAGTATTAACATGGCAATACTCCTTTTCAGTGGTTTAATATGGAAAAAAGATTTTATCCTTTATTAAGTTTTTCTAATAAAAGGAAAAAAATGGTAGCCTGAAATGGAAGAAGGATATACAGAAGGCTGAGTTCAGGATGGCCATGAAGACCAAAAGATTGACCTATGTAAGTAACTACTGTGCTATATTCCACGGATCCCATTCCAGACAAGTTCACTGAGTTACTAATGGGATTACTAGATGCGTACCAGCAGGTCTGTCCTTGCTCCCTCAGGAGCACACTGTCAGGAAGTGGGGAAGAAAGAGGCTCAACCTCATAATGGAATTGAGGCCAGCCAGAGTATGATGTGTACTGGCTCTGATCCATGCCCGATGTTTGAGGAGCAATGAATCAATCATCTTCCATAGATAACCAAGCTGGCCAGTTTTGCTGAAGGAAATAGAGTTTTACTAAGATGGACCATGTCCCAGGGTGAAAGCACACCCCACCACTGCATGGTGCCCTGTGTGCACTTCTCATGGGCAGCAGCAGGGAGGAGCCTGAACCTTGCCACCAAGAAGCCCTTAAACTCTATTTCAACCAGTCTCCAGTTCTCTGGAGAGCTACACTCAGCTCTACACAGTGCAACACTTCGTACTCTCCCATCATGATCTCGGCAAAGTGTTACCTCCAGCCTTCTCCAGCCACCTACAGCTCTCACCCATGAAGTGACAGAGATGTTGTTCATGACTAATGTGCAACCAGTGCCCCTTAACCTCAGCATAATCAAGCCACAGAGATTTACTTGACTGAGGATTCAATTTAGTCTCCTGCAAACACACACATCTGCTGTTGAGAACCTACAGTATCCCAAGTGGTCTTCGGCTGCTCCCAGAGGTCTTGCAAGTACTTGGTTTCTTTGACTGGGAAACATTATATTTTTGCTTTCAATTTAGAAAGATTATTCTGAGAATAATTTTTCTGTTCAGTATTTTTTAAAATATGACACAACATTTTAATTTTTAAGCAGCAAGATATGCTGCTTAAAGACATAGCAGTGAAAAAGCAAGTTATTTTTTAAAAAAAGTTTCCTGAAGCACAGACCTGAGGTAATTTTTCTGGAATAGGCTCATTCTGAAGAGCTTGAAGGGCCTTCATTGCAGCATTATGTCTAGCAGCTTGACGAGTCTTTCCTTCACCAAAAAACTCACTGTTGCCAACAGTTAACTGGACATAGAAAATTTTAGGCACTGGGCAGTGATACCTGGAAGGAAGCCATGAAAAGAAAACAACAATACAAGTTAGGAATTTTACCCATCCATTTTACATAAAATTGAGTAGTATTTGGGGATAAAGCATTATCTTTTCTCTCAGAATAAGACCCAGGATTCAAATGCACGGACTTTCCCTCAGCAAGGCAGTTGGTAACTCTGACAGCAGCTCCTATGTGCAAACCAGCTCTTCACCTACGTTTGTGGAGCTCTGCAACAAGCTCTACTATTTATCAGCCCAACAGCCTAGCTCTGCTCTCCTCTTGGTTTGAGTCTTGAGAAGATGAAACCTAAGGAGAATCAAAAATTCCAGTGGAAGCCCTGCCTGGGAGACAACTCCTGTCCCACAGACAAGTAGCACGGAGGAAGGAGGACTGTGAGGTTGTTCATATGAAACCTGTCATCATAGCTCAGCTCTAAGGGACAACAAAGTCAGATGACAGAGAATACCCCTAGCAGAAATGGATCCTCACTTGACAAATAACTTGTTCATATTTTACAGCAATGTAAGAAAGCCCAGGATTCCAGGATTCCAAAAGCATGGACAAAAGCAAGGTCCATCACAACAAAACTAGATTGACTCAACCCAGATTCAGTCAAACACAATACTCTCTTTTCCTTATTCCTCTTAAAGGATCCTTTTTAAAGTGTGCTCTCTCCACTTTCATCTGTGGACATGGATGGCAACTTTTTAATATTACGACTTTCTGAATTTTCATTAATAAATGTAACCCAGTCATTCCTACTGGAAAACAAAATACAAAGTTGACCAGAGAGCAGCACACTTCAGAAGCAGACAAGCGTGAGTAAGTACTCTGGCCTCAATGTCCCTAAACTTTGTGCCTAATTCTAAAACTACATTTATATGGAAAGAACCAAGCATAACACTGGCTCAAATAGACCTCTGGCTATAGAGCCTTGGAGGAGTGAGCTAAGTTGCCTCTATGACATGCAAAAAGTGGGTATTTACTTTGCTTTCTTGTTTACAGTTTAACACTGTTTACAGTTTAACACATTTATTGAGAATTATTAAGGCCTGGAAATACTTTTGCTTATGCAACATTTTCATAAAATTATATAATAACTCCTGCTGGAAAGGCTTCTCGAGGTTATCTGGTCACAATCAGCATCCAGAACATGGTCAATATCTGAAGTTACACTGCCTTGTCCAAGGTATTGTGGAGGTCTCCAAGGATGAAGATTCCACAACATCTATGGATAACCTGTTCTAGTGTCAAATCACACTTTCTGGAAAACTATTACAAAATTCCTACATGTCTAATGGAATTCAAACACTTGGCACTGATATTGCTGCAGATTTGCAGATGGAGCAGAAAACTTCCCCCCAATGCCAAAAATTATCAGCTTCAATCTCTTGCCATCACAGGACTCCCTCCCAGTTTCCCAGCCCAGTTAGCAGTGACTCTCCCTGCTCCTCCTTTGGTATGGCTGGGAATTCATGCTCTTGTACTTGGAGGGTCTTAGAGAAGATCCAAGTGATCTCTCACTCATTTGATCTAGTGATGTCAGCAGTTTGTTGACATCTTCCTGCATCTTCTTTACTTGGTAAGACAAATCTTCCAACACGGCACACCTCCTGCAGACAAGACCACAATCTGTACAGCCTAGCTAGAGCTCTGGAGCTAGCTCTGACTCAAGGTCTCTGATGTAACAGGAGAGCTGCTCCAGATGGTGCTAGGAACTGTGCCAGGTAGTGCATCACCAGCACTGCTGAGCACAGCCCCATCCTCAACAGTTTCCAACTCCCTTCTGCATCTTCTGCTGTGCCTGCTTGCTGTCTCTGGGAGCAGTGCTCTGGGCCCTGCACTTACATGTGTTCTTCCCCACTACCTGCTGAGAGGGTGCTTGACCCTCTCTAATCAGATGACTGGAAGGAAAGTTCAATGCAGCTTTTGACCAGGAGCAGCTGACAAAGCTTACTGGCAGCTGCTAGAGCTTACCAGAAGCCACAGCCTCCTGTAGCTCTCTTTTCCCTGCAGCAACAGGTACTCTCAAGTTCCTTGAAGAGTTCCAGGAATCTTCCCACCATCACAGAAGATGGAGAACTTGAAATGGCTGCATGTGTTGGCTGCTGCTTAGCACAAGACAAGTTGTGTCATGCAAAAGCAGTAGGCACCTTGATAGCATGTCCCACCTCATTACTTCACAATCCTCTTTAAAGAAAAAAAATGAGGTAGTGCTGTTAGCAACTACCTAGATTTAGGGAAAATACAATATCCATCAGAAGTTCCTGTTTCCTGTTGAGTTACTAGACCTACCTTTCTCCCCACTGCCTGAAAAAGAGGAAAGCACATGAACTTAATCCACTTCATAAACTCAAATCCCACAACAAGCGTTCTCTTTTTCCCTCTCCCCTCCCCACCTTTTCATTTAAAGAGTGTTTAGGGAGCTATTTATGTGATAATAAGGAAAAATGATATTCAGCCTGTGGCTCTAGAGCCTCATGCAGCTCTTTGGCATCGCCAGAATGATTAGGCTTTTACATGGTTTTGATTAAATTTTTCTTGCTCTCCTTGGCCTCAAGCAGAGTTGTAACACAGCACTGATAATATGAGCATTGCCAGGAAAGTGCAAAGGAACACCTGAAATCCTCAGAAAATGAACAAAATCTGTGAGGCTACTGGCTTCTCTACAACAAGAAGCATGTCAAAGGAAACAACATCCTCCTCTTTTCAGTGAGGACAGGGACTGTATTAACAAAAGCCTCAACAGTAATCATAGTACTGCAGAAAGTACAGTGTGTCAATTAAACTGAATAATGAATGATTCTGCATCCTGAAGATGTACACTAATGTAAAGAACAAGCCCATGCAAAGGCAAAATGCTGTATCTGCCACTGATCATTAACAAACCTTCCTAGTATACTACATATGAGTTATCAGAAAGGGCTGAAAGCATCAGCAATCTTTGCAATATTTATATAGAATTCAGTGATTATTCTACAATAACATATCATCACAATATTTTCCATCATGAGAGCATCTACGTGTCAGTTCTACACTCCTCAGTCTTCTGTCGCTCCATTCAGCCACAGAACTGAAATAGTCAGGATTTCGAACAGTAACGCCTCATATATGGACTCATTAGGTCTCTAAAAGTTTTTGAATTATCTTCATTTAGAAAATATGCATCTTCCTCCATTCTACATGGCAGCTACAAATGCTAGGGCTTTCCTTGGAGAAAATTCTTATGTAAAAGAGATTTTCAGATGATACTGGCACACTCCTCAGAACATAAGCTGACCAACACAGCCAAATGACAGAAGATTGTAAGACTAGAAGATGACAAAATGGCATGTGAAATAATACATTCAGCTGGAAGAAAACAAAGTGTGATGACAGATAATACACAATCAGTCACATATAGCTTATAAAAACAGGCTCATTTTCATCTGGCTATTCTGGACATTTGAGATTCTTAAAAAGATTCTTCAAATAAGAGGTCTGTAAAGCAGGTTCCCTTTATTCCCTTTAAGTTCACAGCATCTACTGCATCTAAGTTCACAGAAATCTACTTTTTAGCTAATGCCACTAGAATAGTCAACCTGAAAAAGGATATTTGCTCTATTAATGTGACCTTGGATGTCAAGTTTCAGCAATGAGTAAATATTTACAACTAGTTATAAACCCCTAAAAATAGGGGTTCATAACAGAAATGCTGACAGACCTCAACTAAGTTGGTGTGAGTGGGCGCCACTATAATTAAATAAATCACCAAGGTCTGCTGACAATTAGAAAACTCATTTTGGTTTGCCACAGAGACAAACAAAAATTCTGTTCATTATAATTTTACTGGAATATGATGTCATAACATGTAAGCATACTGAAACAATCTGCTGCTTTTCTAGCCAAAATATTAATTGCATACTAAGGAGCCCTTGGGGCCTCTTCCTTTTTGGCCATCAAATCCACACACACAAAGACAAATAAAGTATTAGTACATACGTTATGTGTTCATACTGCATTTCCTGCATTTCTCTGGATTCCTCAATGGCATAAATGTTTTCGATAAATATTGTTACCTTCTTATTAGAAAGGGAAAAAAAAGCAAGTGCAAGATGCAGCTCACAGAAACCAGGAAGTTTATTTAGATTTAGCCTCATGCTAAAACGTCAGTGAAGTTTTCTCTAATTTCTAATGGTTGACATATTCTTAAACTAAGCAAAAAAGAATAAGTAAATCCAACTACTTCCCCACTACACAAGTGTTATAGGAAGTATTACCCTATTCCCATTCCATAATATTAGCAAAGTGAAGAGGAACTGGGACCATATTTCAGCGGCCAAGATAAAGGCCACTAAAATATGAGCTACAACACAGAATGGGAAAGTCATTCTTTAGATGCCAGCTCTGCTGAAAGGGTCACTCTCTGCACTTTTTCTGTCTGGCTCCTTTTTCATAAGAAGTCAATCAAGCTGGCAGCTCTGCTGGCACTGTTTAATCAGAAAAATGCTGTGAGCTTTGTGAGTGGAGGGACAGAGAGCCACAGACCATGCAGGGGAGTAGGAAAGAGCATTTGCTGTGAACAACTTTTTCTCTGAAACATTTGAAATTTCTCTAGGGGAGCAAGTTGCATAGTGCAGCTGTTCCCTGGCTATATCCTATTTTCCTAAGCAGTCCATTAGCCACGTGCATTTCTTACAGATGGGAGTTCTATGGTTTGAAGAAGGAAACATCCAGTATAGTCACTTTTGTCTCCACACAGTGAACCTTTTGGTTCTTTCAGCAGATCCACAACAACACCTGGGAACAAAGAGGCTCTCTTTTCCAAGTACCCCTTTTGAGAGCTACAGTCTATTATTCTTGAACTGTGTCTACTACAGACTAGGCTGCCTGATCAAGCAGAACCTATGGATAAAGCCTTGTTGCTCTAGTTCCAGGAAGGATTTTGCTCACAGGCTCTTGTCCTGCTGGGGGACTTTAACCACCCTGACATATGCTGGGAAAGTAGCAGGGTGAGCTGTGGGCAATCCAGGAGACTCCTGGAATGCATGGAGGATAACTTCTTCACCAGCCTGATTAAACAAGAGAATTTAGGGTGAAAAAGAGAATATATCACCCCTAGAAGGAGGATCTGGTAACTTGGGAGGACTAAAAGGATGTTGCAAGGTCTTCTAGGGAGAAAATTAGAAGGGCCAAAGCCCAACTAGAACTTGATTTAGCCACTATAGTTTAAAGACAAAAAGAAAAAGTTTCTATAAATACATTGGCAGCAAAAGGAAGGTCTTCAGCATTTGTTAAATGCAGAGAGTAGTCACAGGGCATGAGGAAAAGGCAGAGATACCTAATGCCTTCTTTGTCTCAGTCTTTAATATCAAGACCAGCTGTCCTCAGAATATCCAGGTCCCAGAGCTAGAAGTTGGTGATGGGGAGCTGAGTGAAGCCCCCATAAATGAGGAGGAGATGGTTAGTGACCTGCTATGCTAACTAAACGCTCACAAGACTGGGATCTACCCCAGAGTAATGGAGGAACTGGTGAAAGAACTTGCCAAACCATTCCCCATAATCTAAAAGCAGTTCTGGTCAACAGATGAAGTTCCAGCTGACTGGAAATGAGCAAATGTAACATCCATCTACAAGAAGGGTTGGAAGGATGATCTGGGGAACAACAGGCCTGTCAGCCTGACCTCAGTTCCAAGCAAGGTTATGAAAGAGATCATCCAAGGTGACACTGCATAGCACATGCAAGACAAGAGGACCAAGCCCAGCCAAAATGGATTTACAAAAGGACAGCCCTGCTTGACCAGCCTGATCTCCTATGACCAAGTGACTCACCTCAGTAGATGAGAGAAAGGCAGTGGATGTAATCTACCCAGACTTCAGTAAAGCCTTTGACACTATCCCCTACACCATCCTTCTAGAAAAACTGTCTGCTTGCAGCATGGATGGACTATCTGATGGTTAAAACCTGGCTGGATGGCTGGGCCCAGAGAGTTGTGATGAATGGAGCTAAATCCAGTTGGCAGCCAGTTGCTAGTGGTGTTCTCCAAGGCACAGTTTTGGGGCTGGTCCTGTTTAATCTCTGTTTAATCTCTTTACTGATGATCTGGATGTAGCAATTGAGTGCAATAAATTTGCCAATGACATTCAGTTGGGTGTGACTCTGCTGGAGGGTAGGAAGGCTCCTCAGAGAGACCTACACAGACAATCTGTGGGCTAAGGATGACTGCATGAGGCTCACTAAGGGAAAGGGCCGAGTCCTGGACTCAAAACTCCCCCATGCAGCACTACAGGCTGGAGGAGGAGCTGTTCAGCAGAAAGGGACTTGGCAGTGCTGGTTGACAGGTGGCTGAATATGAGCCAGCAGAATATCCAGGTGGCCAAGAAGGCCAATGGCATCTGTATCAATAGTGTAACCAGCAGGACTTGGGAACCCCCCTGCACTCAGCATTGAGGGCCATACCCCAAGTACTGTGCTCAGTTTAGGGTGCCTCAGTTTGAGCAGCTAGAGCATGTCCAGTGAAGCACAACAAGGCTCATGAAAAGTCTAGAAAATGTGTCTTATGAGGAACAGCTGAGGGAGCTGGGTTTGTTTAGACTCAAGAAGAGGAAATGGCTTTAAGCTGACACGGGAGCAATTGGGATTGGATATTAGAAACAAAATTTTCATGATCAGGGCAGTGAGGTATTGGAATAGGTTGCCCAAGGAGGTGATGGCGTCACCATCCCGGGAGGCATTTAAGAGGCACTGGATGTTGTGGTTTAGTGATGTAAGAGTGGTAGAGCTGCATTGATATTGTACTTGATGATCTTAAAGGTTTCTTCCCACCTTGATAATTCTACTTTATGATTCCTGAACCAAATAATAGACAGCCCTACCAGAAGGGATGTGATACTGGATTTGTTGGTCACCAGTGCAAGCAAGCTAATGAGGGACATCAAGACTGGAGGCAGCCTGGGCTACAGTGACCAGTAAACAGTGCAGTTCCGGTCCTGAGGGATATGGGTCAGGTAAAGAGTAAACTTAGGCTCCTGAATCTTAGGAAAGCAAACTTCTGTATTTTTAAGGAGATAGTCAATAGGGTCCCCCGTGAGACTGCCCTCAGGGACAAGAGAGCAGAACAGAGAGGGCAGATCTTTTGTGAATTCTTCATGGAGCACAAGAGCTAGCAATTCCCAGGAGCAAGAAATTGGTCAAGAAAAACAAGAGAGCTGTGTGGCTGAGTAG
>JAYDZK010000113.1:120285068-120329906 GCA_034509185.1 Euphonia xanthogaster
CAGTTGTGTAGGGGCGGGGTGAGGATGGCCAAAGTGAAGCTGGAACTGAACCTGGCAAGGGATGTAAAGAATAACAAGAGGGGCATCTACAAGTATGTTAACCAGAAAAGGAAAGTCAAAGAAAGTGCTCCCTGCTGAAAAACAGTGCTGGAAAACTGGTAGCAACAAGCAAAGAGAAGTCTGGGCTACTCAACAATTTGTTTTGCCAGTCTTCAATGGCAACCTCTCTCCCACTACCAACGTCCCTATTGTAAGTAAAGGTCAGATTCATGGCCACCTGAGGAACCTGAATATAAACAGTTTTCTGGGACCTGATGGGCTGTAACAGAGTCCTGAGGGAATAAGCAGATTTTGTTGCCAAGCTGCTCTCCACAACATCCCACTCTCTAAACTGGAAAGAATCACATCTGATGAATGGACTGTTAGATGGATAAGAAAGTGTTTGGACAGTGCAGCATGAACGTAGCAGTTCATGAAGTGTCTCTGTCCTGGTGGACAGCAGTGACAAGTGGTGTCCCTCAAGGATCTGTATTGGGACCAGTGTTATTTAATATAGACATTAAAAACACAGAGAAAGGGATTGAGTGCACCCTCAGCCAATTTGCACATGACACCAAGCTGAGTGGGGAGGTTGTCACACCTGAGGGACGGGATGCCATCCAGAGGGACTTGGACAAGCTCAAGAAACAGGCCCATGGGATTTTCATGAGATTTAACAAGACCAAGTCCACAGGGCTGCACCTGGGTCAGGGCGACCCCTGGTATCAGCACAGGCTGGGGGATGAACAGATTGAGAGCAGCTCTGCCAAGAAGGACTTGAGGGTGCTGGTGGGTGAGTGAAAAATTCTTTACTGTGAGGCTGGTGAGGCACTGGAACAGGTTGCATGGAGCAATCTAGTGGAAGGTGTTCCTGCCCATGGCAGGAAGTTGGAACAACATGATCTTTGAGATCCCTTCCAACCTAAACCATTCTATGATGAATTACTCTGGCTGTTCTCTTCTAGCTTACTTTCACATCGTCCAAAAACATTTTTAATGTAAAGTGAGCAAGGCACACACTATGTATGAGTTTTAGCCACAGACATCCCTTATTTGAATGCTGACCTCCTCCCAGCTACCCAGATGAGAATTAAAAGAAGAAAATTCACGTATACTTGTCCCAGATTATTCTTCATTCGAAAGATGGTGTTAAATTATAAGTCAAATCTTTTAAAACTTTAAATGAATTTAATTGATTCTGGATGATTCAGTATTTTTTCTCTATTTAATATTTGCTATGGTCATTTATGAAACCGATTTTGACCTAGTTATAGAAAATCCCTAAGCAAAAGAATGTTTAAGTGACTACGTAAGAATTGTAAAGAAAACCATGTGATGGAAACATATTAACAGAAATACATTCAAAAGCATCTGTCCATTTTTTTAAATAGTCAGAAAACATAACAAAGATGCTTCCCATTTTAAAACATAGAAATGCCTTCTCTATTTCAAATACAGGAATGCAAGAAAATCCCACATTAAGCAGTCAAGATCCATGAGTTGCAGGCAACAGCATAATGTAATCCTCCTTGTCTGTTAAGGTCTATTAGAAAACAAATGAGATTACTTGCTTCTGCTGGGAGGATGATCTAGAAGCTGGGCTGATACTTAGGAATCTCCTACTGTTCACCTTGGCTATACTTTAACATACATTATTTTGTTTTGTGTCAATACTATCCTGTAACTTACATTGCTTATTTATTTTTCTGTTGTTTACCCTCCAAGATGAGTTTTCCTACTCCCTATCAGCCTTTGCTTTGAAAGGGAACAAGTTAAAGTATTTCAGAACTTTTCTGTATAAAAGGCTACCCACTGTCTTGATCATCCTTCACAGCCCTTGCCCATACTTGCTCCCGTTGTGAAATACAAAAGCCAAGAATGATAGACAGCATATCAATAAAAGGCTAACAGTGTTCTGTATAATAGGAATATTTATGTATCTATGCCAGAAATATCTTGCTTAACACATCTTAAAAATCACATTTGCCTCTCCACGAATTCAACCACATTAGTTCTTCTTAGATTACCTTGCAAACACTTAATAATATAACATTTATGTTCTGTGGTTTTCAACTGAATAACCCTCAGGTGACAAGAGAGTTAGTACTACTAGTGCCTCTGTTACTAATCTTACATTTTAGACTGGAAAGTCTAGTCTTGCATTTCTAATACATCAGTCCTCTCTATCACCCAAGTCTTCCTGCCTATCTTGACCTTTCTGTGTAGCAATGATGCCTTCTACATCTCATGAACATTTTCCTACTTCTTTTGCAAACACCTTTAACAAAAATAACTTAAAAGGTTGATTCTAAAACTGGAAGAACTGTACTTAATAATCTTCCTCCTAGCTTGACTTTTAGTACCTCTGATTATTTTTCTTTTCCTTTCCCACCCTGCATTTCTTACACAAATCCCCTTCTCCTTCAGTTTAATGAAAACATTATCCTTATCTAATGCTATAAAATGCTTAACTGAATCCCACAAATATAAGATTTACTTTACTCTCTTTACCTAAAAAATGAGTTGGCACAGAACATGTAAGGTTAACACATTAGTCATACACAATCTACCTTTAGTACACAGTCATTTCATGTTGAGTTTTATACCTTTCTGTCTGTCTTTATTTATACTTTCTTTTAAATTTTGTTATGAGTCTGGGAATTTTTCATTAAGCTAATGATAACTCCCTTTTCTATTTTTTTTTCTTTTCCTGAGCTAGAGGCTATGTAGTTCCTTCAAGCAGTATGAGTAACTTAGTAAAAAAAAATTTACTCATATTTCTATGATCACAATATCAAAACATTCCTGAGTGAAAAACAAGAGGGAGGAGGATTCAGTTTAACATAACATTAACTAATCTGGAATCTTCCCAGCAGAATTTGTGATGACAAGACAATAATATTGCCACATCACTGTTTCTCTGAATTCCAAGTTGCTCAATAGACATTTGACTGAAATAAATATTTCAGTATTTACTCTCTGCATTTATCACTACTTTATTACCATTTATAGCAAATATGTACAAGAAGTAAAATATAAAACTGTTGCTCATTACAAGTAATTAGAAGAAACCAACAGAAAGCTACAGACATTTTAAGTGTAGGAGTTTGAACCGTCATGGATTAAGCTGACAAGTAATAGAGCAAACATATTGAACTAGCTATGGAGCACTACTTTCAGAGTAATTTCAAGTCTCTACTTCCAGTTTTATTGCGCTCTCTCCTTCAATTGAAACCCCTGAAGTTAAGATGAAACACTTGTCAAAGTTCTAGAAGGGTCTCAAAACCAGCCCAAGTACTCTCTCTTAAAGAGAAACTAGTGCAAGAGATCTGCAAGGGAAAAAAAAAAACAACAAAAAAGGCTAAGAAGAAGTAATAGGGAAAAACCCAGGGGAAAAGTGATGATGAGAAAAAGCTCCAAAAGTACTGTATACTGAAGACTAAGGTAGAAAAAAACAAGTGAAAACCAACAGAATCAATATGAGAAAACAGAATAAAATTTTATGATCCTCTGAAGAAGTATTTTTACCTATCAACTGAATAACTAAGTAATAAGAATGGTCTACAAAACATCAACTTATTCTTGACTGTAAAAATAGCATAAATAATATAGGAGCATAACAAGAACACTGCCTCCAGAATTAAAGACATTGGAAAATGTCAAGTGGACAGTGCTGAAATGGAGTTGGGGGCTGGGGGAAGGAAAAGATAAATACCAGGAAAAAGAAAATATGCTTTTCTGTGACACAAAACCAAGTATAGTAAGAATAAAAGGGAAAAACATAATGAAGTTGTGATGTACACTGTATACTTTAGAGGTTAAAGCAGACATCCAGAAGACAAACATCTCATACTCTTATCTACTTCAACTCATAAAATTTCCCATGAACTGTATTACTCACTAATCTTTACAAGCATGCAGAGTGGTTACTGAGAATGCTGTCCAAAAAGCTATTACAGTAAAAGAACATAACAATGCTGAATATCTGACTACAGAATCATTTTCTTTTTACATAAGAAACTCATGTAAAAAAAAAAATAAAAATCATGTCACTTGCCAGCCTAGACACTAAGTAAATGAGGGAATGAAGTATCTCACTTATTTCATTTTATCATATACTTATGCCAGTAATGTAATACTAATAAAAGTGTTACTAGTAAAAACATCTCAGGGCTAGGAGTTCATAGGAATTAATTAACCTGAAAGTCCACAGAGGAAGAAGGCCCAAGAAAGCTCACAGAGTGATTCTCAGCATCCAAATTAAATTCAAATAATTAGTGTGTACTGTTCTACATTCTTTTCCCATTTTGAGGAATGTAAACATACAGGAATTAAATTGCATTATCATGAGTAAGAAATTTAAGCTATCACTTTAAAATTGGAAATTGAAGGACTGAAAGTAAGAACAAGCTGAAAAAGCACGCTTAATTCTGATTTAATAAGCCACTCCGCAGCAGATGAGTGCAGATAATTGAGGATGCACACTCTCCTACCTTGCTAGTTATCTGCAACCTCTAAAAATGGCCATGCATGGCCAGCTAAAGCTTCTATCCAGAAATCTTCTCCTCTGTGCTATCAGACTTGCAAAGAAAGGAAATGTCAGAGAGAGCTTGGTCAATTGCAAAGCGAGAGCATTTTATATTGCCCTGCACATCATATCAGAATGCTGACAAAAAAGTAGATGGCCTTAAGAAGGAAGATCTCCACCTGGAAGGTGTCTGTTAATCAACCATAGAGAAGACTGTAAAGAGCCAAAAGGTTAGAAACCAAAAATTATTGGTTTATTGGTTGAAGCCTTTCACTGCTTTGATTCCTTTCTACTGAAAAGCATAAAAAGTGCAGATTTCCTAGGGAAGCAGACATAATATCCTTTAATATTCTTTTTTATTATTTAATATTCTTTTTCAATCTTTTAATGGATTTACACAAGTGACTGACAAGTAAATAGCAAGTCACTGCTAACAAAAATGCATAAGTAATGCAATGAGACTGCCACAGTAGTGGTCACCAAAGCAAAATGACTGACCTCAGTCGGTCCAGTGAATAAAATTTAGTACTAAATATTAACAAAGAAAAAAAATGTAGATCACGTTAGATCAGTACACTAAAAGACAAGGTTACAGACTTTCTAAGAGATAGAAAACATAAGAAATGTTTACAAAATGGGATGGAATTGTATTGTAGAAAACAGGGACTCAAAAGAAGTCTTGAAGGAGAGAGACACCAAGGACTGTTAAAATGGAATCATAGAATTATTTATGTTGGAAAAGACCTCTAAGAAAATAGATTTCAACCATTAGCCCAGCACTAACAAGTACACCACTAAACCATTTCATTAAGTGCCACATCTATGTGTCTTTTAAATCCCTTCGGTAGTGGTGACTGAAGCACTTCCCTGGACAGCCTGTTCTATTGCTTGACAACTCTTTTTGTAAAGAAATTCTTCATAACATGTGAAATGATTATTACAATGTTTGACTTAGTTAAACAAGGTCAACATAGCGATTATCTTTACTGAAGGAAACCAAGGCTCTGCTGCTGATGTCCACCTCCTTAAGAAATCTCATTTCTGTTTCCCTGACACTAGTGTCAGACTTGAATCTAAATCAGTAACGTGATTAGACTCTACATTCTCCTCTGTCATGGAACAGAACCTCAAAGTTAAATTTTGGGCTGGTTTCTGTCCAGAGATTATTTCCCTTTTAATCACAACACTGAGGGATTCAGCCCTATTTTAGTAAAACATATAAGCCAAACACATTATGGTGCCAAAGTACCTGATGAGCACCTGTGAGTGCACCTATCCTTTCTGTGACAGTAAAAGCCAACTCAAACTGGCATTCTTCTTTAAAGTACCCTATAAAGACATGGAGATCTTTGGAAGATCCCATGAGTTGGCATTTCAGAAGAGATGCTGACTGTACTTTTCTTTCACAGAACACAAGCATCCACCCAAATCAATATTATAGACAAGACGTGAAGAGAAACTATAACACAGTGATTGCTGATGAAAAGTTCTGCCTTCAGACTGCATATATTCTGTTACAAAAGAATCTTTAAAAACTTGATTCAGAATATTTAATACTTCCTCATTCTGTTGCAGAACTTTCATTTCAAAAGTGACAAAGACCTTGTAGGGATAGAGTACAATTCCAGTCATATCATACAGAGTTATAAGCTGTTAAAAAATTAGCCACTAACCTTTCTGCTTGCTTCCCTCAGGAAAATTATGGCAACCTCTCAAAGTAAAGTTTGAGCTCTAAGAGCAGTTCACCTCTGTCATTAACCAAACAGGCAGGCAAAGGAAAGAGAACATATTTACTGGTAACCAATATTCAGGTTCTGGACACAGCAGAAAGGGCATAAAAAGAAAGGAGGCCACACAAGCTTGTTTCCATTGAACTCACTATCTCACAGGTGCTCCATCTGAAATACCCTTAGTTCAGCAGAAGTACAGGAAAAAGATAAGGGTGAATAAAAAGCTAACTGTGTGGAAAGAACAAACACACCCAAAATATTCCTGGTCCTGGAGGAGCACTCTGGTTCAGTGCTTGTTTTCATACATACCAAGACCAGTCTTCTGTCCATATCCTGAAAGTAAAGCTGGCTGTGTTAAAGGCAGGGCTAGAGAAAGAACACCCAGTGAGTTGCAAAGGCAACAGACTGAAGCGATTCACAAGGTGCTGGGGCAGGCTGTTGGCTCTGAGGATCTTTGGATCAGAAGGTTTACAGGAAGTCTCTCAAGTGGAAGGGCAGTGTTGAAAGAGAGACATTAGGAAACCAATGATAAGGATTGTATTACACCTCTTTATGTTTTCAGCCTCTGTACGAACACGAAAAATCACATCTGAAACTTGGAGACACATCTGGAGCCAGATGCATTTCCTCCAGAGCAGAGAAAAATCTGAGGGAGTTAAAGACCCAAAGAACACTGTCCACTGAAGAAGCTTCAGGAGAATTAGACAAAATATGACCCAAGGACCACAGAAAGCAAGGGCAGTCCTCTTAGCAGACAGAGCAAGAAAGCAAGTGGTCCAGGAAGGTCACTATATCCTGAATGAAAATTAATAAAAATATAAAATAAGAAAAGATTGAAACATTAGGGCTTAGGAACTCCTCTACAAATAGGGCCAAGAGGTCATCGACAAAACTACTTCATCTTGAGCAAAGACTGTTTAGAATGCTGCAATACTGTAAAATGCCAAGCCTGATGCATCACATTTTAGGCAAAAAGAGCGATGAAGCATCTAGAATGCTCTACAATTAAGGCTAAAAAGATTTTAATGATACCAGGTAAGCGCATTGACTTGGAGAATGAAGAGACACTGTACTTGGAACACTAACCTCAAACCTTGCTCTCTATTCTGTCAACTTGATTTTTAGCCTACATAACATTATTTTAACAGCTGTCAGTGTAATATTGTAAATACACTTAAGAGTATATATGTTATTGATCCCTTAGAGGTTAAATGTAGCCATTAATGCAGTGGATGGTAGTGACAGGATGCATTTGTTAGCAAGGATTATACGCACACTGTGCCAGGACATGTCACCCAACACCATTTTGTGTCATTGTGCAAATTCATGATAATAGGTTGAGGGGACTGCAGAAAAATCAGTCATGGACAGAATTTAGTGGAAACTGTAGATTCCATTGCAGAATCCGGGTTTTCTGATCCCAGATACTCTATGTATTTTTAAGATTTAAAACACTGTAGAAATTAAACATTAACTGTCGAAAATTTACTGCAGGAATAAATGTCCTCTGCCACTTAAGGAATCTTATTTTGTTTTAAGCCAACCATATAATCACTATTGTCTAAACTGATAGCTACTGGCAATGGCAAAGCTCATCACCTGCAAGCTCCCTTGCCACTGTTCTTTTGGGAAAACTATCTTAAGACAAACAGATGTTTCTGCTGTTTTAAACTAACAGGAAATGGACTGACTTTCTCCCTTTTCCTTTCCTAGAAACAGATACTAGCAAAGAAAAATCTAAGCACAGCTGTACTCAACGCTTTTCTTGTAACAATATGTCTGTGTGGGAGGCAGGCAACTAGTGGGAGCAAACAGGCCAGGGGAAGTGAAATGCAGCATGCAGAAGATGAACACAAAGAATTAATTTGAAAGTCTGTGACTGGATTATTACACCATAATGCCCATACACTAGCAGGGGAAATAAAAGGGTGATGTACAAGGCTTTGCTTTAAGATATGATCTGAATCCTATGTCAATTGGTAATGTACACAACTGAATTAAGTATCAGCTGGCAATCTCAGTCCCTTACAAGCAAATAGATGTCCAAACCATCAGTAAGCTTCTTTAGTACAAACAGACTGAAGGTTTAATGACCAAGTTATAGCCTTATCTTTAAGGAAATGTCTTTAGGGCAGGCCTGAGGAATGAATTAATATGATGAAATGAAGAATTCATGCTTTGTGCAGATAAACCAAACACTTACTTGTCACTGCTGGCAAACTGGCATCCTTTACTCACACTAGATTTACATAACAAAGGAAAACTGCCATTGAAGCTATGGCATTAGAGCCTCAATTATTATAGAAGAGGAAAACTTGAAGAAAATTATGAGACAAAGCCTTGCAGAAAACCTGGTTTTAATTGATTTGTGCTGGAATTATGACATTTTAAAGTAATGAAAAGCTTCAGAATAGAAAAAGGCAACTTTTTTGAGAATGCTTTTGCTGAGAAATTCTTGCACAAATTCATGCTGCCATCTAATGGTCTAAATCAGCTATTTCCAGCTGAATAATTAAATCTGAACAATCACTTGCATTATTCTTTGGACTATTCTTTATTTCCCTCAGTTTTAATCCTTTGAAATTGATATCTGTTGTTCAGAATTAAATAATAGCATATTTAAGGAGATAAAACCTATTTTAAACAAACTTTGAATTTCTATTTCCAAGTAGTTTTTAATATTTCTTCCAAGTTTTTTTCCCAAAATACTGGGAGGAGTGTGAGGAATGCAGAGAGGAGTTTTTGCAAAGTCAGTCAGTAAACATTTTTATCATCACATCTCTCAATCCTTAAAATACAAATTTTAAGGACAGAATTTTGCAACATTGAATGGAAATACAGGCAAAGCACCTCTGACTCTGGCCTTTGTGGGGGAAGAATGTTGTACTCTATGGCTCAGGTCTGAAGCTGACAACTGTAGCAAAGTAAAAATCCCTGTGGCACCCCACACTGCTCCCCCACAAACCAAGAGATTTGTTTGCTGCCATCAGTTCAACACAACAAGCTCCAGGAGTGAGGGTTCACTTCACGTGGGGAGCAAGGGCACTGGTCTCCACAGCCAAACAGCTTCTTGCAGCAAAACAGTACTTTACTCAATCAAAAGCAATTCAGTGCTTGCATGCCTGCCTTCAAAACTGCTGTTACCAAGATATGTCCCTAAAGAGTTTGTTCTTTTAATACTTTTCTCTCCCACTTCTCTCTGGGGAGAGATTTTTGTCTTTTTTTCAGTCCTTCCACTTTGACAGTCGAATTACTCCCACCATAGCACTCATAAAATTATTGCAAATCAACATTCTTAGCATTATTTCTCAGAGCAGGATTCAGCTCTAGATTCAGATGCCTAAATTTAGGTATTTAGTTAATGTGTAGAAACTAAGTTGCTATAAAAGTGAAGCTCTGGAGAGACCCATACAAAACATAGACAACCTAGCTTAAGGCATGACAAACAGCATTCTGGACTAGGAATTGTTCTGCCTATCCTTCCACTGGTTATAAGGGGAGACTGAGACTTTCTAATGCACAGGCAGAGACGATTTGAAAGGCGTCTGAGCTTGGATCCAAATCTCACCAGCACCCTAAAGAACTGCACCTAGCTGCCTGAACACAAGCACACAGTACAACTTGAGATGCAGTCATGTACCTAAAACATCCACATGATGTGACACAGGACCGACCCATAGAAAATAGCTGGAGTCCTAGTGGATTATTAATAGTGGATTATATGAAACCCTACGATGCCTGAACATCACTTTTAGGGATTCTGTCAATTGCCTAAACTTAGCTACCCAGGGTCATTTGAAATGCTCTAGGGTATCTGACCTTCCTGACCTTCTGCCTGACCTTCCGCTGCCACTCTAGTAAAGGTCTCCTCTAGGTGTTCTGCTAAATCCATTGGTACCATGTGGATGTCTCACACACCCTGCGATGTCTCAAGTGGCACTAGAGACCTACGTTTAGGCAACTTAGTGTCCCACATCTGCCACAGCATATTTGCTTGGGGAAAAAAATCTGCTTTACACACAGCTGTGCATAAAATCCTCCTCTGTTGCAGCAAGCCCCAACATAAAACCTCAATAATGGGAATTCAGCAACAGATATTAGGCTAATCATGTTCCTAGAGTAACAAAAAGACTGCCTGGACTAATCTGAATTTTATATTTTCCAGGCTGCTGGCCAATCTAATCAATAAGAGATCGAAGTCTTTCAGATCCAACTGCCTTTTATATTAAGCACTGGAATATTTGTGCCTCAAACAGATGAGGCTCTCCATGCAGAGAGCTGTCTTTTGCTAGAAGGTAAACAGGGTGCTCAAGAAGCACAGCAGAGCATCTAAAGGTCATGAAAATTTCAGACCTCATTCTCTTTCTGTAAATTAGATAACTGGATTGTATAACTGTAGGTGTAGTTTTGGAGATGGTAATATTGATAGATTTTTACATTGTCTCCAGCATTGCAACCCACGCACTTCAAATTTGGCTTCTACAGCTGTTCTTCTGGCTAGATTTTCCTTTTTTTTCCCCTCATAGGACTATGTAACTTTTGTGAAACAAATGAAGGTGGGTGAGGATTTAGACTGCATTACTAAGCACTCATGTCAAGTAACACTTCCCACAAATCTTTTCCCTTTGATGCACATATTAAATCTTTAGGTCAGCATTCATAAAAGAAACAAACTCTTCATTTTATTCCATTCTTTCACCACACAATCTTTTATTAATATGACTTGACAATTTTAGTAATTTATCCAATAATCACACAGTCTACTCTCTCTTTGATCATTAGATTGGATAACATGTTAGTCCACTATGAAGCTAGCAGCTGCAGATGTAGTTGGCCAAAGACCAGCCCTCAAGCTTTCTTTTATTATCCCTCATTTTTAAAGTGCTTGTTCAGTATTCAGGCACTGATCCAGAGGGCTGATATACATCACTTCAGGAGCAGAGAAGTCTACAGTTCCATGCAGCAACTGAGTACCCAGCAGGGCAGCATGCTACCTGGCAGGTAGGAACTATATTCCCAGGTAGGGTGACAGCCTGTGCTTTGTGACCAGGCAGAGTAGCTGGCTCCACATGAGGCAAGGATACGCTGTTGCTTTATTTTTCTGAGTTTGGTCTTGCAAATGGCACTGTAAAGAAGCACTAATTAACATCAAAGAAAAATGTACTCAGAATGGCAGAGGTATGAAAAAAGAGAAGGAGAATGGTTTGTACACTCCCCCATGCTCAGAGTAGAAAGGGGATAATCCCCTCTTTTGTCTGCAGTACACAACATATATGCAGGAAGAAGCAACCCTACACAAGACCAAGATGAAGGCTCAGTGCAGCAGAAACTGTCCAAGTGCACAGAAGCTGTAGTTTATCCTAGGAACACCACTACTTTGCGTGACATGCTTGCAGAGCTATCACACCATCCAAATTCCTTGAAACCAAGCAAGAAACTGCTTTAATTACTTTATTTCCGTTCTTTAGCTTGTCATTGTTTTGTATTCCCTTTGTTCCTATATTTTACAAGTGGTTTTAATTTTGAAACCTCTTTTTTTATATATATAGATTTATCAAGCTCTCTAGATTGTGGTGAGACACATATTAAGGAATTTTATAACTTCTGAATTCTCTCAAAACACAAGGTTTGGGTTTTATGATCTCTTTAACATTACTTTCCAAACTAAAACATCAAAAGCTGCTGTTCAGTTTCTAGTGGTTTTATTTCTTGGCTGAAAACTCTTCATTTAGGTAAATCTGTAAGATATAATTTCTTCTGTCACTTACAGACATTCTATAATTGAAAGTACTGCAGGACAATTAAACTTCAGGAATGAGTCTCTTCAATTCTAACTGAAGAAAAAAATAAAACCAGCATTCAATGGTAACAAGACAAATTGGACAACCCTGTAGTTGGAATTGATACCTTATTTTATTGTTTAACTGCTCTCATTTAAACAGCCATGGTTTTAATTCTTTTTTACATGGTTTAAGCCAATTGCATTTTAGCCAGAGATGTGAGGGAGTATGGGTTCTAGCATTGGCTACAGATATGAAAGTAAGCACATGTTTTGTCCTCAGCTCTGCCAATAGTTTTCAAACCTGACCCGCTGTCTCAAGGCTTGGGCTGTGCTGAGTAGCGTGCCAGTTCTCCTGACTCATGCCAAATGCTGTGCTGACAAACACGCAAGCTACATCAGTTAGCAACCCAGCCCTGAAAGCATCAGCACATCCTTCCCCAGAGTCAGCCTGGAAAACTCTTAGATTAAAGAAGCCATAAAGAATTAAATCTTCACCATTTTTAGCTTTTCTGTAACATATAGTACTTGAACTGGAATTTCTTAATGTGCTTTTGTTGCAAAATTGCTTGAAATTCCAACCTGTGAGATTTTAAATTGGTTGTGTATAACTGTTAAATTTTGAGTGCCAAAAGAGTATTATCCTCTATTATAATCTCTGTTAGGAATACAGAAACCTTTGTTAAATAAGAAGTTGTTTAACATGGCTGGATTCAGGGTTGACAACTTTTTTAAAAGCTCTGTCTTATCAGAGGCCATCAAACTTTCTTTTATCAAACTTGCATGGATTTTACTTCAATAAAGAAAATCCAGAGAAGACTCTAAGTTGTTATCTACACTGTGAAATAAATGAGCTGTAGTATACAGATACCCAAGCTACCAGAGACCTTAGCTGGTAACTTCACATGATTCAGCTCAGCCTCAGAGACTTCACCAGCCTGTCACAATATGCAGTAAAATGCAATGACCCAATGCTGTTAACAAGTTAGCCAGTACTGCATTCACTATCTTGAGTGAAGAGTCAGCATGAAAACATTCATACCTCATCCAGTTCCCAGCTGGACTGTTTTATCTACTTAGCTACCCTAAGAGGGGCACTGACTTGCCTTGCACCTCCTAACAGCACAGGAAGAGACTTACAAGGCTAAGACCTTAACACAGTGTTAAAGACTGCCTTAAATGTCTTGCTGTCTGCCATGCTGAGTTTTGCACACACAAAGCTCTATAAACAGCCAGTATCCAACACCTACCCTGGTGCAGCACTATCAGCACTGTAAGCAACAGGTAGCTAGAGCATGTCCTGATAAAAAACACACAATTACTATGGGAAAGTGTTACTGAGAACATTTGTTGCATTGAAGAGAACACCTGTGGAAGGATGCTCATTTGGGACATCTCATCACTCGCCTTCCATGCTGACTGCTAGGAAAACTTTCCCCTTTTCCGATTTTCCTGTCATTTGCTGTCCTTTTCCCTATGAAAGTAGCTATCCCCATCACTATAAATTTACGCCATCAGCTGCAGACCTTGCAAACGGATGTTGGCCCCTTACAAACCTGCTTCAACATCTTCTGTGCAACATACTGTCCATATAAATATGCTCCATGGCATGTGAGAGAGTAGTCCTTCACACACTTAAATCAACCTAAGTTGCCCTTGCATACCAAATACACCCCTGCCCCGCTCTGGTGAAGGCACAAGCTCCTGTTAGACTAGAAAAGATGTCTAAGTACAGTTGTAAGTTGAAGAGTAACTTCTTCTTTCCTCTCCCCCCACAAAATTGATTAATTTCCAACCAGCTCAACTTCCGTGCTGGAGGCAGGAAATATTCAGGGACACAAAGGCTAGGGCCAAATGAAGGAGGAGGAATCACTGCCACTTTGACATGAATCATCTTAGCCTGACAGGGAATCTAGCCATCAACTTCACATATGAACTGCAACTCTCAGATCACATTTCCATGAGATACTGAAAAGGATCTTTTGTGCCACTTGGAACATTAGACTTTACTGGTACAGAGATATGCCCTAGAATGAACTTAGTAATCTATTTTTTCCTCAAGACATTAGTCTTGCCAGTATCAGAGTTTCCCTAATGCAATCTCCTAATCCTCCCTCTGTATCTTCACCTATTTGAAAAGCACATTTCTTTAAACAGAGATCAGTAAAGGGAATGCAGACACATTATAAAAGACAAAGCTTCCAATTTATTTAACATATTATGGATCTTTTTTAATAACAGAAAATAATCTACAGTCAGAAACTAATGAAAATGAAAAAAAAAAAAACTTCATGCAGCATATTATCTACATTAATTCTCAAACCTTGTTTTTAACTGTCTATATAGTCTGATTTACTTGGGTACTTCAACAGTACGTCTATTCCACTACCCAATTCCCAAAAATCAGCAAATGAATGCTAAATACAATGTGGCAGTAGAAGAAAATAAATGTACCATATTATACCACAGGAACATAATACAGGGCTGCATCATATGCTTCATATTTCAGACTTCACTGGCTATTATAAACAATCCAGACTGTGTCTCCAGGCTTGCCTGTGGCGAGGGTGAGTAGGAGGTGCCAAGCAATGCTGACTGGAAGAGGTGCAGGATCGTGCCCATCACAGCCAGTGCCCACAGTGCAGCCAGGCTGAGCCATGTGGGCTGTGCTGAGCTGCAGGGCCCGTGCCCAGCAGAGCTCACAGGAGGGGGCTGTGCTGCTCAAATCCCCTGGCCACAGAACAGACTTGTGGCAAGAGATGGGCCCTTGAGCAGCTCCCCCTCAGTAGCACCTGTGTGGCCCTGTCTTTATCTGACAGCACAGCACAAAGTTTTCACATGACCATCATTCCTGACTATTACTGACAGGGTTGTCTCCTTGTAAGCAAATCCTGTAAGAGTATGAATGACCAAGAGGGGTTAATCTCTGCAAAGGCTGAGGTCTGCACACTGTGGTGCCCATGGGGAACAGTCCTGGTCAATGTCACACTACTCAGGGCCCAAGGTAGCTGAAGGTATGGAAGATTATCTGTAATATTTGCTTCTTTTACCAGCAGGTCTAACAAACAGCATTTAAATGATGTCTTACAAAGTCTAAGTGCCTTTCTTACTGTGATCACAAAAGGCCAGCACCTCCCTATGCAAAAGAAGGCAACGAACCATTATTTCTAACACAGCAGTCCATCAACAGCACTATACAGATCATTTTTCTGCTTCCTCTTTCCTCTGGCACCCATGTGTATACACGGCGTATGCACAGCAGGTATGTGTTCCTGCATAGACAGGTATGTCCAGTTATTTACTACTTAGTGTTAGTTATTATCAATTTACTAACCACAGTTTTATTAGCTATTCTGCATGGGTAACTTCACTCAAATAAGCACAATGAAAAAGCAAGCACAGATTGAGGCCTTCTGTCCCACCTATCCTGTTTGTTTTGTGATCAGAAAAATCAAGTGGCCTTGGCTACCTAATGTGCCCAGAAAAATAACCTTCATGTATCATTTTACCCTAACACCAAAACATGGCTCCCATGAAAGAAAGTTTTCAAAGAAATAAACTTATAAATTGAGCTAGACACACTAATAATTTTCTATGAAAAGAAATATTAAGAGTTAGCAACTGCTGAGTGTTTTGACCTTTTATTTCCGCCAATACCTTTCCATAATTAAGTTCAGATTCCAGAATTCCAGATTTCATGCTTTTAACTAGCTTTCATTTTTTCCAGTATAGCATTATATCTGCTAGTCAAGCTAATCTCACTATAAAAGCAATTCAAATAAATGAAGGATTTCTAAATATTAACTAAACTCATTTCAAGCACCATAATTAGCTTTTTAAACCATGATGGATGTAAGCAGAGACACAGGTCAGCAGTGACTAGAAATCTAAGACAGGTGATACAAAAACCAGGCACTGTTCCACAGAATAATTAAAGGGTTTCTTCCAGGTTATTTTGGCGTTTTTTTGTCTTCTATAATTCTAGGTATTGCTGTTATAAAACAACACAACCCACCAGCCAAGCAAATTTTAAAAAACAACAAAAAATCCAACTCAGAATGAAGTGTTAAAACCCTACACTTACCAAATTATCATAATTTTAAAGTCTGGGGAAACGTAAAATAGAATTAAATAAATTGAAATATTTCCCTTAGACAATTCTGAAATGCTGACTTTTTAAAAACTCCTTAATTTTTCAACGTTGCAATAAATTCAATTTCTAGTGAAGAGTAATTTTGAACCAAAACACTCCTTCAGAGTTCATACCCTCAAGCCATTTGACAATTATGAGATGCATAAAAATGAACATGAAATCCATCAAGCTTTATTAAAAAGGTAACATTTTTCACTGATAAAACATGTGATTAGAACTTTCTGACCTGTTTTGGTTTGGTCTTTTTTCACATTACAGATCATATTTTGTTTCTTGGAGCTTCAAAAGACCTGATCTAATACAGGTCCTCTGGGAACAAATAAGGAAAAATTAGGAAAAAAACCTATCTCAGAGAAAGAAGTTTTTCAGATTACAAATTGACATAGTTCTAAATATAGGTTTTTAAACTGTGAAATAAACGATTTTTCCTAACGAAACATTGAGGATTAAGGAACTGAGATAGCTGACCAAGAAGAATGGCTAAAAAACCAGAAACCTGAGAATGGTTTCAAGCCAGTTATCAAAATGCAGTCCTTCCAATTTTATATTCAATTTCTAAGAAAAGATTGCTTAATTTTTGATGCCACAGATTCTAATCACATGACATGACAGCAAAGAAAAGCAAAACCTTTTTCTGAAGTTAATGCTCTGCCTCCTCACTACCATGGCTGTTTAATGCGCTTTTTATTGCACATAAAAAAAATAAAAGCAGTTTTACACATCTCTCTTTTTTGTGATGAGCTTAGGGCACCTGTCTCTTTTAGGAGATCATTATGCATGTTTCTAAATAAGACTGCAGACTCTCCTTAACAAAATTTTTAGTTTTCTTTTACTCTGAAATAACCTAGAAACTTGATAAAGATTTAGGACATAAGGATAAAAAAAATAAAATAACAGAAAGAGTACAAACCTCTGATTGTACATGCCCCGGAAATTATAATTTGCTCTGTAATTGGGGATTGGTTTTGGATCTAACGGCCTGTAGATGGCAGGCTCTCCTCTTTTCATCGCCAGACCATTCAGCTCCACAGTTGGTGTTATACTGCCTGCAAAAAAACACTGTAAGTAAGGTGCTTAAACCAGAAATACTGAAAAACACACAAGCAGGACTGAGCTGCAAAGGGAGACATACACCATATTTTTTTTACTCTTAAATTAAAAAGATGCAACTAAAAAGACATTTCATTTTCTTTAAAAGATGGGACTATAGATGCCAACTAAATCACAAGCAATGAGAAAGAACATTTTAAAATCCCTCTCAGTGAATTCTCTGTGCAGTTTCAGTGGATTAACCTTCACATATGAATGAGAAAGTCAGTGTAATAAACAAGCTGGTTATTCGTCTTTTTAAGTACTTACAATACACTATGACACTTTCTGAAAGAACTATAAAGATAATAATGTGTCTTTCTGCTGAATACCATTAAAAAAAACACAAATAGTGCAAAGAGTCATTGAAACAAGCATGAAGTAAGAAGCATTATTGTGGTCATTCAGGAATCTCACAATAAGTTAGAAAAAATGTTTTATTTGCAAGACTTGAAAACTTGTCTAAGAACTAATGGTTCTATAGGAGTGATCTAACAGACTGAGCATACAGCTCCTGGAAATCAGTGCAACTACAGCCATCTACTGGTGACAGAATGCAAAAATAGAAGGCAGCCAGTACTTGCCCATTTGCATGGTTTCTAAAATGCCAAATAAGCTACATCCAACTTCTTTCTTTCTTTTTTCTTAGATAAAACATTGAGCTACAGTAACCCCCATTTACACTGTTGTAAGAGAATCCTAAATGAGCTAAATGTGCATTCCAATAAAAAGGAGTTAATATATTCTGAAAATATTTTCATGTGAGATTCAAATAAATTTACCCTTTCAAAAGCTATGATTAATTTTCCAGTCTGACATCGAAGCTTTATATGCCAAATGATGAAAATGTTTATGCAGCACTTACTCAAAAACTTATACCAACAACAATTCAATGTAATTTCCAGAGCAAGACATTACTATGAATTCAAATTTTTTATAAAAATACAAAATGTCATTTTGATGACAATATACCTGTGCATATACAATGCACCTTTGTTGGAGCAAAATTACAGTGTTAAGTGATAAAATTTTTAATTAGTTCTCTTAAAGCCTACTCCTCTTGTTATCAGATTTTCCCTCTCAGAATATGCTCAAAGCCAAAAAAATCTAGAAAGTCAGTAATACTCTACAATGTTAAGAACCAAACTCAGGATCACTTTTCACAGAGGTTTGAGCCTCCTGCTTCGTAAGCAGCCAAAGTCACAGTGACTGTGAAGGAAGCAGGGCAAAACCAGTGTCCTGGGTCTGGACTGGAGACATACTGATCTCCAAAGGAGCAAGAGAACACTGCCACACCACTCTCTAACATTCCTTCATGACTAATGCTCAGGATAATACTCACAAGTTCTAAAGAAAATTTAGTCCTGCTTTTCTCTTTCCAACATAGAGAAGATAAACTGCAAAACTACTTCATTTTAAGAAAGTGGCTGAAGAATACATATTTAAAAGAGGGGGAGGGGCAGATGGAAATTAAAGGGGAAAAAGGGAAAACAGAAAAGAGGTGAGGGAAAAGGATTGTTTAAAAACAAAAATGAGAAAAAATTCTCACCACTTGATTTCCTTTACATTAGTCTGAAATGAAGTTATGATTTTTTTTTCTTTATTGATCAAGACTGAATAGATCATTGAGCATGGGCATGAGATGTACCTCAGAAGGTTTTGCATGCACTGAAGGCAGCTTGTGGTAACAGCTCAAAATGAAGGGTGCAAGACACCAGTATACATTCTTTCTATTATTGAATCAAGTTTCTAAAGCCACCTGAAAGCTTTTTGAAAGCACAGGTTGCTCTGAAGGAAAACTCAGCATGCAGGAAATTACCTGTCAAAGTTCTCATGCCAATTTACAGCCTTTTGTTTATGCCAGAGATGCAATTTCACAGGATTGGACTGGATAAAATTTCCAGCTTCATTGGAAAGTTAGCTAAAGTAATGCTTTGGGAAATGTGTTTTAGTTAATTCAGTCTGGTTTTCTCCTGTCTGCTTACTGTTGATCACACACCATCACTTAGCACACATCTAAGCATTACCTAATTAATATATTCCCTTACAGTTCAACCATTTTAGACATGTGCATTAAAAAATTATTCCATGAAAGCTTACCAGAGGTTCTGCATTACCCAATCATACTATAGCTATGTTGATTTTCATCCTAGAAATTAAAGTATCTTGTTAAAATTACTTATTTAGTGCTATAATATGCTGACACATCAACAAGATCTAACACTCAGAGGAAAATGTCATACCTGGATTATTGTTTACATTGTTTTTGGGTGGTCTAGGTGTTGGTTTGGGAAGGGTGGTTTCATTCAATGCTTTGCTAGCAGCAGCATGTTGGGCCTTTTTAATACTGCTTCCTTCAGCTTCCCATGTCTGTTCTCCAAGAGTCAGCTGCACTGTGAACATCTTCAAAGACAAAGAACAGGTAAACACTGGCAAGATTATCACTGTGGATTAGAACAATTGGTATAAAAGCTTCCAGGGCAGAAGAGAAACCGTGAATTCTTTTCATTGTATTCAACTCCCAGATAACACATCAGATTCTTCCAGAGATCAGTGAGACCTTATCAGTGAGCAACATTTGGCCTTTCAAATGACAAAGCAAAATAGTGTAATGCTAATGTCAATTATCAAAGAACAGAATAATATTTAAACCAAGTAAGAATAACTTCAAACTGATCCTCTGCTCTTGGAAGACTATGTACAGGTCAGCTATGAACACATTTCTTCTTATATTTGAGTATGTTTAGTCACTTTACTTGTAGAAAACAAATACTAAACATGCTACTGAGAAAAAGAAACAATTTTGTAATGATTATGAATGAATATAAAGGACTACACACTTCTCAAGGCAGCAGAGAATTTGGCCCAGATAGTTTTACAAAGTGAATTAATTTCTCACATACCCAGATTTCTAAAAATAATGCCTTTTGTTAGGGCAGAGTCACAACTCAAGCATGTTCACAAACATAAAGTAAGAAGCAAAAGAATTATTATCTTTTCTAATGAAACTGCAGTTCTTAATATAAAATCTATAGTGAGGACAGGAACTGTAAACATCCAGAGTTCAGAAATGGACTAACTGATAAAAACCATCTATTTCAAATTCTGTGACAGAGGGCTATTTCAAGTATCCATGCTGTGCCAATTGTGCTGCTAAAACTCAATGCATGTTTAAAATATTAGATAAAGCCTATCTTCTGTATGACACATAAACATTGTGTTTAAATTTGAGCACCTGAGAACAAGGGGAGAAAAGCTAGGAACTCAACATATTTGCCTTATAATCCCTAGATAAAAGGCAGGACTTAATAGTCAGACACACACAGTAAACTAAGATTCACGTACCTCAGAAAACAGACTAACTTGAGTCAAAGGAAAAAAAGATCTACATATTAGTATGAGAAGTGTATAAAGTAAAATTTTAATTTTGACAGCTCTTTAATTTTTTCACTTATTTAAACTTGCTAGATTCAGGACCAGCTTTTTAGAGATTAATATGGTGGGCAGCCTTTAAATCTGCCTCTACATATACATTTTTTTAGCAAGTACTTGCAAACAAGCTTTCGAACACAAGTATGTATGTGTCTCCCAACTCAGCCCTCTGCACATGCACACACTGCGTTCAAACTGAATGCTATAAATACATACTGGTGTCTTAATTACAGCCTTGAGTTTTAGCCTACTGTAATTTTCAGAAGCACAATGCAAGTCCCTGTATCACAGCTCCTATTGCCATGTTGTTTTTGCCACAGCAGTCACAACAATTTCCTCATGGAAGAAAGAGAGAAATAGTCTCTTAATTTTACACTCTGTCAAACCCTACCCCCATCTGAAAGCTAAGATGGGTATTAGAGCTAAATACCCATAATTATATAAATTACCTACAAACATTCATCCTCATTACTAAAAAAAGTTGAAATTTGATTTCTGGATCTGAAGTTTATACATTTTATATTTTGCAAGAAAGTATCAGTACAGTATTTTTGTAGGAGGAGGAAAATCCCAAATTTAAATGAAAATATGATTAATAATGGCCTCTTATCTACCTATCTATTTCTTAGAGCAATAAATGGGAACTCCAGATGATAAAGGACTTGCTCAGTAAATTTCTGCCAGTCAGAGCACCTTCTCACTTAACACATCAGCCAAAAAAACTCCTGCAAAAACACACACATAGAAGTAGGCTTACTCCTTTATTAAAGGAATAAACCTGCCTAAATCCAAACTCTGGAGCAGACAATGGAACATTCAAGTCCTGTAATACCAGAGCTAACAGTTCTGCTATTGACTGAGATACATTTCTTACCTGAGGAAATTTCTATTCCTTACACCCAACATAATTTACCTGATGTCCAGAGAGCAGACATGCAAAGGCCACCATGCTTGTGCTTGTTTCCACTCTGCTGTGCTTGTAAGGTCAGTCTCTCTAAGCTCTGACAACTCTTTACTCCTCACTTCTTCTGTGTAAAACCTTCTCTCCTCCTTCCCAGTTTTTGAAGTGCTACACCCCTTACCCTTTCCCTCTCTTCTGTACCACCATCCACTTTCTTTTGCCACTGTTCCTTTTAAATTTGTGTCCTGAAATGACACTGACATGGAAGGACAGAAGACATGATCAATCTGACTTACATACTCCAAAATCATTTATGCTAACAAAGACTTTCTGATTTTTCTTATGATGAAGAATCCACGTGGAGGGCAGACTCCTAGAAACCCCAACTGCACTTTTAGGAAGAGCCACTTCTCTCCCAGCTTCATTGTTTCTAGATTTCCATTTCACCCCAATTGTCTAAACTTATTTTCCAGAGACAACTAGAAAAAAGAGTATAAAAATTTACTAGCATTTGTGGTCACAACAAAGACAGCTGTCTTGTAGAGCATATCTGAAAATTGTGAAAACCATCAGTGGTCAGGAACAGAGTATGTGTAGGAGCAAAGCAATATGAGAAGCTCCTTGAATGGCAAAGAGCAACAGCAGCACTACATCCTTCAGGTCATGCTTCCCAAGACAGATTTAGGTCTGTTTCACATAGTCTGTCAAGTATATATCACCATATTACTAGCAAGACATGATACTAAATTGCTAAGAGAGTCATAATAAATTCTATCTTTCTTCACTTTCCATGGGTCAAAACCTGCATAATCTTACTAATATCACCCTTGTTCTTCATTCATTTCTCTTTTTTTAATCTCACTACACAGATCAAGATTAGACTTAATATCCTTCTGAGTCTATGGAGCACATAACTGGTTTTTTTACCACTATGAGCACAACTAAAAGAATGAGGTAAATTGAAAAACTGAAAAATTAAGAAATTCATTGAAAATCTGGATTTCACAAGTGCAGATAACGCACACTTAAGTCATTTCACTCATATCAGTTCCTTTAAAAGTAATAAGAAATCTATCATAGAATCAATAAAGTTGATTAGACATCTAAGATTAGCAAGTCCAAACTTTGACCAAACACCACCACACCACACAAACCATAGTACTAAGTGCCATGTGCAGTTATTTCTTGAAAACTTCCAGGGATGCCTATTCCATCACCTCCCTGTGCAGTCCAGATCAATGCTTAACCACCCCCTCAGTCAAAAAATTTTCCATCATGTGCAAACTGTACCTCCCCTGGCACATTTTGACGTTATGTCCCCTTATCCTGTTGCCAATTGCTTGGGAGAAGGGTGGTCCCTTCCATCTGTGAACAATTTCTTATCCTACTAAAATTTTAAGCATAATATGAATGTCATATAACTCAAACCTCCTTACTGCTGAGAAATGTAAACCGTCAAAACCACACCGCAACCAAAGCAATTATTTTTTCACAGAAATGGGAAAAAAAGGTAACGCTATAAACACAATAGTGAGAAGTTACAGAAAGCCCAACAAATTTAATATGCAATCTAAAACCAACCAGCCAGTGTACCCTGTTGTGCCAAACGCCTCCAGGAAGAGGAAGAGCTCTTCAATTTCCATTTGCAATGAAGAATGCTAAAAGCAGCCCCGCACCTGCTGACATCATTTCCACCACTGTAACACGTTCAGCATCACCAGCCAGAGCTGAAGGTCAGTGATTTGCATCTGTTCTGCACTAGCTGACAACACAGCATGCAACACAGGAACAAGGGGCAAGGGCAAAGACAGCCCATGAGGAGCCTGAAACTGTTACTAATCTACACCCTGGCCCTGCTGCCTCATGTGATTTGGCCACTCCGGAAATACTAGGTACAAAGCAGTTACTAATTATGCCAGTGTCTCACTCAGCCTTTTTCAGGATTTTTTTCCTCCCCCAATTTGCTCCTAAGTAGGGAGGAAATTCAAAATTATATCCAAAAATTACCATGAGGATATTCCTCTGTATTCCCCATCATTTGAAAGCACCCTAATTTTTACTTATTAAGTTGGACATCCACCCATGAAGTGGCCAGAATTAGCTGTCAAATCACTAGAAACTTCTATGCTATAATCACATTAGGAGTTTTAGTATAACCATACATTGTAAAGTTGCACAGTAATAAAGTTTGTGCCCTAGAATGCAAGACTCAAAGATAGACTATCAACTTAATGGACAAAAAATTGCATCAATAAGCACTTTAAAAAATGTCACAAATTTGTCATCACCTGCATTACCATGAAACAAATGCAGAGGTAGTTATCTGAAGCATGCTGACTGCAGAGAAAGATTCATGCAGCCTAAAAAGCAAATGCCCCAGAAAGATTAAGGAAGGGTGGTGACACCCTGAAAAGACCTTCATGAGGTCTATATAAAGACCAGCAAATGTAAATTCAAAGATGAGAGACAAAGTAAAGTACAAAATGATCTACAGGGCTTCGGTAACAGAAATACAGGCATACTTTCTGAAAGTGTGGTCTAAAAGAGCAGCAAAGTAAAGAACAGGAAGAAAGCCCTTACACTAGAAATGTAGCTGGGTTTGACAAGCACATTTGTCCAAACCATGATATTATCTGTTCAGCATGTAAGGTATGGCTCATCACCTGGAACTGTGACCTTACCTTGGCATGAGCAGGCCCTCTTTCATTCAGAAGCTTATACTGGGGTTGAATTCTATTGAAACGGGCTAACTCATTTACCAGACACATTGGAGTTTTCTCTTTGGGGTTTGCCATGTTATCTTGGAGAGGAGCTGTAAATAAAGAGTCTGTAAAGTTTTTGTGGAGAAATGTATTCTTCACAACTTCACAAAGCTTTGCAAAAGCAGCATGCTTAAAAAAGGAAATACTTTGGCTAAAAAACAACTTTTGCATATATGCTAAATACAAAGTTTAAATACCATTTATATATTAATCACATGAAACTATGTAGTTCCCACTAACAATTTTGATTACATGCAATTTAAAAAGCCCCAAAACTATTTCTTCCCAAAATACCTATATGAAAGATGACAGTGCAGGACAGCATATGCATATTCTGTTTTTTCTGTGTCACCAAAGATTACTGTCAGGAGTATACTGGTTCCTGGTGTTGACTACTCTTTCAGAATGGTTTTTCCACTCTTTGAAGCAGAAGTGGGTAGCATGAGAGTTATGAGACAAATACAGTAGATGAAACCCTGAGGTCCCCACTTGTTTCTGCCAGCTTCTTCCCAGAGTTTTAGACCTTTCTCACAATACTGAAGTCACTCTCAGAACACTCACATAGAACAACTCCCCCTTTAAGGATTTAGTTCTGCTTTCTTTAGACTGTTTCACTTTCTGTGGGGTTTTTGCAATTTATTTGTATTTATCCCTAACACACACACGTTGTCATTTCTTGCTTAAATTGTTAGGACAACACGTCTGCATTTTACACCCAGTTCAGCATAGAAACTTCAGCGTTTATTAGGCTGCAAAGGAAACACCAAATACTGCCAAGCATTCAGAAGACATTCTGTTCTAGGGAAGAGAAATAAACTTGGAGGCCTTCCTGCCCCACTAAAACTTCTCTATAAAAGATACACTGAGAATTTGACAAAATAGACATGTTCTTTCCTGAGCTTTTACATCATTGCTCAAAACTTCACTCCAAATCTGAACTCAATAAAGAAACTGAACTTTGTAAACAGCTTATTTAGCCAAAACATTTTTCTACGTGGGTTTTCTCCTTTATTTTAATCCTCTTTCAGACCTAATTATTATTTTTTATAAATTAACAAGCCATCAAAAAGATTAATTTGAACACCAAAGAAAATATATCTGGACCAACTTACCTGGTGAGTTGATCAAAGATGCAGAATCCACTAGGCTGGCAGTAGGACTGCTACAGCTGGCAGCCGATTCTGAAATGGATCCATTCATTGAGGATGGCAGACTCAGTGTATTTGTAGCTGTAACTGGCAGGGGTAGCACCACAGGGGCCATGGTGGGTCCAGACAGGTTTGCTGTAGTCTGCATTTTAACTTGTGCCATTGCCTGTCACTGCAATAAATACATTATTATCAGCAGAGCACTCTGCATTTTGTATGTCCAATGACTACAGTGCTATTAGCAACACTCCTTTTTTGCTCCTGGATCCAGGTCACAAAACTGTCCACAAAAGTCATGCCTCTGCAAACATTACTTCCAAACGGATGCACCGAGAAACAGAGCTCAGAGCCAAAGAACACCCCTGGAGAAGAACCCGCACACTTTGGCTCCAGGTTCTGCTTTTCAATGTTGGGATCGCCCTGCCTGAAATATAGCAGGAAGAATTACTATTCTAGAATCAAATTCTACACAATTATTCTGCAGATGAGACAAGAACTTGCCGGTATCTTTAAGAGAGGATGACTTTGCAACCAAATGCCACAGCAAACTTGAAAACTTTTGCCATCGTTTCTCCAGTAAAGTGCACCTTAAGTACCAAATAAGGCCACAAGAGAAAATCTCTAATTTTTTTGGCCAGGTACCAAACTAGAAAATGGGGGGAGGGGGGGCGGGGAGGAAGAAAATACAAACAAACAAGCAAAAAACCCCCACCAATGATGCAAGTTCTTAAAAAAAAAAATCACTGCTTATCCAGCCAACAGGTGGAGTACTTCAAAATCCTTGCATAAATTACTGGCAGAGGTAGCAGGGTTTCCTAAACTAGCCTTCAACCCAATGGCTAAAGCATTTACTAGGAATAGGCCAGGTACTAATTATTTCTTTTCATCTGCCCAAATTAGTTTCTCTATTGCAAATACGTGTTCTCAGGCTAGGTCTACATGCATAAACAAACCAGGGTCAGGGCACCGCTCCATATTAGTCACTGAGACTATGCTCCTTGGCAAAATTTGGGCTACTGGCTGAAAACTCCTGCTGCTGCTAAAACTACGCAAGAGCCGCTTAGATGCCTGCAGGCATCCCAGGTAATCCACTCAATTAAGAGAGAAACCAGCCAATGTCAGTCATCTGGAAAAAGGTTTGGGCTTCTCCTGTCCCACAAGAAGCAGGATGATATATTTTACTCAGCAGCACGGACACAGACTGTATTATTTGGGGCTCATACACGTGAGCTGATCTGCACAGAGCGGACAGAGAGACAAAACCTGTGAGAGCCAACAAGTGGCCTGAGCAACTGGGACTTCTCCCAGCAGCAGCTCTGGTCCTGCTGGCCAAGGCAGAGCAGGGGTTCAGCTCTCATCCATCACAGGCTTACCACTAAGCTCTTTGCTTCTTCTGCTGGGGCAATTCTCTCTCCCTATCAAAAACAAACAAACAAACAAACAAACCTATTCGACACCTGAGAAATTTTCTAATGGAGTGCTTATTGAATGAATAACCTATATAAAAAATAGGGATTACCATCAGGATTTTTGCACCTCTCCCCGCCAGTCCATTAAAATATCTAAGTATCTTTACTCAGAGGGACAAAATTGTTGGATTAAGATCCCAAATCACTCATTACACCTTGGAGTACAAGTACTTTAACACAGTTGCACTAGTATAATGAAAATAATAAATCCTATTACTGTGACTCTGTGCTTTGGAGAAGAGGTACAGACTGGAATGCCATTTTTATTACTGAGGAAAGACAGATAACTGATTTAAGTCTCTGGAAAGGCAAAAGTAGAAAAAAAGTAAAAATTGAGATGCAATCACCCCCCTTTTCATAAGTATCTTTGGTAAGATACTAATAGTGACAGATTTAAAATATGCACATGCAGTTAGCTGAGATAATGTCCAAATACCTCGTGTTCAAAAAAAGTATTCTAAATTCATTCTGTAAAAATCCTACTATCACTTCACAGCAAACGCCATACAATAGAGCAGTACTGTTAGAAAGGTCTAACTTAAAGACTGAGAAGGTATAGAACTATAGATGTCTTTGGTATACAACATGTCTGCTTCTGATTTTAAATACAATAGTATAAACAGGAATTAACTGAAAAAGATTCTTAATTGTAAACATTAAAGTCAATGATGGCAGAATCGGGCCATATGTCTTAAACGTATTTAAAATTAAACCAATATAACATGCAATATCATCAAATAATTGAAGTTTAAGAAACTCACAGTATTTTCAGCATTTTATCCTACAAACAGGAGCATGAGAAAGGCATCACTCATACGGTACTGCATTAAATACTACTGAACACCTGGTCTTGAGCCCTGCCAGTTGTGAATTACCACTTCAACTTCCAGTATTTTAAAAGTTTATTCTTCATGAAAGCAGAACTTACTAATAAACAAATAAAATATTATATTCTACAGTACTGATTTTCTAGAGAGAGAAATTGTGGGAGGGATCCTTTCCTATTAAGGATAAAACAAGAAAAATCAGTTTAAGAATAGTATTGAGGAACTGCAAAAATGAACATGATAAGGTATAGGGGAAAAAAGGACACTAAAAGTAAAGTACATAGAAAATTCAATTCTGAGATCAGAATTTATCGAAACATATTGAGTGCGGGGTTGCTTTTCTTTAAAGCTGCAGAACTCCCACAAGAAACTGTAATTACTTTGCAAATTAACCTGTTTAAGCAAAGATGCCAAGGCAGTAATATAATTGTAGAGACTAACTCTTAAGCAGATGAGATATGGAGATAATAAATTTGTAATCCATTCTAAAAATCCACTAGTAGAGAGAGACAACAGAAAGAATACAGTTGATATAGTGATGGCATGTCATTCTCAAACTACCAGGCAGCCAATCTTCAATGTCATGACAAAAGATGTCAAAAACTATGTTCCACCTTTTCTTTACATTTTTTACATATATACACCAGTGTTGTACTGTTTAAACAGTACTTCATAAAGAGTGAAGCAAAAACATTTTGGGGCCTTCCAGCCACAAGCACAAACATAATAAAGTAGACAGCTACATAAAATATAGGACTTAGGGGAGAGAGATTTCACTAAGCTGGTCAGAGATGAAATGCAATTATATAATGAAAACATTTTTACATCTTCTATGCAGATATTTTCTAAAAATCTGACATACAAAAGCAATGGTTCATTTAGGATTAAAACTACAAGAATTAAGATTACAATTAGAAAAGTCCCCACACCCCATTTCAGGTGGCTACCCAACTCATATCTAGGAAATTCCTACACCCCAGTGTCTCCAAAGAGGTTTCCCTTCAAGTTAGCAGTGTTTACAGACACCTGCACGTCTCAGAGAAAGCTGGACTGCAAGCTGTGCCTCCCAGCTTTGTGCCTTTACCCAAATGCCACATCAAGACACAACAGAAATGATTATTTCCCAATGCTTTAATCACATACATCTATCCAGCCAAAGTCTGCGAGCCACAGCGCTGCTGTTTTTGTAAGGCTGCACTGCAGTGCTTATGGTATCTTATGAGATGCTGCAATGGTTCCTCCTCATAGTGTCACCCACACAGATGCAGTAGAAATGGAATTGCAAATACATAAAGGGATGCAAATATACTAGAATTGCATTTTACTTCACTTCCCCTTTTGAGCACTTACTACACAGGCAACCACACAGGTTTCATTAAACAGTTTGTATTGACTTTCTTATCAAACTATGTGAATTTTCCTGACAAACTAAAAATGACCAAACCAAAACACACTCACACCAAAACGACAGAACTCCTCACATTTTAAAGTGAAAATATTGTTGTAAAATAGTCCATTCATTTTTTAATATATCAGGAAACACAAAGTTGTTGTGAGTTGACCATGTCTGTACACCAGGTGACCACAAAAGCTGCTCTATGGCTTACCACCTCAGTCGGACAGGGGAGGGAAAATATAATGAAAGACTTGTGGGTCTAGACAGGTGCATGAAAAGATCACTCACCAATTACTGTCACATGCAGAACAAACTCAGCTTGGGGAGATTGACAATAAATTCATTTAATCAAATCAGAGTAGGAAAAGAAATAAAAACTAAATCTTAAGAACACCTTCCTTCTACTCATTCTTTCTTCTCAGGCTTAACTTCACTCCTGAATTCTCCATGACCCAGAAGGATGGCGAATGGGGGTTACAGTCAGTTCATCACATGTTATCTCTGCCACTCCATCCTGCTAAGGGCAAGACTCCTGATATTCTTCCCCTGCTCCAGCGTGGGGTCCTCCACAAATTTCTTCAACACGAGTCCTTCACATAAGCTGCAGTTCTTGGTGAGCTGTTCCAGTGTGGATCCCTTCCACAGGGTGGCATCCTTCAGGAACAGAATGCTCCAGCAGGGGCCTCCCAGAGGGTCACAAGTCACAACAGTAAATCTGCTCCAGCTTGAACTCCTCTCTCCCTCTCCATGGGGCCACAGATCTGTGGGTCTCCCCCATGGTCTGCAGGTGGATCTCTGCTCCACCATGGACCTTCATGGGCTGCAGGGGCATAGGGCTGCCGTGTTTCACCATGGGCAGCATCATGGGCTGCAGAAGTCTCTGCTCTGGCACCTGGAGCACCTCCTCCCCTTCCTTCTGCACTGATCTTGGTGTCTGCAGAGCTGTTTCTCTCCCATATTCTCTCCCATATTCTCTCCCATATCCTCTCCCATATCCTCTCCTCTCCTGTCCTCTCCCCTCTCCTCTCTCCTCTCCTTTCTGTCGTGCAGCAACTTTTCCTGCTTCTAAATCTGTTATCCCAGAGACAGTACCAATAACACTGACGGGCTCAGCCTTGGCTGGCAGCAGATTCATCTCAGAGCCAGCTGGCACTGGCTCCATCGGACACAAGTGAACCTTCTGGCAACTTCTCATGGAAGCCACCCCTGCAGCCCCTGTTACCAAATCCTGGCCATGCAAACCCACTGCACATATTTACTTACATTTACAGATGCAGAATACTTTTAAAATTTGTGACTGTACTTGTATCATGCTAAAAGCACCATGCAGCATAAATAATAAGTTAACACTTCTGATTATTATTACCTCTTGTATCTTTCTGGAATCACTTTATAACCTTAGATCTTGTGACAAAAATATGGGCCGAATGCTCTGGTAAAATGATTCTTGGACTATGTCACAGTAATTGAATAACTAAAGACAGATAAAGTAGATAAAACACCACAAAAGGCAGAAACATGGAAAATGAGTTTTCAAACCAGACTTGTACAATGTGGGAAAATTGAAAAAACAGTATTAGAAAGAGAAGTTGTAGCACAATCTACAGATAGAGAAACTAATGGCCGGAACAGTCAAAACAGAAATGGACTTCATCTGTGCAGAAAGTGAAAATGCACATATGCACAGTCACCACACTTTCACAGTGCTCTGGCATACAACCCAGAGTACCAAATTTAATCTGTGCGCAAGTGTGTAATGGTGGCACATACTACATACTTGTGAAGGATTTTGTTACAAATGTAACAAGTGAGGGCCAGCCACTGCTGAGAAAGAAAAATCACTTGACATATCTTGTATTTTATATAAGCAAGAGTTCTGCTTATACTTTCTAATCAGTGTACATTTTTCACAATATTATTACATTACTGATCCCAGATCCTTTTCTACAGAACTGCTACCCAGCAAGTTCTAGGCTGTGCTCTCTTTGTGAATCTGTTTCCTAGCTAATGAGACTTTGTTCTTGTCTTCCTTGAATTTTCTTATTAAAAAACCCAACAAAACAGGAAAAAAAGAAAAAGACAATCATTTATTTTTTTCAAGACCACACTGAATTTTAATTCTAATTCCAAAATGTTTGCAAGTCTTCTCTAAGCCTGCTTTATAGCACCTCCAATTTAATAAGTGTACTGTTTCATCCACATCATTAATGAAAACATTGGAAGATACAGGAACAGCAATCCAATAGACTGGGGCCAGTGTCTAAGCAGACAGCAAGCATCTCAAGGGTTTTTTTCAGACCAACCCATTTTGGTTAGAAGCTTGTTAATGTGATTCTTCTGTGAAAGTCCCAAGTCACAGAACTCTAATAGTTAACAGCTTCCTAACTAAGAAGGGTTTGGTTTTAGCCTTAGCTTTAAAATTCCATTAAATGCTCTGTTCTTCTATTCTTCTGATATTAATTCATCCGTTCAGTTACACAAAAGCCTACAAAACTGTCTAAAGGTAAAACATATTTCTGGTGTGCCATTTCTCACATTTATGGCAAATATTTATACATTTGTGGACATTATTATAAGAAGTACTAAAGAAGTTCTAAGCCTTATGCAATTTTTTTTTACTGTGTTATATCTAGCAGCTTATTTGGGGTTGACAAAAACCACACAGGTCTGGATTACCTTCAGAGCAGCCTAATTAGAGCTTTTGTCTTCTAATATCAAGTAATGAGATGGCCACATAGTAGCAGTTTAGCAAGAGTATGACTTATAGCAACAATCAGCAGATGATTATCCAGACTTATTTGCAAAATTGATCTTATTTAGACATTTTAAATAGCAGAAAATAAAACACTAGGCATGAAATTGCACAGGGTTTCTCTGTTTTTTAAAATACATTTTTTTTTCTATATTACTGCTGGTCCCCCCTGTTTGTTCTTCCCATTTGCTCCTCCATCAATTTCATAGCTTTTAGCCTTATGAGGAGTGGTTTGCCAACAGCCAAAATGATCTAATGACTTGCTGCCATAGCAAGGGACAATCCCATGTCTTCTCTTCACTGCAGCAAAAAGCCAACACTTTCTGTCCATCTCACTGAACCAGTTTTCATGGCAGGTAAGGAGAAAGATCAGAGGAGCATCTGGTCTGTACAAGGAGGGACACAAACTCCTGACCTGGAGTGGGTGCAAGGAATTAGCCCTTTCAACTCCTGCTAATCAGCTTAGCTTTGCTGTCAAGCCATACACTGAAGTTCATCTCCTTCACACTGTTCCTCACAAAGCCCATGATCTCATGCCTGATGATTACATCTTCAGAAACCCGTGGCCTGGTTTCTTTTCTTTTACTGTGCCTTACACTAGAGAACCTTAGTTTCAGTGAATATATGAACGTAGCTACCAGCTAATTAACAGCTAAGTAATACATGGCAGCAAGTGAAGTGATGCCTTAAAAGCATTTTACTTTGCAGAAGTATAAGATGGGTGGGGGAGAAATCACTAACTCTTTTATTTTCATTGTTTCGGTAAGCTATTTTACAAGGAAAGGAAGTGACACAGACTATTAGAGACTAATACCCAAAATTTAAGGAGCTGCAAGGCTTACAAAAAAGTTCCCTTTATTGCTCAGTGTTAAACCCAGTCTCTGAAGACTAAATACCACAGTTTCTTAAAATTTGTTTCCTCTGCTCTTGAACTGGAGCAGAAAAGAGTTGTAGATAAAGCCCCAGGAAGGCAAGGAAGGGCCAAGCAGCTGCAGTGAACAGCAGGTCACAACATCAAACCCTACCACACTTTTAGATATTATCACCCACAGAGGACTACCCTTTGCCAACTCTCATGTATAATCAATAAGAACCTTCCTGAGGAAAGGAAGGAAGGTATTTTTGAAAGAAAAAAATCAAGTAGGCAACAAACTAAAAATCTGCAGCCATATTTTTCAACCACTTCTTCAAATAGCATTCAGTTCAACCTCCCTTTTCAATTACTACACAGAACAGGCACATTAAAACAACATAAAAGGACTTAAAATTCAGAAAACTGAAGTAGAAACTGCTTCATCTTGTACATTTCTTTCATCATGAAACCATATCTGTTCCCTAGCTTCCAATATGATGTTGATCCAATTTGGTATAAAAAGCATGCAAGTCTCCAAATCAATGACCACATTACCATTATCACAGAATCACATTATGTGGTAGTACATATTATTTATATCTGTCACTGAGTCAATCCTTCTTTAATGACTCACTTTAAAATTGTTTCATGTAAATTTGTAAAGAAAAGTAAAAAAACAAACCAGACAAACAAGGCAGCTCATTATGGAATCACAGACTAAACCTAAAGATTTTCTCAATCAGCAAAATGGCCAAACATGGGGACTTTTGCTGCCATTTAATTATGGTGTGTTAGCAACAGGGCAAGAACAGAAGTCTTACCCTGCAACCAAGATTGGATTTTTACAAACTGAAATACATAGAATGTCCCAGAGTAAATATAATAAACATTTAGGATGTAGTAAATTACTTAACTACAGCAAACGTCAAGTAACTAATACGAAAAATCAGTGATCTACAAAGCCATTTACATGCACAGTACCTGTCACAGCAGCACAGTCACCCATATTGTATGGCACAGCTGTACAGTGAGAAATGAGGACTCAGATAAGGATTAAAGGCATCCATAATTCAGGTTTACGAATATCAGCAAGGCCTAAATTGTCAGTGGAGTCAAAGGAAATACAGCATGGGATTACCATGGTTTACCAGAGGGTATTGGGTTTGCATGGCCAAGCTTTGGCAGCAGGGGGTTACAGGGGTGGCTCCTGTGACAACCTGCCAGAAACTTCCTCTGTCCAGTAGAGCCAAACCCTGGCAGCCCCAAAGATGGACGTGCTGCTGGTCAGGACTGGGCCAATTAGAAACAGTGGCAATGCCTCCAACAAATTTCATAAGAAGAAAAAAAAATCCTTGTGCCATTGTAATTGGGGGCAAAGAAGAGCAAGGTTGGAATGTGTGAGAGGAACAAGTGTGCAGGCACCAGTCAGTGCAGAAGGAGGGGTAGGAGGTGCTCCAGGCATCAGAGCTGGGATTCCTCTGCAGCCCATGGTGAGACCATGGTGAAGCAGCTCTGACCCTGCAGCCCATGGAGATCCACAGGGATGCAGAGATCTGCCAGCAGGTGGGTGCCTGAGAAGAGGCTGTGAGCCCATGGGAGACCTGTGGAGGGAGGGGTCCTGCTCCTATACTGGAGCGGCCTGGCCTGGAAGGACTGCACTGCATGGAAGAGTCACCCATGCTGCAGCAGTTTGGGCATGGATGGGGACTCATGGTGGAGAAGCTTATGGAGAACTATGTCCTGTGGGAGGGACCCCATGGTGCAGCAGGGGAAGGACTCTTCTCCCTGAGCGGCAGGAGAAGAAGCAGGTGAACTGACTGTAATGGCCATTCCCTCTCTCTCTGTGCTGCTGGGGGAGAGTGTAGAGCACGGAAAGAGGGAGTGGTAGGAAGAAGGTATTTTTAAGGTTTTATTTCACTTCTCATTATCCTGCTCTGATCTTGTTCGTATCAAATTCAATTAATAGCTTTAATTTGAGCCTGTTTTGCCCATGATGGTATTTGGTGAGTGATCTTTCCTGGTCCTTATCACAACTCATAAGCCTTTCATTATATTTCCTCTCCCCTGTCCAGCTGTGGAGGAGAGTGAGAGAGTGGTTTTTATGGAAGCCTGATATCCAGCCAGGGTGAACCCACTACAGTCTTTTAAAGACCCAATAAACAATGCCAGCTGAGATGTCCTGAAACACCACTCTGGATACCTGCCTATGCCATCAGCTGCTGCTTCAGGAAGCAGACATTCTCTCTGAAGACTCATGCCACATCTGACACTGCATGTGGCAGGCAGTTCAGAGAAACCATGACATGAAGAGGCAATGAAATGGCAATAATGGTGTGTTTAAAGAAATGTATTACACCAGTCGTCAGTACAGCCAGCAGACCCAGGGAGATATTCAAGGTGATCAACAAGTAGGCTTCTAATTTAGGATTAGCTAACCACACAGCTGAGTGGCAGCTGAGAAGTAGACAGGGTAACTTAGTGTCTCAATCTGCACAAGATGCCAAAATACAGCAACTGAAACCTACCCAAAGTCTACTGCCAAACTTGTCTTCAACAAGTGAGTGATCATGGATATTACTAAAACTAACAGACACAATTACAGAAGTAAATAAGCTCCCTTGCAGAGACGTGTCTTTTTGTAAGAAATGATGGAAAATGCAGGGGTTAGGGCACTGACTGAAATTGTGCACATTTGCATGAGCAAGAGTATAAAAACTTGTAACAAGAAACTTAACAGAAAGTGGAGCATACTGACAGGCAGGAATGCAACTCTTCCCTTGCTTCCCTGGCAACAGCAAGGCTGACATGAAAAAGCTGAGAAAGAGCAACTCAGGCCACAGTGCATCTTACTGTGTACAGCAAAACTAATGACCCCAGACTGTACATGTGGCTAATTTTCTCTTCTAACAGAGAAATCAGTCAGGTCCTGTGTATACTAGTCTTGCCACTCAAAGACTCAAGGAGAGACTACATAGACAGACATCCTAACAGAGATCCTAAGCAGAAAAACTTTTAATATTAATCTGAAAAAGTGATTGAAAAAAGGATTGCTATTTTGTATTAAAATGGTAAGGGACATCAATCAGATTATCAACTTCAAGATTTCAATGCCAGAAGAAAACTAAAAGATAAAGAAAGCAAATCTGTTGCATCAGAAACTGTTTGGCATCTCAAAACATTTCAATCTGTTTATAACCCAAAGCCCAAGGGGGAAAATCAGTCTGGTTTATATAAATGTTTGCTGTGTTATGATAATCTCATCAGAAAGTCTCTCTCAATTTATTGTTCCTGCCCAGAAAACAGAGAAGATGGTATAAAAGCCATGGAAATTTCCAACAGCCAGTACAAGCTAACCCAGTTCTCACAGTGCCACAAATTTTAAGCTCAGAAAAGACTCTGAACCATCCAGACAGAATATTGGTTCAGACACAGCCACCAGTTTGACCCAGCCAAGATACCCTGAATTACTACAGGGAAGAAAATGTGAAACTCCTTCATGAAACAGCAAGTGATCATCAGAGCATTCTTTGTGGGAGGCCTTCCTCATCCAAAACTCATCATGGTTTGAGGTAGATCCCAAAACCTAGCCTATAGGTGTCTATAATGCCTTACAGATCAGAGGCAGGACACACACCCTGCCCAGCACTAGAGGTAATATCCTCTTTGTATTTGCTTACTGCACCTGAGAGCAAGCACTAACCCAAAGCACAAGAGCTGGCCGCCCAGTATTGTAACTCTTCAGCTCTCTCCTTTACCATGACTATAAACTACTCATGACTTCTTGAAAACTGGAAACTTGTGTCTCCCCCAGACACTCTGTGATACATAGTCATATCTGTAACAGCCTTTAAAAGAGTAAGTGCTCATCATACCATCTTACTCCATATACAGGTAATTCACATTCACCTTATGTTAAACAAAAATGAGTTAGTCAGCTTTCCTGAAAAAAACAGCTGAATAGAAGGGAAGCCTAAGCCGCTAGTTTAACAATCAATAATCAGCTTAAAAGTGGAGAAGAGGATTAAGTAAATGAAAAAACATGACTCAATCTCGACACTGTGGCTACAGACTTGTTTGCATCAAAGTTGTAATTGGTTCCTTATTTGTGATGCTGGAGTCTAATCTGAGGTGCATCCAAGAATCTAGTTTCTGATTAAATTAGTATTTTGAAATCTCTCTCCTATAAACTTCTAAAAGCTGCCCTTTTTTCCCAATTTGTGCTAACAAGTAGTAGTTACATTCCTAAAATCTCCAGTAAGCTTTGAGTGATTTTAAATTACAATATACTCTTACTTTAAGTAAAACATCCCTCCAACTATTACTTTGTTCTGAAGCAGGAAAAAATTACTTCTTGACTTCAATCCCTAAGTAGAAATTGCATTTTATTAATGAAATTCAGAAAATCATCTCAGATTTCCTTCACTGCCTGTGACAAACTACTTCTCATATAATTTGAAGTAGCAAATTTGATGAAGTAGCAGAAACATGCCTTTTTCTTTGAAATGAAGTTACAGCTCCTGCCACCAGCCCTCCTCATACTGTAGTCAGCTGGCTATAATTAACAGCTACCAGTTCCTCAGAGAAGGTGGTTTCAGTGGACTAAGCAACAGGTGTTGCACTCTATTGTTAGAAGCAGATGAAATTCTGCTTTGTGTGCCTTTTTTTGTTTTCCATGACCATATTTAAACAAAACCACTGTGTTTGACAGCTAAAGTGATGAATGCCCCCATTGAAGTCTCATGCAGCTTCCAAGAAGTTGCAGCTCCCAGAAACAGCTGGAGACAAATTGCCCCCTTCTTGTTTGTTCCTGAAACATTCCTGGAGTTCCCCCTTCTCTCAACTCTTCCATAGACAGTTTTTAATTGCTTGGATATAAGATAATGTGGACATACAGTTCATACAGAGACTAGCTCCCCGCTCACTGGCCGACAGGACTGGGACTCTGCTCCCAGGCACAGAGTACCTGCAAGATCAGGGGTCCTGCATTGATTTGACAGAGCTTCTTTCCTATTTCTAGTGCAGCTCTCCTCAGTCAATGAATTAAGGTAAAATAACTCCTGAGTATTGGATTGGGCCTACCAAGTCTTTGACTGAAGATAGGCACAAAATCTAAGTTTTTGACTGGAGAAAATTAAGTCTAAAGATGCTGTGTTTGGGGGCAAGGTCACGATCAATGCTAAACATTAGCTGAACACAAAAAACCTGCCACAAATTCAACTGCAGCACAGAGGCTACACAGAACTGGCAGGATAGCAAAATGTTATTTCTGGAGTTGAATCAGCAAGGATGATACTAAAGTAACAACAAACAACAGAAAGGAAGAATGCTGGTAAAAAGACATTTGCTTCAAATTGAGCACACTGTGAGGGCACAGAACCAGCACAACAAAACCAGGCTTTTTCCTCCAACTTATGTACTAGTTTTTAGGAACACTAAGTAGGATACACCATAAAATAGCAAATAAGAGACCTTCATCTATACAGCTGATGATTCAGAACAACTTTTTTCCCCAGACCAAAGGAAGTTATAAACGTAACTGCTACAGGGAAAAATGTAAACAAACTGAATTAAAATTTGGAATTGTCTCAAGTATTTTTACACAGATAAAGTCAGAAATAAAACAAAGGACAACACTGGCTTAAAGTGCAAGCTGATGCACTGGTAGCATGAAATGATTCAAAATAATAGGAAAGAGTACCTGGAATTGAACAAAAGCAAAAAAAGAAGATTGCATTTATTAGGAATAGGAATGCTGTAACATCCTAGACTCACGACCACCTAGAGGATGGATTGGTGGATCATGCTTTGGGCTGCCCTTCAAAGGAATGTCTTTCTTACCACTTACTATACTTTTAGGACTCCAGGGCCGTTAGACTCAGCAGGGTAAAGTTAGCTTTTGTGACTGGAACCACCCTAAACTAGCTTGAACCAACTTGAAAAGAACAAACTTGCTTTTGAACTTGCAGGGAGCTAACACTTCTGTTCACTACTAAGACTCCTACGCTTTTCCTTCCAAATCAAAATCAAATTTAAAAAGAGTACTTCAAAAGGGGAAAGAGGACCCCATTTTCTAGGATGTCCAAAAGAACATGTGCTACTAGGCTACAAACATATGCCCAATACAGTCTAACCCCCTGGAAAAATGGAGGTTAGTTAATGAAGGGTTGTGCTCCTAGCCCGAGGGTCACCCAAAGTCTGTCTAGGTTGCAATGACACACAGCAGAAGCTTAGACAGAAGTGCTGACCCCAGAGGTGTGGAGCAGATCTGCAATCCAGCACAACAGCAAAGATACCACATTCAAAAAACAGAGCAGGCCCTGGAAATAGAACCCTGTTCACCTGCAGTGCTCTGTCCTGTCCTATCCTGGGGATACATCAGGTATATTTGTCTGACAGTACCTATGTCTCCCATGCTCCTGTCAGCTATGAGATACCTGAGCAGAGGTAAACAGTACCAGCATTTGCAATGACAGCAAATAAAATCACTTCTTTTTGGTGCTAATGTCAAAATTCTTAGCGAGCACAGGATTGGCTTAAAAACCTTGAAAAGATGCCAGTTACTACTGTGTCCAAGAAAAGAAACAATTTCAGATCCAGGATGGGCAAGTTGATGTTTACATTTCTTTTAAAATACTTTAAATACATTTAATAACTTAAGTTTTACCAGCTAGAGTAGCTACTTGCTTTCATGCATACTGTAACCTATGAATGTTAGAGTATCAAGAGGCTCAAACTGCAGAGAGATTTGAGGAGAACCAGAGAGGGAGATAAAAGTTTTCCAGGTACCTTAATGGCACCCTGGAAAGAGAAAAGACCTCCAAAGCCACCTCCTCTGGTGAACTGCCACTGACAGGAATTTGTGGAATGGCCGGCTCCAGAAGAACCTTGTAATGTAACAGCTGAGGAATTTAATTAAATAATAAATTCTTCTCATGGGACTTGGCAAATACTTAGGGTTACCTGGAAGTCCAGATCCAGAACATCCTCATGAATGGCAACTCCACCAAGTCCATGGAAAATTGATCCAGTCCTGGCATCTTCAGCCAGTTTTCACTTGCTCAAGGCTCTAAGTAACAAAAACTGGCCAGTTGAAAAGGGGTGAAGAAAAGATGATGTGGGCCACTCTCCCTTCTGAAGAGGTCAAACCCCATACCTCACCCAGTGGATTCAGCTAAGAGAGAATGTTAAGAGATGCCTCTGAAAAAACAGGGAGCTTCACCTGACTCCTGATCCAGGACAAGCTTCTCATTCCTTTTCACAAAGATGAGACAGCTCTAGCTGCCATGCAGAAGCTGGACACACAGTTAATACAAGACCAGTAAGTGTCTTGCACTGAATTCTCAGAGGGTCAGAAGGGTTTTCAAGAAAATCTCTTTGGAGTCATTCATTACAATTCCCAGGCCCTAAACAGGTACAAAAGGAACATCTCTTGGGTATATACTCTTGAGCAAAATGTCCTCTAGAATGGACATTGCCTTCACAGATGAAACACTATTCAAAGCAGGCAGGTTTAAATAGTATTATACACAAGCCTGAAAGAAAAAGCAGACAAAATATTTTCCACAGTCTGGAAAGAAAAAAGCAACATCCTATCCAGGACTGAAGAAGGACCAGCAGAAGGGGAAAAAAAGTAAAACAAACATATGAACTAACAGTTAACATGAAATTTTAGATTGCTTCTTGTTCTTACCTTGTCTAACAAAGCCAAAGCTGCTACAGAGTGTTAACTCACTATTATTTTGTTTGTATCAGAACAACTGGGTATGCTTCTAAGTGACCAAACATTGCCCTCTACCAGGCCTACATTTCCACCTTGGGAACAACATTATCTTGATTTCATCCTTCAAAATGTATCAGTTGCATGGATGTGTTGTCTGGGTGACATGGAAAAAGTTCTCTATCACTTGCAGACAGTTACTTATCCAGACAATTCCAGTTACTGATATCAATCTGCAGATTTAGTATACTGATGTTTCCTTGTATTCATTTAACACTGCTTTTTTAAACTAGGGTCATTGCAGGAGAAACTGGGAACCACAAATACCTAACAGGTGCAAAATATAGGCAGTAGCAATAAAAATTAGGTTACTCATCTCTTTTCTTGATCCAACAGGTGACTATTTTCATTGCAAGAAACTTTTCAAGAAAATCTGGTCTCCTACACTCAAAAACATTTCCTTTAGCCTGGAGGCAAAACAGCCTCCTCAAAGCTGGCAAGCAGTGAAACTGGAAGTGGAACCTTTGTGATCCTTTGGAAGTTATCAGAAGATGAGACTGTAAACATACCCTTCAAGGGAGCATGTGCTACTATGGCAAAAATCTTAGTAAGCTAACTTCTCCCAGAATCTAAGGACAGGAGGTTAACCCATACTTGATATAATAATTGGCTGCTGGTTATAACCAGGTTTGGGACACCAACAGGGATCTGACCTCAAAGCCTATGTTCTAACCAGTCGAAAAAGTGTCCCCTCCCATCATTTTAATGGTGACTAAATTAGAAGATTATGGGGATACAGAAGCATAGTGGAGTCACAATATTAGTAATTAAAAATGAAAAAAGTGCTATTTACTAGGAAAAATTTAAATTTCATAATTTGATTTTATTTTGTTAAATAGAAACAAATTTGTAACATTCTAGTGATGTACTGTATAGATGTATAGTTGACTAAAGCAAATGCAAAGATGGAGTATGACACAGCAGGGCATATTTCATTAATGGGAAACTCCAAAAACTACCAGTTTAACAAAAAAGACCCACAAAACAAAACCAAAACCACAAACACTTGCTCTTGAGATGAAGTATGAACAATCTTTAGCAGCTACAGACATAGATGTAACTTTAGTGTTACACTACCACAGATGGCTTTTCAAAATTCATTTTTACATTAGGAGTTGTGACAAGCAATTTTTTAATCCTAAATATTTTTCCAGAACAGTGCCTGAGAAGACATCTCAGATTCTTGCTGAACTCTCGATCCTTTAATGCAAACACACTTTGCTTAATGGCAATTGTGACTCAGTGCTGACAATGAGCAGACCCCCTAAATGCAGAGCCCTTGACTTTATATACATTTATATATATATATAAATTAAATATGTGTGTTAACTACACTACACACAGATTCCATTTTCTCTCTTCACAGAGCTTGTCATGCACTCCCACCAATACCATTCCCCCTCATTTACTATCCTTTCCTTCCTGAGCAAAACTGCCAGCCCAGTTCCCTGACCTGCCTCCACAGGACCCCTGCCTTGTGCTCTTCATGCCTCTCAACCAAATGGAACCCCCTGTCTTTCTTTCTCTTCTTTTCAGAGGAGAGAGAATTCAAGAACTATTGTGAAAAATACAGGCTATGTGTGATCCAAAGGTTAGAAATACAAACCAGTAAGTTCTGGCAAAAGACAGGCCTCTTTTCCTAAAGATTTTGTTGCTGGTGATAGGAAGTAAATGTAAGCAGTGGAAAGAAAAGTGAAATTCTGGTGGCTCACTAACAAAAGTTATGTTGTTTCAGTTATCCTGAAAAAATGCAGTGTTAGGTCCTCCCCAGCACATCAGCGATACATGCATGAGGAAATAGATACTTTGCACCCTGATCAGAAAAAATCTGTGCTCATATCTATCAAACATATGCCAAAAGAAAAGGGCACTAAAACCCACACACTTCCTTTATAAGACCAGCTCTCCAATGGAATAATACCATCAGAAGATGTATTTTGGGGTGAAGGACTGGACATAATTGATGGGAGTTTTTCAGTGTTTTCAAAGACTAACAAATCAATAACCACGTATTTTGGGCAGGTCAAAACAAACTGTCTAGATCGAGCATGACAGGTGCACCTTTCCTAATGGCTAGAGACCCAGTCTTGGAATAGGAGGATCTGCTTCACTATGGCTTGTTGCCTAACCTTCCCAAGGTCATTTGCCATGACACTTTACAAACAAAACACAGAGTATTCAATCCACTTCCCACATTCACACCAGTGTAAACCAGAGTCAGAGTGACGTTTACAAAACTATGGAAGAAAATTAAACCTTTGCCCCCAAAGAAGAGGCACATGGTGTTAAATGCTTATTTAAACTTGGTCCAGTGATTAAAACACATTTGATCAAGTTTTTCTGCAACGAAAATTAGAAAGTTTCTTTACAATCTACTATCTTAAATCAGAATTTAAAATTAGTCAAATTTATTATTATTTTGATGTAATTCTTAGGGAACAAAGTCGGTTGAGCTGAGAAAAAGATACATAAAGACTTTGGCCTCCAAGCTGAGCAGCCTGAGCAGAACCCAAGCTGAGTAACACGGCTGAAAAGTTGCTTGCAAAGAAAAGAAAATCCGAACTGTCCTTTCCCCTCAAAAACTACAAACAAGCAGGCAGCCTCAATCCTATTCCTAGCTGGCAGCAATAGCAATCTTTGCAAAGACTGGCAGGAGTAGAAATCTCTGAGTTTTTTTGAGTCAAAGCTAAGGTTCAGCAGCTGGAAATCAGTACTGGAAATCTTACACTGCTGCTGACTTTCTAGAAAAAAAAGAGATTTCATTCAGAAATCTGACCGTCTGGCACTGTTTATATAAGCAGCAGTGTCACAAAACCTATACAGAACCTCCTTGTAGTTAGCAAACTGCTTAAATGCATTAGTATTACTTCACTGATGTAGACTGCTAACCTGGAATTACCACACAACCCAGGAAGACCTTACTCCTGCGCAGCTCGATGCCACTGGTGAGCACAAGTGAGATACACCAATGTATGCTCCCTGACAGAAGCACAGCTTAGCCATCCCGAGCTACGGCAAACAGCCTTCCTTGTGCCTTGCAACACTGCAGTTACTCATACACATCCCTCAGTACTGATCAAGGCAGTACTGCATGCAAGGAGAGGGGCTACAACAGCAGCACTTTATCTACTCTTTTGTACAGCATAAACTTTTTTTTAGTACCATGGTAGTTGCACAGGGAGTACTCCAAACATGGCTTGAGAAGCTTATGTCTTGGTATTCACAGAAACAGCTTGCTGGCCGTAAGGCAACACCAGCCAGATACACTGCAGGGAAATTTTTCGCTTGGGTATCACTGACTTGTCAGGTGGGGCCCTGAGCACTACAAGGCAAACAGCTTTGCTGCAGGATTCACCCTCACAGATAAGCCCAAGCAGCCCACACTTCTCCAGGAGGGCATGGCTGTGACTTCCAGGCCTGGCTGTAATCAAGATGAAATTTTTCCCACCAGACACCTGAACACTGGGAAAATGCCACCCAGCCCATGACAAGCCTGGACTAGGCAACTTTACAGCCGTGTGTCTCTGGGTCCCACCTCAACGACGGCCCCCAAACCCTCGTGCTGGTCGAGGGCCGGTAAACGGCTCTGCCCATCGCTGGAAGAGATGCCGACATCCATTTTGGGAGTGGGAGAGCCCAGCCCTGATGGCAAAGTTTGGGTCCCTGTCCGAAGTTTGGGGCCAGCGCAAGACGTGCACAGAGAGGGCTGACTAACACACACGTACAAACACACGGCGGCTGAGCTGCGAGGTCCGCGCCGCTGACCGGGCGAGCAGTGCCGGGCGCCCCTCGCCCCGCCGGCGGCGGAGCGGCCACCGTGCGCCCCCGAGGCCGCGCACCGCGACAGGCCCGGGCGGGACACAGGACGAGGAGCAAGGTCGGGTCGCACAGAACTCCTTCCCGGGGATTGGGGCAGGGCAGGCCCGGCGTGGTCCCCGCCGAGCTCGGCGCCGCCGCACGGCCCGGCCTCGGCCCGGCCTTGGCGCAGCGACCGCCGCCGGCAGCCGGATCCGTGTGCGGGGAGCTGCGGAGAGCTACGGAGGGGAACCAGAGGGGGCTTCCCCGTTCCCCGGGGGTGGCAAGGCTGCCCACCTGTGCCCCCGCCCGCCTCCTGCGCCCCTCGTCGGGCGGGCGGCTGGCGGCACACGGGGGCCCCGAGGCGGATGGCGGGGTCGGCCCCCCCACCCCGCGGCGCTGCCCTTG
>JAYDZK010000113.1:120336130-120378084 GCA_034509185.1 Euphonia xanthogaster
TTTATGCTTCATCTTAATATGGCTTTGAAGAATCAAAACACTGTCAGACATGGGGATGTTTCCCTAACTTCTATGAAGGCATGTGGGCACTGTTAGTGTTTAAACTTTCAGAAAAATTCAGAGATGTACAGATCTGTCATAGACCTTGCCTTTTTAAACATTTTTATTTATTGTTCCAGGTAACAGATTGGTCCTATTGTCTTATTAAATGAACACTGAACTTCGCAAATTATGTGGGGGTTTATTCTGGCTTAAATTGTCAAATTCAGCAACATTCAACTACCACAAAACTAGTGCTTTTGGTAAATTACTGAATGGCTGGGAAAGGTCTGGTTCAATGTTGTGTTATACAGCAACATTTTAGCAAAAATATCCAGTTAGTGCATTTGTGTCAATTGTCAAAATATCCTAGGCCTCCTATAACTCCCAAACTCCCATTGTCCTGGCATAGTTAGGACATAATGGTAACTGACGATTTGGTGACAGTGCAGGATAAAGTGGGAGAGTTTTATTTTATCATAAATGGGAGAATGTTTCACTGACTGCTCATTAAAAAAAAAAAAAATTAAAGTTAGAACTGCTCCAAATCTTACTGTCTACTGTATTGCATCTTCATATAGCAATAAAATTTAATCCAACTATTTTTGTCAGTTTATGTACATGACAATATTTGTGTTTTATTACAGCCAGTAATTTATAATTTTGTCATCAGACTCAAAAAAATTTACTAAGATTATAAAACAATGTGAAGCCAAACAACTTTAACCAACTTCATCTAATACTGATATGATTTGTCTCACTCAAAGACATTGTTATACTATTTTTTCATTGCTGTCCTCTGAGAAAGTCTACAGTGCTTGTTGCTGTAATATGCATAATATACAGCAAACTTCTTGCACAGTAAACCTCTTGGAAATGGGTCAAACTGAGGACTTCAATTACATTTGATGTAGGTGTAACATGCATGGATTCTGTATTTTCAGCTCATATAATACCTGCTGCTTACTCAATTACAGTCCTCCTGTTTTGAAGCTGTCTTTTGTTACAGTCCCTAGAAGTAGCAGGAATCTTGTTGCTCTAAGAGCTGTCACTTTAAAAATTGAGCAAACTGAGAATGAAGCTTGTGTGTGCTGGCAAGAGATAGTACTAACAGCAGATTGGAAGCACTGGTAATCCTCTAAAAATAAACATCATTTGAGTGACAATGCTACCAGTTGCCCTTGCTTTTAGTGTTTCCATTCATGAGATTCTATACTTAGAAGCATATGTAGGCAATGCTTTATTACCATTCCTATTACCACAATAAGCCCTTTATGTCATGTACTGAGTCATGATTACAGTACCAGTAACTTCTGAACCTTTCATTTTCTGGGGCTGGGAGACGGGGAACCCTTTTTTCTCAGTGAATGCTGGCTACAGACAGTTTCTCTTTTCTGCTCTTGCAGTTTGGCTTCATGTAAGTCTAAGGCAGTTCTTGTTCCAAGAGAATAATAATTTAAAAGATTACTGGTCTAATACAGGCTTAATTTACTGTATAAATCCTTCAGTAATTTTTTTACTTCTCAAAAATGGTAGAAATACAGGTCCTTTTCAACTGGTTGCAGAATTGTTCTACTGTCCTGCAATAAAAGGTAGTTAGCAGTGTAACTTAATAGAGATGGATGGGAAGCAAATGAACTATGCAGAATGGGAAACATCTTTTTACTTGTTGAATTCTTTGGACTAGTTGTGTCCTTTGATCTCTGTATTTGTATCAGGTAAATTTCATGTCAGGACAATAATGTGTTTAGAAAAAAGAAAAATAAAGTCTACAAAAATAAACCTCCTTAGATTAAAAACTTGAAATTTGAAAGGAACATTTTGCAAGAATTTGTAAGTTTTAAGTTCCAGACAAAAACTAGCAAGTTCTCACTTCCTTTTATCCACATTATTTTTAAGTATCTTTGCTTTAAAAAAACCCCATAAAGAATGAAAACGTAAATGCTGATGGAATCTTGCTCTTTTAAATGAAAAGCTGCAATTAATAAGGTGTTTGATGCTATATAAAGCAAGGTAAGACATATAAAGATTGATATACACTAAAATAAACTCAAATAATGCAAGGCCTAAGTAAGATTAGTACTCACCTTTGTATGTACCTACACATATAACTACTGTTGAGACTAAACATAAGAAATAAACTCTACGACAGAGAGCAACAGTATTCTGGTGCAGACCATGCAGCAAGATTGCTTTCCAGAGGCCAAATTCTGCCATAATACTTTGCAAATCTAAGAAAGAAGAATTAAGTAAATGCTTTACCATGTGACAAACTCTCAAGTGACAGGATCCATTTCTCAAATTCAAGCACCGGTGCATTAACAGCTGCCTTGAAATACACAAAAAACCATCTCACCACAAAACAGCAAGGAATCATCTTATGCAGAGATCACCACAAATTTTACAATTAGGTCTTTGGTTTACTACAAAGAAAATCCTGAGACATTAAACTTGCTGTGCAGGGATGCTCCAGACTGAGCTGGCTGGCACAAGAAAATTCTTGTTAGCCTTATCCAGGTACATCCAATGCTGAATAAGAAGTTCACATGGATTTACAATTCAGAAATCATTCAATAAGACCTAAGCCTTATTATATTGCATGCTGCAGTACTAACATAAGGAAACTTGCCTTCTGGATATTTATACCAATATCCAAGTGGTAAGCCTTTATAATGTTGACTTCCAAAAAGTCAACATTACACAGAAATGAGTTTAAAAACCCTTAACATTACAAGGTGGCTGATGGGAAACATAAAAAAGTAGATGATGTATTTAATTGAGTGTAACAACAACCCAGAGAAGCTTTCGGGGAAAAGAATTAGAGGCTTTTCTGTACAGCATTCCCCAACAGTACCCAAGATACCAGGAAGACATAAGTAGTGCCTAGGTATTATTTAGTCTATTCTTACAGAGTAAAAAAAGGAAGCTAACCGAAGAAATTTTCAGAATTACAAAACACGTAACAAACTACAGTATCCAGTCTATTTTCCACCTGCAAGACTTCAAAATCTCTTGTCAGGCACAGTATGAAATCTACTTTACTGTTTATTAAGGTTTCTGGTAAAACTATTGCAATGGAAAAAAGAAACCTATTACCTCAGTTCATGGAGAGGGCTACCCATTCTCTTTTCTTTAATATAGCACATCTCAACAAACTGTTACTGATTGTCATACAGGACCTTGATCCTTCAGTTGCATCATGACCATAGTGGCATTGCATTTGCCCTTTTGCAGCTTTGGAGAACTTTGTAACATAACAATTATAGATTGGTGCAATTACTGATGTCCTCTTAAAAGCAAGCAAACAAAAAACAAAAACAAACAAAACAAGCAAACAAAAAACACACACACACAAAAAAAAAAAAACCACAAAAAATACCACCAAAAAACCAACCCAAACCCAAAATCCCAAAACCACAGAAACCCAAAACACCATGCCACCAGCCACTAATTTTTAGAGAATCTTCAGGATGCTAACAAACTTAAAACTTCGAGGACTGATTGCTCTCCCTTCTGCCCTACTTAATGAGCACAGCTTATCTCCATGCAATATCCTCATTGTTGGTCAACACAGTTTGAAGGAGAATTTAAAAATCATTCCCAATACAGGACTGTCTGGATTATTATTATTTAAGGAACACAAAGTCACCTCTTACTCCAGCATAATGCTTAAGATAGTAGTTACTGCCTGGGGGAGATGACAACACAGACACCTAAGAGATTAAAAGAGTTATAGTCCAAAGTGTGATACAGAAGATACCAGTGCAAGATGATGTCCCCAAATTCTCCCCTCATCTCAAGCCCCACTAATGTAAAACCTAATGCAAATCAAGACTTTAGGCTGGATATACTGTAAGTCATCTGGAGATTTGATGACTTGTCTTTGTCACTTGTTTACTTAGTTATGTATACATTCTGTAGTGCATCTTCCAAAGTTCTAACTTCAATAAATTGTCTACACCACTTAAGTAAAATGTACTTTATTCTGTGCATGTGCACCATAGCTAACAATGCTTTGTGCAGACATATGGACAGTTTAGAGAACGAGAGACTCAAGAGCTATTCACACTTCATCACCAGCCAGAGTAGCAGCTGTCACACACTCTTCACTGACCCAGCATAAATAAATACACATAAAAACCACCAGGTTTCATCCATTCCTTGAACAAGACCTTCAGAGAAAGGGATGAAGTGGCAACCAGTGTGGTTTTGTCTTGAAAACCTCCTACCAGAGTGCAAGAGTCCCATTCTTGAAGTATGCAATAGACAAATGAGACGTCTGAGACTTGGGACACAAGTGTTTTCTGTGTTAGATGAGTGTAAATACACCTGGCTTTTTATCTAATCTCAAGAATATTTTATTTGTAACATTAGTGCCTTTTTTCTGGAAAATAACTGGCATTTCTTAAACAGTTTCACCCACATCCGTAACTATACTTGTTATGGATACAACTATATTTAATACTATATACAACTATATTTGATTAACGTTTGACAACAGTGATCTGATAAAAAGCTAACTAGAAATATCCTCACAGAACAATCACTACAGACTTGCTACATTTAAAAAACCCAAAAACAAACAAACAAAAAACCAACCAAACAAAACAAAATAACAACAATAAACCATCCACCAAAACACAAAAGCCACCCTGTTCCTGAGCACTAAAACTCAAGGCATCTAAATTGAGAGGTGACAGATGGTTTGAACATTTTGGAACAACTTCAGATTTTTTTATTGGAAAAGTTAAAAAATATAGGAGAGTCCTCTCCCATAGACTGTTACAGGCAGTTCAGACCTCGAGCTCTCAGGCTTCTCATACCACATTACTCAGCTTCTGCATAACACAATGTTGACAATATTTTACATAATATTTTATTATGCAGAAAATTCTAAATATACAAATCCTGTTTTAGCCCCCACCTTCCAAACCCCAGCTACACAAATCTTTCAATTTTTGCACTAGCTCTGAAACTACTGCTTATGCAGCAACCTGATCTAATTTGCAAATTGAGACAGATTTTCATTTTTTCTAGTCGGTTTCCTACTGGTTTACCATGTTAAATCATCTCAGTGCAGACTTGAGAATAAAGTTAGATGCAAGGTAGGAATGTAAACCATTAGACTGGAAAGGAAGGAGTACAAATTCCTCTTTCTCAGGTAATAGCAGAAACCATGCTTGATTTTATCTTTAGGGATTAAATGCCCTGGAGAACTGCATTAACAGCATCCAGATAATATTGTACTCCTGGGAAGAGAAAGGGCCCAGAATGTTCATCTGAAGAGACTTAACCCTGACCTACTTGGCACAAAGCACTTCAAAGGGCCTGAAGAAAACAGGTTCCCCAATTGCTGAAGTCAGGACAAAAGTTTTAAGGTCTTACCGTGGAGATTTTAAATAACAAAAAACAGGCCAGCATGAGGGAAGAACTGTGGTAAGTGTTACAGGAATTCAGATTGTAACATCTTTCTTTGAGACCAACATTATGGTTTTCAACTCTTCACTGGACTCCTATTCAGAAGAGTCTCTTGTAAGCCACTCCTTCACCAGCAGAGGTCAAGAGAAAAATGTCACTTCAAAAGACAAAGTTACACTGCACATAGCATGTATGCAAAGTAGAGAGAATTAAATACAATCTAACCTACTACCATTGACTCACATACTAAAGCTCCTATGAAGTATTATATTAGAGACTATGGGCACAGGCTTATAAATCCGATCTCTAGACTTATATACACTGCAGAGTCAATTGATTTTGCATTTAATTTTTTGTTTTTAAATACAAAATAATTATTTGAATGAAACCTATATAGTTTTCCCATATAGGTTTCACTCATTACTTTGGAACTTCAATGTTACTGAAATACTCTTACTTTGTAATTTAAAAAAAAAAAATCACTTTAAGTAGCTGCAGAGAGAATTTGCTACATTGATTTAGCTGATCAAAATTTCTTTAACACTATTTTTAAAAGTACTTAAAATCTGCAAGAAAAAGAAATGAAGAGTGAATAGATTTTCCTGCACTGTTATATCAGTAAAATGAAATAAAATCTGGGGACTAAGTACGTTCAAATATGTATTTCTAAATATCATGAGCCACCTTTTGCTAGAAAATTACATTTTCTAGTAAAAGGTGGCCCATGATATTTCTACTCTACCAAGTTTATAAAGGTACTTTAAAGCCAGGAGGTCTGGAAATTTATTATTAGTCTTGGAAACAAAAGCCAACAAGTACCTGGCACATGAACCAAATCCAAAGTCTTTCTTCCCATGCTGCTGTGTGACTTCAGCTGAAGACAGAATATCACTGAGACAGCTGAATTCCCCTTACTCAAATCAATTCCCAGCTATTCAGGTACCACTGTGTAAATCCAAACTGGACTGGGTGATATGGATTAAAAGTAACTGGTTTTAAAAGAAAATTCATTCAAACCTGTTCTTTAGAATGATCAGGATTTGTGAGCAAACAAATACAACATAATGCTCAACTGCTCTACCAGAGGAGGCAAAAACTGTATTGACTTCCTCCAAACCTTCAAACTCTATAGCTGCATTTTTGCAAATGTTTTAATTTAATTAGGGTTTAATTAGGATTTTTTTCCCTCTCTTTTTAAAACATAATTAATTACTGACCTGGAAATTGTATGGTCTCCTTAAAGCATACCTTTAAATACAGTTCACATCTTAGGATTTTGTCAGACTTTAAAAAAAAGTTGTAAATAAAAAAAAAAATCAAACATTTAGAATAAACTTCACTATAGAAAATATATGAATTTTAAAAACTTAAATTTTCATAAAAATACATGCTTTAGGTATGTAGTGCCTTGCCTTTTACAAAGCAGAAGACATCATCTTTTGAAAAAACTGCACAAAACTGAAAGCAGTTATTGGTATGAGGCAGAGATTTGATTAAACAGTTCAGAATGATGCTGACAAAATAATAGAAACTCTCTTCCCACCACTGCAGGCAAACAAGAATCCTGCATCTGAAACTTCTCATTAAGTATTTTTAGTGCTTGTCAAATGGAAAAAAAAAAAAAAGAAAGAAAGAAAAAGATAAAGAACGATTTGCTCCTCTGTGAGAAATGAAAGCAACTTAGTAATTTTTTTTTTAATTAACTATTTCTTCCAACTGTTACAACAGATACCCTCTGGAGGATGTGGAAACACCTTGCTGTTATACAAATTCCTCCTCTGAGATGCATCACAACATTTCAGAATCACTGGCAGCTTTGTCTTAAGAGTGGCTGAATGTTAGGAACTGTGCTTCTGCATTGCACCATGAAAAGGTCCACACATATTTCCATTCAAGGGTAGTAATCTATTTTAAAACAAGAATTTATTGTGTTATAGTATAAAGACACTAAACACAAAACAAAGTGTTTAACAACATGAATATCGACACAAAATAAAAGCAAGATAGTTTCAAGCCAATTCTGTAACTATTCCATGTGAGAAATTCCAAGTGAAAGAAAGTTACATACACAGGGTCACCCTTGGGAAAGGATGGCACCACCTCCATCTAATTCAAGCCCTTTTTCAGGATATCATAGCATTGTCAGAATAGTTGCATTATCTTGAGGGCTTGAGTGGTATATAAGCTTTGTCGTGGCCCTCTCTATATAGGTGAACTTACCCACAGATCTACAAGAGAACCAATGAGGCATTTCTACTGTAAACTATAAGACCTGAGACATTCTCCTCTAATCTACCTTGCATTTTCTTGATCTAAATAAAGATATATTATAGGGGGTGGGGGTTTATTAAAGAGCAGCATAAATTTGGTTATTTAACTTCACTATAGTCCATGTGACAGCACAGGTCAATAAAATGCACAATGCTTTGCAGTACAACACCCATCTTCAACAAAATACATATGGTATGTCATGAAGCTTCTCTGAAACCATGTATTGCTGTTTCCCAAGCCACCATATGAAAAGGTAAGTGAATTTAAGATGTACTTTAGCCATTTCTTCAGACATTACCTGGTCACATTAAGGTCTCTTTCCTGTGGACTATTTTGATAGGATCTACTATATGAACCAATCATACATGAAGTTCTCAACTGTTTCAATTCATACAGAGCAGTGAATAAGACTATACAGATTAAGTATCAGATTACTGCTCGTTCATATGAACCATTTCCAAAACTAACCAGTTTGATGATCTCACAACAATAAAATTTTGTTAAACAAAAAGTTTAGAGCATTTCTTTTGTTTAAAACAACTTTTTTTTCGGCTCTTAAAAGAAAATTAATTCAATGTTTCCAATGCTCATTGTGAAAATGTATACACACATCAAATTTATATCCAAATCTAGATTTTACCATTGAGTTTTAAAGGCCAAGAGATATATTCAGTACAGTAGGAAAAAAAAAAGCAGTTCCTGAAGTATATTGTAGCCTCACTTCACTGCCAGTATCTACAGTTCTGATGCTGTACAAAATACTTCTCTGAAGCAAATCCATCTAAACTCTATCCCCCCTGAGTTAAGCATCTATACTTTTTTTAAAGTGTTTTAAACAATAGGTAACAGAGAAGTATGTACAAGGCTATAAAACATCAGTTATCATACAGCAGATTAAAAAAAAAAATCAGTCTTTTCAGCCAATTTTCTGTTTTCTATTGTACCTAGTCATTGTGGATTTGGTTTAGGGATTTTATTTTTTTTTTGCTTTTGTTTGTTTTTACATCAAGCTATTACTTGATTTAGACATTCATGCATTAATTGCTTGAATTTTTTTTGAGTGCAACAATAAGGCAACAGTAAAAAAAATTATAGAAATTTTGCATATGTGTAAAGGTATTTAGTTTATAAAAGTGCTTCCTAAAAAGACAACCTAATTGCAGTATCAAAATATTACAGAGTGCTGAGAACAACTGTCATTTCAGTAAATGTTGCTCCACAGAAAAATGTCTGATTTTAGGCTTTTCCCCCTTTTTCTGGTGAAGAAAAGCCTGGAAAAATTGGCATGGCTACGTGGGACAAACAAGTTAAGAAAATATACTTTAGTCTAAACTTAAATAAGAAGGTCCACACTTTTTTGTGAAAACTTTAAGCCTCTGTCAAAAATGTATTTTTTTTTCTTTTTATAGTACAGGATTAAAAGACAAGATGATGCTTACAAGATAAAGAAATAATTTACATGAAAATATCTTCTGACAAAGCTTTTCAATCAAAATATTGTTTTGTAACATTCAAACATGACATACAACACAAAAGAAACGGTGAATGCAAACAAAAAATGTTATATGGATTGCTTTCGAACACATAAATAAATGAAATATTGGTGTAGGCAGTAGGGCTCATGCTGATGGCTAGCAGGAAATAACAGTGTGCAATCTATTTGGAAAAAGCTCTAAAGTACAAATTACAAGCCCAATTACGGACTGCAGCAAGTTCAGTTATATCACTGCCATCCTCTATCTCCAAAATAAATTCTTGTTTAAATCACTCATACCCTAAATTACTCATACCTTTGCTTCAGAGATATGAATAACTATATACAAAAAGTAGTTTTATTTCACCATAGGGATAACATTGTACCTCTCTGCCAATGTCACTTGAAAAACCGCCCATGTCAAAACAATTTGACAGCAGATAAACAATTTAATAAATACGTAATGATCTTATTACAGTCCTTCAGGTAGGCATGTTAACTCATGCTGCTAGTTTTGTGGTCACAGTGCATAGAATCCAAATATAAAAGAATGGGCTGGATTTCAGGTAATTGTCAATCCCTTGCTTATATTCCAAATATATTCAAAACTTTCATAAACTCAGTCATGTGTCAATCTTTTTTGTGGCAGGAGCAAAACCTTTCCCTGGTACAATGTCCATTGCCGGCAATGGATGCACCAAAACCGCAAAGGAGCTCAGTGTTATTGCACAATATATGAAGACCTGGAATTCTTCCAAAAGCTTAAAATAAAAATAATGGAATTATTCTGACATTTCTGGACACCTGCATTAATACTGTATGACTAATAAAAGCATGTCAGTTGCATGGACTGAACCAGCGATCAACATGCGCCCAGAATGCACACTAGTAAAAATGCAGTCAAAGGAAGTAGTCTTCATTGCCTATAGGTCACTTCCAGTCAAAGGTTAAAGTTCAAAGACTGAATGATCAAAGTGCTCATTTTCTCAGTAGGACTATCTTCTGCTACGAGGATCACAAAATGGTGGCATCAACATGTGTCATCTTTAAAATAAAAGAAGAGCATTTATGGAAAACATATAAACATTCTAATTCCAAATTAGCAAGGTGCTACAGGCAGAAACAATTCCTAGCACAGACAGTAACATGCAGAGGAAATACCCTGATTGAATAATGCTGTGATTTTGTTCAAAAACGACTCAAGAAGAAAAGAGAGTATCAAAAATTAAACTTCCAAAATACACATACACCCCCAAAGACATTAGTATTAGCAAATACTCCATAAAAATGACAGTCATTTCCATGCTTGATATTTAGAAAACCACTTGCCAGGAAAATGAAAAATCAAATATGCTTAACATTTTGCACCCTTGAAATACAGCAGATCCACAACAGTCATCTAATTAAGATATCCTTTTAGAAGGAATATATAGGGATAAGACTCAGCAGAGTGGGCTGCTTCTGATGCATTCTCAATCCTTTATGTGTGTATATGTGTATGTATATATATATATATATATATGTATGTATGTATATGTATATATATATATATATGTATATTAGTTTATTTATCAAGACTCAACACAAAACAATCACTGACAGATTTATGCAAAAAGAATAGGTTACTACTATCATCCTAAAATCTTAAACCTGGAAGTAAATTACATACATTAAATTTCAAATACTGTGATTAGACAGAACATACTGTAAAAATGCACATTCTATACCTATCTTTTCTGCATTATGCTGCATACTAATGCTTTCCCTTTTAAACATTCTCCTTCACACATCAACCTGCGGTATATTTGCACCTGCTAGCAGTAAATATTGAGTTGTTAACAGAAAGCAAGGTTACTGTCTGCTCATTTTTAAAGGACTTACTTGTAACCTCCCACACCTTAAAAAGGCAGCCTCATAAACATTCTACATTCTCGGGGGAAAATGTTATATCAAAGCTATTACTCGTAAAAAAACTCTTTAATTTTTCAGTAGGTTACTGCACATGTAAAAAAAATGGACAAGGATGCAAAAGAGAGAGAGAAGGGACATTTAAATGGTACACTAAAATTTTAGACCAAATATCAGAGAAAACACTTTCTGCTTAAGAAAAAACCAAAACCAAACCAACTTCAAAACCCGAAAGCAGCAAGAAAGTGCTGGTTGAAAACAAACACCATTGCCTTTCCCTTCCTCCACACCCCACCCTCCCCCCACAAAAAAAAAAAAACAAAACTACCTCCTGAAAACAACAAAGGAAGTCAACAGCTTAATGAAATAGATTTCAGTCTGGATGCCCAAGTAAACCATATCTGGAAGATCCTCCTCTGTCTTTAAGACAATATGAGCAACTCTCAGATGGAAATTCAGCAAGAAAGTCAATGTACAGTTGAAACAGACATTGGGTAGGGTAGACAATTTAGAAATATTTTCAGTTATCAAAGATCAGGAGCTTTAAAACAGGGCTTGTGAGAACATCATTTTGTAGCAAACAGAGCTCCATAACTCTGCTCGAGGAATAAGATGCTGTGTCGGGTGGGGGCAGAGGGATGATATGACAGATTAAAAACTCTGTATTATGATGAATGCAGACACATATTTACATGTCAGAATATGTCTCTAAGTGCCACTTTATCACTCTGTGCTCATCTGGGTTTTCTTTGCATCAGCTCCCAACCAAGGACTATTTTGCTCCGAGGTAAATCAATTCCAGGCACATACTGGAAAAAGAAATCTTCCTTCAAATGCATGTATTAATACCTATGACAGACTCCTTCCTAACTTTTCAAAACACAGAGCTATTATGTCACACTAAAGCTAAACCAGTCCAATGGGCAGCAGACAGCAGAAGTGGCAGAACCACTCTGCATCTCCCTCCACAGGTTGTTGTATTAGCACTGGCATTTAATTTCTCTGAACAGTTAGCCTTGGACAGCTGGTTTTCGTTCCTGGGTGGGATCGTTTTTTCTTCCCTCACTTACCCAGCCAAACGTGGTTCAACCTCAAGATTAGATATATGACACTTCAGCATGAGCAGAAAATAAACATGACAGAATCCTCTTTTCACATTTCTCATTTTACTGTAACATACCATTTCTTTAAACCTGTTTAGAAAACACTGACAATTTAAGGGTCATGCATTGGCAGTCTTGTTCTATGTCCACATAGGAGAAACAAAATTAAATGAGAAAAGAAGCAAATGACAAACACCAAAATGGAAGAGTAAACACTCTAATCATTTATGAAATTTTTCTCTTGTGGACATCAGGAATATTTTATTTTTTCATGCAAGAATTCAAGGTGGTGGGGAGCCCAATGAATTTTTAATCAAGATAGTATGAGCTATTTAAATGAACTGACTTTCCTTCTCTTGCTCAGGTTGGTTTTTAGGTTGCTCTGAGTTTGAGGAGGGGTAAGATTTTCTGACTTCCAGAAAAAAAACACTGCATAGCTACTTCATAGTAACTAAAATAACCATTCAATGAACTGTAAGCTGTGGTTTTGAGCCATAATAATACAGCAACCTTCAGAATCAGTAACTCAGATTTCTTTTCATACTAAGTTTCTGTTTTGCTTGTTTAACACAAATCAAATTTCATTATTATGAAATAAAAGTAATATCTGCAGACTGTCCTGCTTTTACAGATTTCTATTCTAAATCAAAATGAGACTGGTACAAATTAAAAGCAAACAGAACATTTTAATCACAAGATAAAGCCAATAAATGGAACGTTACCTGTTTCTCTTTAAAAATAATTAGCAAGTGAAAATAGCAAGTTAACAAAAACTCTCCCAAAACTGCCATTTAAGAGAAAATCTAGAAATGGAGAAGCACCAAACACATTACAAGAGCATGAAAACAGAGAGAGAAAAGAAAGTGACTGCAGAATAATCTGGTGAGGATGAAAAATCTATCCTTGTGTGCAATATGATTATTATTCTTGGAGTTAACTTTAAAAACAACCACATGATGGTCCCAAGTTCCTTAGATATACCTTAATCTCATGGCATACAGCAATTCTCTTAATGTACCTGAAACCACCTTGTTTTGGGATTACAATTACTGTATTATGATAAACAAAGTTTCATTCTGTTACATAACCGTATGTCAAAACCCATGGGTCTCAGCAAGTATTATGAAACTATCAAGTTTTTCTTCTTAGGCCATCCATGGGCCTTTAAGAATCTTAAGAATTTTAAGGGTGAAGACTTTGGAATTTGCCTCTCCAGTTACGAACTCTCACTGCCTCAAAATACTTGCTCTAGTTTTCATATCAGGGACAGAATCTATGCTGGAGTGAGGAGGCCATGAAAAACAGAGGATGTCTTATGGTGGGTCCTTCACCTGCCTCACAGTGATGGAATCAACTGTTCTGCACTACACTAGCATGGAGTATTACCTTCTCTTGACACATCCCTTCCCAAAGTACTTGTGCTTCCAATGACTACCATTTGTACAGAATTTTCCTAGGGAAAGCAAGGAAAGCATTGCTAACAAGAGGAGAGAAACAAAGAATGGCCCATCTCTATCCCCTTCTTCTCTCTTTCCTCACCAACGGAGTGGATAAGACAAGCACATACAGCCAACTGCAGCTCTGGGTGGAGGATGACAAATGCTGAGGCAGAAGAAAGAAACCACAAAGTATAAAGCAAGACATAGAACACATGGAAACAAAAGAAAAAAGCACAAAAGCAAAGGCAAAGCAAACCCCAAACCAAGACCAAACAAAGAAAAAAAAACCCAATACAACACTAGCACTGCAGACACCAGAAGTTTTAATACGCTTTTTTCTTCTTTATCGTGTCCATGGCGAATCTTATTACTATATTATTGAGTATTAGTTTTTAGGAGCCTTTAAAGTCAGTTAACTGTCCCATACTGGAAATTCTGATTGAGAGTGGAAATCTATCAAAACACATAGCTGTTTACAAATACATAGGTATCTTTTCAACAACATAAAAGTTTTTAAAGTGTTAATAACAATAACAAAAAATATTTAGAGCAAAACCTAGTTTCATCATGGACTTTCCCCAATCCCAAACTTTGTACTTGTCATGGATTGATACACTTCACAAGAACTTTCACTGAAAGTTAATCCTACAATTTAAAACATGTTTAAATTTCCACCAGGAATTATTCAAATGCGATACAGAAAAAAACAAACCTCAGCAGAGTACCTCAGAAACAGGATTTAAATAATGTTTTCAGTTGAAAAAAAATAATTTAATGCTTTGAACACATTTATCCTACTTTCCTGCAATTTAATTGTCGTCAGCCTAAAAAGAAGTTAAAAATTTCTGGTCCTAGTTAGATACTTACCATGATACCACCATTTTGTTTTCTTTGGATTCTTGTTACATGTTCTTACATAAAATGAGTTATCTGGAGGTCGCCTCTGCAACAGAAGAAAAGACCTACAAATAATCAAACAATCCTCATATTGTAATGCATGCGCTTTTTAATAAGATTATGAAAGATTACCATGTGAATGCAGTGAAAATGAGGTAACAGGCAAGACTAGACCTTTTTGGTGAAGAAAAATCTCTCAAAGATCCAGGTAACAAATTCTTACTTGAGATACTCCAAGAAAATTAAATAATAAAAAAGATATCATACAGTTTGGTGATAAATAGGGGAGGAAAAATGAAAAAAAAAAAAAACAACCAACAAACAAAAGAAAGTAACTCACAAGAAACAGCTGTTGTTCAAAAAACTCCCCAAAATTAAATTCCTTTGCAGCTGGGAATCTAATTCTGATGCATTACATCCAATTCCCATTCTAAGGCTCAGCTTAGAGTGGGTGAAAAAATGAATTTAAGTATCTGTAGCTGATCGTTATTACATTTTCTTCAGTTTTCTTCACAAGTGTCATCATTTACAAAACACATAGGATAGAATACAATACAAAGCCATTTTGGGGTGGTTTTTTGACTACATATATGACTAGGACTGATTGGGATGCCAAATAAATAGGCATGCTTGGAAAGCACATATGGAAAAGCTCTGACCACATCTAACTTCCACAGACAGCCCTCTGCGAAAGAAACGGTCAAAAGTGAAAGGGCAATCTCTTTACAAAAAGGTCTCTAAGGTATTAGTGCCAAAAAAGCAGCTTAGCACCATTTACTTCCCTGAAATGAAAATCACCAAGTTCACTGAAATAGTACAGATGCAAAGTTAGAAACATCTGCACTAAAGATGTTTCACTAGTCATTCCACACTGCCTTCAGAGGAAGGATAATTTTACAAAGAATTGTCCTAAAGCATGATTGAACTTCACAGTTAGTACAACTGGAAGGGTTCCATCCACTGCTTTTTTCCAGTAATGATATTTAAGCAGGTTACCATGAAAACAGTGGCAAAGTACTTACTGCACTGTTTATTTTGCAGTTCTAGTTTAGTATTTTCTCAGTAGTAGAAATGTAGATACAGTAGTTTTGCCTATTTCGGAATTTGAGAAATGAAAATTTTACTTTGTAAAGTAGAAAATTACTAACTTTTACTTATTCCACTTCAACAGTGCTAAAAAAGCCCATACCTTTTCTTTGCAGCTGGAAAGCATGCTAATAATGCTAAGACAAACAGATTGCACTGAGAGGGCTGGAGACCAGTCTTCCGTTAGAATGGATAAACAGATATGACCATTGCTATAAACATGAGGATGAACAGGGATATTGTCTCCAGTAAACATGACCTAAAAAAAAAGAACAAAAATAACTAATTTATAGTCCCTGTTTATATAAAACTGTATTGGTTTGGGGAAACAATATAATCTTATTTAAGAACCAGGTCTGCCACTTTCACTTATAGTAAGTAAGACACTTCACCACGTTGGGTTAATTTAATTTTGGAAACTATTAAGTGAAATGTAAAATAATCATTTTACTTGTAAAATAATCCATTTCACTCGCTAAATAGCAAGTGAAGATGGAGTTAAATAAATGGTTAAATATAGGGGATTTTCTATTAATATTTATACAGCATAAAAAAATGCAAAGATAACAATGTAAAGACTGCAAAATCTTGCAGCCTCAGTCTTCCACATCCTAAGGGACACAGCTGTCTAGCCAAACCACTGGATTTTAATGATTTTATAAGCCAGAATGTTATACCCCAAGAAGCACAACAAGATTCACAAGTGAGTATTTCTATAAACTTGGATATAACAGAAATAAAATTCTGGACAACTCATCCAGGTTCCAGTATGAAGAATAAAATTAAAATTCATAAATCTTATTAACTAGATAAAGGACTTGCGAAACCAAAGTATACCAAAGTTTACCAAATAGGAAATATTTTTAAAACATTACTTCAAATAAAAAAAAAATTGACATGGAGAATATGGAAGAAAAGCATTTAGAACCTGAACTCTTCTCTGTTAAAAAATACCATCACAGGCAAAAAAAAGGCTAGAAAAGCAATTTTGGCAATTCCTGCTCTTACATCAAGTTTTTGTCAAAACATATCATTGGTTCAGGACGAACAGAATGAGAGTAAAAGTGAAATCTTCATATCAGTATTATACTCCCGAACTCCTTTTCCAACTTCTTTTATGCAATAAAACCATAAATCTCTACCACTCATAACTATAATACCCAATAGTTTCTTAAGTGTTTCTTGAGCTATATAGGTATGCATAAAAATATGTAAACATTTACAAACACACCCACCTCCTCACTGATGACAAGCAACACCTTCATCATATGGAAACTGAAATTAGAGAGCTTAATTTATCTGCAAAATGGCAGACAGGTTTCTAAGGCATAAGAGAAACTGGATGCAGAACGATCTTTCACAGGTCTTTAAACTGGTATTTCTTAAGCATTGAAGGGATTACCTTCATAATCCTGTAACGTATTTCACTTTTAACTAATATCCTGGTTTTACATGACAACCTGAACTACACAGACTAGGTAAGTAAAAGAATGCACTCTATGACAGACAACATACATTTAAAGGCAGAAAATATCCAAGTGATTAAAGCAGCACAAGTGAAAACTGTCAATTCACAGTAACTAGATTTGCAGGAGAGGTAATTATGACCAAGAAATTGTAGTGCAGAATAACCCTGCTGCACAGCAATGTTTGAAAAATTGAAATTCTAGCCATTTAAAACAATCCAGTATCCAGTACTTAAATTTTTAATTGTTTTCTGTGATAAAACTCAGTGTAGATGTACGGATGTAATTTGCTGCTTAACAATAAATTGCACAGAGCCACACACACAGGCTGGGTGATGAAGACAAACAACCTGGAACCAAATTAAACTGGCTACTCTCTTGTGGGTCACCTATAATTAGTACCTTGCAAACCTGATGAGGTGCAGAAGTACAAGTAGCCAGTTTATTCTGTAAAAGACTGAAAGTCAGCATTCTAGTGTTTATCATGGTACCTAAAAATATGTTAATTTTTATGGCTTAAGTGTCTCTCGCAGCTCCATGCTACAGTTTTAACACCAACGAGAGAAGTTGCAGAGATAATTTCTAAAACTCTGAGCTGAAACAGACAAGAACTAAGACACTCTTGCTTTTCTATTTCCTTTTTCAGAAAAGCAGGGGTGATAACTGGCCACTACTCTTATTAGCCATATTTTGAAGTGTTTCCCTCAGGTAATGGAGGAATGGAGGTACACAGCACATTCTGCAGTCTCTAAATTCTGCTGTTCCTTCAGCTCCCTAGGCTGTCTTCAAAGCAACACAGTATCACATACCTCAGTTTATTTGCAGGTCTCTCAAGCATGTCACGTATCTACAAGAATCCCTATCAGAAGCACAGTATTTCTCCAGCTGTATTAACAATGGCAGCACAGAAGATGCAAGAGTCTCAAAAATCAACCAGAAAAATATATGTTGAAAGTAAGAAGGGATGAAGCAGAAGTTTATTGTTTACTTGGCTCCTGCATCACAGTAAAGGAGATCTTCCTACTTTACCCTGTATTTCATGACATGAATATCAACATCAAAGAAGCCTCCAGGTTACACTAATTTCATCTGTTCAAGCAGACATCAAAGTCCTATACTTCACTGCAGAATCATTTGTAAAGAAAAGGCACCTGCACAATGTGTTTAATACAAATTAAAGTAAGCGAAGCTGACATTAGGCTGTGTGGATAATGCAATACTCAGCACAAGTCATACAGCTGTAACCTGAAGGTAGCAGGAAGAGAGAAAGAAGGCAGCAGTTACCTGAGGCGAATCAAAAGGATATCGACTACTAAACTTAAATAAAAGCTGAAATTTTTCCCCTTCATAGAGTGTTCCTGGAGCACCTTCCATGTCTACAATCCACCTAAGGAATAGGGGAAAAAGCAGTTAGCATTGCGGACTGACAAATTAATACTTGTACTCCTGGAGCACTGGACGAATCAAATCAAATATCAATCACAGCCAGACCATCTAACTTCTCTTCTAACACTGCAAGAATCACAAAGGTGAACAATACATCAAGCCTGTATTTAAAAGAAACAAGCTTGGTGTTTTGCACGCAGGCACTGACACAGTGATACAAATTGTAAATGCAATTAAGACTTGAACTATACACAGACTTGTCAGTTCCCAAGAAATGGCTGCTAATGTGAGACAACAAAGCTGAAAAAAAAACCCAGCTTGAAAACTTAAAAGGTTTGGAATGAAACAAACTGGTACACATTCTCTTTTGGGTTGTTTTATTTCTCTGTTAAGGAAAATTCAATAAAGTTTATTAAAATAAAATCTGTAACCAAGGGGAAAGGGCAAAGCTCATCTTGTATTTGAAAAACTCAGAAATTAAATGGTATCTTGCAGGTAATGGAACCAAAAATGGAAAAGTTAATAGTATAAAAATTAAAAGGTCCCAGAATATTAAAACAAAATCCAAAACCAGAGTAATTTGAATCTGTAATGAAAACAACAACTCAACATACCAGTATTCTTTTCCCTCTGCTTCTTCTCCTTCCACCATAATACCATTAAAGTAACTGACTGGAGAGTTGGAGTTGCTGGGGAAGAGGGTGGTGATGTTGCATGTGGGGTTTTATTGTTGTTGAATTTCCATTGTGGTTTTCCTAGTACAGCTAAAACCAGATGCTTTGCATATTGTTTGATACATACAGCAACATTCTGCTATTTAATTTCCATGATTTTACAGTTCTGTTGACCACTTAATACCATCCTTTGCAACATCAATTTCCCATTTTTGGTTTTTTACCTTTGATTGAGTTTTACAGAGCTAAGCAACACAATAAGGTAAAGAGACTACAAAAAAACTCAGAAACTGTTTACATCAACTCAAGGAAGGCAGCTGATATTTTGCAGAACAGCAGTGTACTCAGAAAAGTTGACATCGCCAGCTGGCAGCTCTGATGATCCTCCTGTAAGACATACTTTCCCTCTGTATTTAAGCCATGCACATTTTTTATTTTCCCCTCTGTCACTCTTTGGCGTTTTTTTTGCTGGTTTTATTATTGTTGTTCTGCTTTGGGTTTTGGCATTTTTTGAGAAAAACCCTCACACACACCCTTCAAGAGGAATGCATCTTCAACAGTAGCACAGTGGCAATACAGTGAAGGCTCATGAAGTACGTTTCAAATTTTAACTTTGTGAAGATGCCTTTGGTTTAATCTATCTGCACTCCAGATCACTTATCTCTTCTAATGCCTTCTGCTTTTACATTTATACACACAGTGCAGCAATACTCTTTAGATTTACTGGTTCTTGTGATCCAGAACTTCCACTTTCAAGTTTTTTAAATAGTTTACTAAGCAGAAGATATTGCTCCTTTTATGGACAAGGCATCAGTAGAACCCCTATTTCCTGTGTGCTTTACAGTTTAGCCTTCTCAAATTTCTAATCCTTGTATATTTAAAATAAAAGATTGCTCAATGTTTTAAATGACCCAGTTACATCATGGGATCCAATTTTTTATTCAACATCTGTAAAACCCAAGTAAGTACTGCTACACAAATTTTTAACACAAACAATTTGAACCGTAAATTGATTAATTAACTCAAAACATGCTACCTGATACCAAAAACCCTCAAACAGAAAAAAATATCATTTTACTTTTGACAAGAAGCTTCTAAAACAGCGACAGTTTCAAAATCTAGCATGACAGTAAATAGGAAGATTTTATGTGCAAGGTATTGAAAGGTATAAAAGTTGTACAGGGCAGAAATTATAATGAGGTAGTACTCTGGAAACATAGATATCCTTTGCAACCTGCTCTAAACTTTGATTTAATACTTTTTTGTTGAAATAAGTGGATACCACTTACAATATTAGACTGACTCATTTTTGCAGAAAACTAAAAACTGCTATTTCAGTTTTAGTCATATTCATCTGAAATATCACAAAGGCCAGCATAATTTAAAAAGCAGTGGGTGTTTAACTCATGATATATGTATGTAGCAGTATATATGAGTCTCAGAAAAGCCTCATGTAACATGGTCTGAATGCCATCACCCAAAATGCAGACGTGAAAACATCAAAATTCAGCTCTATGTTTAAGCTGCTCCATCAATCAATAACATAGTCCAGAACTTATAGTCTGAGATCGTACTCTCATTGATGTTTTCATGTGCTCAATTTTTAATATTTCTCTAAAACGGAACTAAGAAAGTTATGAGAAAAAAAATGCCAACACAGCCTGAATCTTTTGAATTTCCGTCAATTAAAAAACAGATTAATACCAAGAACAACCCCTGTCCATATCAACGAACACAAAATATTTTACCATGTTTCTCTTCCCATTTCACAAATCACCGAGAAACCAAGGCAGGGAAAAACAAGCAAACAAGTGTACCCAGAAAACTTTGGATTTTAAGAAGTTTTCTCCACTTGCCTTAGAGAAAGAAGGTAATGAAAATTAACAGCTATGACATATATTCTATTCAAATGCCACAGAACACTAAAACAGCTACTCCATTATTTCAATAAATCTAGAAGAGTTTTGGAGGTTAGTAGCTAGGAAAGACAATTAAATTATTTTATTCTAAAATAGGCAGAATCTTTTACTAATTGACAGTTTGTTAGACAGTAAAATGCCTAATAAAAATTTAGTAAATTCACTACCCTGTTCCTGAAAGTGTCCAACACATTACGGCAATACCCTTACTAAGGAGAATAATGTTTCATTACCTAGACTAAAAGCAAAATTCACAATGTTACTTGGAGTAAGTGGTGGAAGTGTGAAGAGAACTGCTCATTACTTAGTCTTTTCAGCATGACAGCAGTAATAAAACAGTATATATACTTACTGTGTAATTGAATTTTGTACACTCTTTTCATCTAGAGTCATTCCTGGAGGTGGATCATTTTGAAATGCCAATAGTTCTTTTTGTAATCGTTTCTATAAAGAAATTGTATGGAATATTTGAAATACTAAATAAAGTTCAACAACAAACATGCACACTTAAGTACATTTCGTCAATGTTTGAAAGGTAAAAGGAGTTTTACTTGACAATTTAAAAACAGTGAAATTGAAAGGTGAGAAAGAAGGATGACTTCGCTTCTAGAAATTCAACTGAAAAGACATAGGCAAAATAAGTTACAAGCTTTAAACTTACTTTTTGGGTAAAATAGAGTGGCACTTACATTTGCAACACTGCAAAGGGAAGAGCTGTTGTGTCACAAACTACACAGAGGTATAAATGAATTTGTTGTATAACAAAGACATCTGTAAGAGCTCCACCCCTAACAGTAAACATTTCATATTTACACATCATTAGATTTATAATTAAATCTACAAGACTTGAACAGCACAAGTTCCTCCTCTAAATAACCTAAGACATTTCCATTTGGCATCTGTGCAAGCCTTTGCCTTGTTCTAAGTCCTCCCAGAGGACAGAACAGAAAACTAAACCAAGACTATTTGGATTGCACAACACAAACTAAAAACTTTACACTAACTGCATCTTAGAACCTACAGAGTCATAGCAGTCATTAAAGTGTTATGACAGTAGCTCAGGTAATTCTTGCCTATTTTGACAAAGATAAATCAGTCACTGCAAGAACGAGTTTCTGTAACAACCACCAGAACAGTTTCTTACAATCTACTGAGCAAGGGAAATGCAGCCTCTGTGCTGTCATTGGCACTGGTCTCAGAGATAATTTCCTCCATATAAAGTTACACAATATGTTTTGTCATTTGCAAGCCATCTAGATGATAAAAAGTTCAAGGCTCTCTCATTTCTACTGTCCTTTTTTCCTGCCAACAATTTTAAGGTTACCATCTACAAGTTCACTTCAACCTCACTACCAGTCAAAACTATTTTATACTCCAAAGGAATAAAAATATATGGTTTGGATATTTAGTACCTCATTTCCATTCAATATCCAAGTTTTTTAAAACACAAGTTTATCACACACTTGTAGCTGTTTTCCAGTGCCTAGTAGAACTCAAAAAAAATTCCCAGGGGAAAACAAAGTGTCAATTTGTCAACACAGAAATTATTCAGTATCCCATCAAATATATTTGAAATCAGACTACAATAAATTCAACCACACAACTCACAAAGAAAAGGCCCTTATACATTCGCAACTTACATTCTGAAAGTACTGAAATAACTTTCTATCTCTATCAAATAGCCCTAAAAACTTCCTTGGGATTCTATATTGAAAGTTCCCACCTGGCAATGAGATGTAACATAAACGAACTGAAAATCCAATGCTAACATTTTCATAAGCTGTATACATTGCTCACATATTAAAAAATCAGGTTAGAATCCTAGTGTTTACCTTTTTCTTTCTCCTCAGATTAAGAAAACCTTGTTTCCAACACTACTATATGAATTAAAATGCAAAGGTGCAAAGTTGCAAAACCATTTCATAAATCCTTAATTTGAATGGCAGAGATGTTTTGAAGTCAATTGTCTTTCTGGCACTTCCCCAGACCAACATCACACAAGCCTCAAAGGCAATCAACCTGTGTACACTTTACCATGTAGAGAAATATTTTAGAAGTTCAGAGATGAGAACATTTGACAATGAAAACTCAACGGGAAAGCAACACAAACTCACCTAAAGAGGAGATTTGGAAACGTTGGTTACAAAATAGCAAAGAACATATGCATATAAGAACAGCAAATCATTCAGTAGATCCATTTACTTATACATGTAGACCAACTACTTATACATGTAGACCAACACAACTTGGTCTTTATAAAAAGAAGCCTAAAGCACATTTTAGAATTTAATTAAAATCAGAAACATTAAGCTATCAGTGTCTGACAGCAATTTGAATAGACAAAATTTTGTCTGTTCTGTATCCTAAAAAATTTTTCAAATTATCAACACTTAAAATATTACCTAATTTCAAGCTTGCACCTTTGGCCCTTTCTCCAGCAACCACCTTTTCTGTCTAACACAGACTCAGTCATGATTTTTTGTCCATATCACTAGTGCAAAAATATCCTCTGTTTCATAGGTTTTTGGTTCTCACATACTGTGTTTATGGTCCTTTCTAAACAAAGAAGCCAGTAGCAAAAAGAAAAAAAATATAAAATATATACACTAGAACAACAGAGTACCACTGAAGTGCTCTGTTCCTCTGATCCTAAAACATTTGCTGACAATGGCATGAGGGCCTGTCCATTCAGCATAAATAATACATACAGACAACATGCTACTTCTCATTGTTTGCAATTCAAAACAAAATGCACAAAACAGATCCTAGAGAAATAGCAAGAAATACTATTTACACTTTGGGTCAAATGTGTCACATCAAACAAATCATATTTTTAAAGAAATCATTATTTCCCAGTTGGCCAATACAAATGAGTATCAACATAAGCCAGAAGAAGAAAGTCAAAGAAGGTATAACTCCTCCCATCCATAAAAAATCCTGGACACCTGGAAAAAACTGATGAGCAGAAGGCAACAGTACTCAACAACAGGACTGGGGGCTTTTTGCTTCAGTCTCCAATGGCAACCACTCTTCCCACACCACTCAAGTGGATGGACAGGAGGAGGGAATGAAGTCCCTCCCACTTTAAGAAAAGGTCAGGATCATGACTACTTGAGGAACCTGAATATAAACAAATCTCTGGGACCCAACAAGCTGCATTCCAGACTCCTGAGAGGAATTGGTAGATTTAGCTGCCAAGCCACTTTCCATATTTGAAAAGTCACAGCAGTCAGGTGAAGTCCCAGAAAACTGGAAAAAGGGTAAAAAGGAGGACACTGAGACCTGTCAGCCTCACCTCTGTGCCTGGGAAGTTCATGGGACACATCCTCCAAGAAGCTGTACTATCACACATGCAGGACAGAGAAGGATTCAGAACAGCCACTATGGCTTCACTGAGGCTAAGTCCTGCCTGACCAACCCAGTGACCTTCTACAATGGAGTGACTCATCAGTGGACAAGGGAAGGGCTACAGATGCCATTTATCTGGACTTCTGGTAAGACTTTGGCATGGTCCCCTACAAGATGCTTGTCTCTAGGTTGGAGAGAGATGGATTTGATGAGTGGACTGTTCAGTGGATAAGTAACTTGCTGGAGAGTCACATCCAGGGAGGTTGGAATGAAATGATCTTTACAGTCCCTTCAAATCCACACCATTCTATAATCAGTTCCTCCACACCATTCTATAATCTGACCTCTATTTGCAGCTCTCAGTGGAAATATCAATACAAGAAAAAAAAAATCTATGCCATTCCCATATAAAGCTGAAGAGAGCATGTTCAGTAGAAAATGAATGTGTTATCTATTAAGTTACAGAAACTCAATAACGCAGAAAAGCAAGACTAACACTCTCAGTGTTACAATGAAAACAGTTTGTAGCAAATAAATTTATCACACTGAAATAAGGCACTCCACAAAAAACCTGACCATGATTATCTATTAAGCATAGGAAACTCCAGTGCAATTCTGATTAATGGTAAATTCCTAGACACAGCTCCTCACTGGATAGGGAAGGAAGGGATCTAGAGGTGAAGAAACATACAACTCTTCTGGATCTGTTCTTGATTCAGAGCAATATCCCAAACAAAACCAAGTTTCAGCAAAAGGCATTATTTCCTTCTGCCCTACAGGAACCTCTCTAACCCTATGTCTGCCTAAAGTATTCCATTATATGGAATATAATCTGCCTACCTGTATTCCATTATATTACACCTTGATGGATTTTATGTATCTCAGCACTGCTCCCTCCCAAATAAAGAGGCTCTCACCCTAGAATTATTCAAAACAGAAGAGCAACAACTGCTATTAGAAATGGCAGAGATCTTCGTCATTTCTCTTATCTCCAGCTATACTGACTATCTGGATAATTTGCTTTGATATTAAAGACCAAAAGAAGTATCTTGTAATAAATTCTTGGATTTCTCCAGTCCTCAGTGACAGGAAGTCTGAAAGTGTTAAACAGTTCAAGTGGAAAAAATGCTTTTAAAGATTGCCTAAGTATTAATCTTGCCACTAGAGACGGAAGTAAGTTAGCTTATATATGTAGATAATTGCTTCTGTTGGACCAACAGACACACATTTAAGATGTGATTAAGCCCATTATTTGCCAGGATTTTTTTCCCCCAGCTGGAATAATAAAATATACTCTATACTTCAAAACACGACCATTCCACACCATAGATGGTAATCATTCCTAATCTGATGAACATATCTTGGTATCTTTAACAGGCCTTCACCACACATCTTCAAAATCTGGGGTTTTTTTAATCAAATATCAACTCAATTATTTCTGTACAGAATAACAAAGAGCTGCCTATAGACCCTTCCAGAACATGAGAGCACTCCATACAAACTGGAACAAAACTGCAGAGGGCACAAAGTGCCTACTAACCAGAATTCCTTCAAACAGTAAAAAAAAAAAAAAAAAAAAATCTTAAAATCAACTTCTCTGGTCAATGCATTCCAGTGTTTCACTACCCACGGTATAAAATGTTTCTTTTGTATCTTTCCAAAATACCTCATGTTCCAGCTTGTATCTCTTGCCCTTTGTCTTCCCACAGTGGCTCTGTTTTCCCTCAATATCTTCCTATTATATTGTTGTAGGCATCAGAAGATCTCTCATTTGCCTTCTCTTCTTACAGCTGAAGAAACCCAGTCTCCTTAAAGGTCACACAGTTCTGCCCCAGCCATCCTGCCCATCCTCTGCTGGATTCACCACAGAACCCCAATGTCTGTCCTGTACTGCAGCTCCCTGAACACAGCACTCCAGATGTGCTCTCAAGTACCAGAGAGAGGAGAAGAATCACCTTCCTTGAGCTGCTGGCTTGATGCTTGCACAGAGAGCCTAACGTGCAGCTAGGGATATTCAGAAAACTTGAAAATATTTTCCACAGATATTATGGAGGATTATTTTTTTTCCTCTCTTTCTTAAAGTAATTTGTCTTTTGCTGTGTCTCATTAATACAGAAACTGGATTATCAGGAGACTAATCTAGTTATAAAAAAAAGCTCTTAAATGAAGCCCTTAAAGACCAGATTCATACAGTTTAATTAGGAAACTGAGTTCCTCGTTAACACAGTAATTCAGAAAACATCTAAAGTTTGAATTTAAAAACTTGAAATTAATTTCTCTTCGGTGTTGAATAGTATTTGCTGACCAAAAAGGTTACAAAGGACAATAATTTTCCTACAGCAACACAGTCTAAACACCCACTCTTAGCTTCAAGACTCAAATGTACTTTAGAAAAACATGACTCTGGTATATCAAGCCCATACACAATAGCTACGAAAGACACATTGCAACTGCACGATTCTCAAATCAAGCATTTGAAAAGACATTTCAGCAGTGGGAAAGCCTTTCTGATATTTGACAGCCATGAGTGCAGAATTATCGCTTTTATTTTCACAAACATTCTAGAAAATTAGCAGCAATATACATAGGAGGACAAAATATAACAGATTAACAATTTTAACTCTCATTCGTAGAATCTTATAGTTAGGATTTAAAGATACCTCTCCATCTTCCTAACATAAAAGGAGGTTGCGCTAAAAGCCTTTAACATTTTTTCACATCACTTAATCTCTTGCCTTTACAACTGGAAGAATTTTCTTTATGGTAAGAGATCTAGGTGGGTTGGATGAATTATGGCCAAATTACTTCTCTTAGGCTTCATGGATGCGAAAGTGTTCTTCTATTTACTTCAAGTCACATCTCACCTTTCCCAATCTCTACTCAAGTAAACACTTTCAAGCCAATGCAGACTGCTCTCAAAATACCCTTTGGCAGGTTCACTCTGTTCGACAGAACCAAACACACCCTCTCAATCAGACACCCAGTCTAAACAACCAACTACGACTTTGATAACTTGTGGTCTTTATGGTTTCAGAAAAAACAGAGTCCACATGATTGATACCACATTTTTCTTGTGTGCTTATTCAAATGTCACATCAACATACAAGGAAAATTTTTGCACAGTCAAAATAAAGCTACTGCTCCTCCTTCACAACAGCAACAGCCCAATACAATGAGAAAATCATGTTAGTTCAATGTGATTTTTTTTTTCTTAAATACATTTGGCTAATAGTCTTCGCTAATTGTAGATTGTTTGCTATAGGTATCAAAGACTACTTGGTCCAGTGATTTCCAGAAGTCAGACTTTCACATAATAGTAGAAAAACAAAAGTAATATTTATCATCTGGAAACTCACTCAAAAGAAATGTCAAAAAATCAAAGATTCAGTTGCTTAAACACTTTTAAAAAGCAAACCAACCCACACAGCTAAATTTTAATTGCTGACATAATATCCAGTGTCTAAAAGACATTGAATCTGCCCTTTTTGTTTGGCATGCTTTGTCATCAATTCAAGTATTTGTCACCTATTCTTTGCTTTCCTTTCCTATTTACAGGCTCATCCCTTTCCTCATCTTTCTAATGATTTATAAGAACATATTTTAATGCTTTTCAAACACACCAATTCAAAACAATGAATCGTGAGTAGATTTCACTCTTATATGCTTATCCTTTTAACAGGAATTACTTAGTTTCACTTTTCTATACAAAGCCTCCTCAATCTTCATGTCACTGAACAGGCCCTCATGGTGCCACACTGACTTTTAGTATTATTTTTATTTTTTTCCATATTGAGACAGCTTGATATCAGACATTAGTATTTTTGTCTAAAAACCTGTAGCCCTTCAACACTCCAGCTATATTAAGTTAGTGCCTAACTAAAGTCAATACTGCAACTGCTTTCAGCTTTTTCCTTACTATGAATGAGGAATACTTTCTTAATCACACTCAGGTTGCTTTCAGCCTCTCAACCAACTCCTTCAAGTCAAAATAGAAGCTAATGCAGCTATCCATGCCTAAAACAACTCCCAAACAGATGTTTTCCATACAATGATACTCTCTTGGGAGCTGTGCTTGCTTTACTGTCCTTTTCACATCACAAGACACTCTCTTCAATGTTTCTACTAACCCATCAAAGGATTTCATATAGAAGCACCTTCCAGCTTGTCCACTTTCTATTAGGAGGGACTGGAAGAAAGCAGGCTGCAGACTTATAGGGGAATACACGAAGGATGCACAGGCAATCTAACTTTGACATTTTCCTTATTTTTGAGAGAGAATCTTATGCTTAAACATTCTTGTAATACAACTTTAAAGTAAACCAGAACTAAAATGTATTAAATTGATACAAACTTGCACAATCTAGAAGGAAACAGAACAGCTGAGTAAGAATATCAGAAACCCGAGACTGGTTAACAGCACAGATCTTCCACTAAAGGAATAATCACATGCAAAATGCAAAGGAGTGACATAACCAGCAGTTTTTAGAAGTATTTTCAAGTGGAAGTCTTTGAAACCAAAATTACTTATTCCTTACTTATACCTATCTCTACAGGAAAGGATGAATCAGGGGTGAAATCAAAGAACACAGTTTAACACTGCTCCAAGCATCACTTCCAAAAGAAGTTTATTCAAGTACCTGAGACATGACTGACATAGCAATGGTTTGTGTCCTGTTGCTAATTCTGTCAAACAGGATTTGTGCAACTCCTTCAATGATCCTCCACAGATTTTCTAAGGTATCAAACTCGTAAGACTTCTTACAGCATATGGAAAAAAAGAACACAAAATCAGCTGGTGCCAGTGGAGTAAAATTCCTGACAGCTCCCCAGACAGCTCACAACTACCTCTATCATTTCTGTCCTGATAGACAGCACTCACTGTCTGCCATGGTTCAAGTTAAATGTATGTCTGAAGCCAACAGCTTCTAGCAAAAATACACACTCCTCTTTCTCCAAACTGGCACATATCTTACTTGGTCACCTCTGGAACTGCAGAGGTAACATCTCAAATGCCACAGCTGAATTCCCACTTGAGTTGATTCTCGGTGAATCATATAAAGAAGCAGGCAGGGCCTGCATGTAAAAAAGATGCAACACGTGAAAAGGGAGAGGGGGCAGCAATATAGGACTGGAAGAAATTTAGAGGTTTTCAATACTAGTATTTCAAAACAAGCCCTAGAAACAGGTAGTTTGTTCACTTGTATGACTGAGCTGGATATTATAGCACATAAATGCTTATTAACAGATACAAAATAATTTCACTGGTCTCTGTGTCCCTGTTAGCTATCTCAAGTGTCAATAACCTATATTCCTAAAGCATACACGGAATCATCACCATCACATTACCCAAAACCAGGGATTTGGTTTTTTTTCTGATTCTACCATAAACAAGGGACGCCCATGGACAGACAGAACAACAGAGTTTAACCACAATCTCTCACAATGAAATAATGCAAAAGCATTTTCTTTACCCACCATGAAAACCTCCCTAGCTCTTGTAGGCATGTGAAAATTACCTTTCTCAACACCTTTAAAAAGGAGTATCACAATGTCAGGTCTAAGCCCATTGCCAGAACTCTTACAACAGCTTTGCCCCTCCCTTGAAGAAGTGGAGCACGGAGAGTTAAACTTTAACAGAGCTAAGGGCAAACAAAAACGTGTACAGTGAAGTTAGAGGAGTCACTACCAAGTACAACTTACGTACATACAGCTGACAGCACCTAGGCCAACTAGTAAGTGTTGCTTCAGGTAACATTTTATTCTTCATAACTAGAGTGGGAAAAGTGTACATACAGTGGTATACTGGCTGTTGATTAGCAGTAAAATATTAACACATTAATCCAATCAAGTTTGAATGTATGCCCATACTCCTGCATTATTATTTCCTATGAGTTGAAATTACAAACTTTGAAAACATAAATAATACAAAGAAAATAAAATTGCAATTATTCAATACTTTTTGGTTTTTCAAGAAATGCAGCACAAAATGTGCACTGTCTTAAATCAGCAATATCTTAAATGAGTAAACTAAATTATGAGCTATCTTAGTCAAATACCTTACCTACAAACAACCTATTTCAGCGATCTTCCTTTTCATAGAGAAATAAAGCAAGAAGGAGCCCAAAGCAGATTCACAAAAGACATGAAATATTAAGGGAAGTGGTAAGAATTTGGTAGAAAATAGCTAGGAGAAAAGCAAAACTATCAGTAGAGCAGAAACATACAAGCAGAGCAAAAAGGGGCAAATGGACAAGCAGATTCCTTTCACTTCTGCTGGAGGAAATGTTTCATTACCACACCTTATTTCACCATTAAAACAAGATGTGGTAGGCAATTTAACTGAAATGTGGTGGCCATTTCACCTGGACTGGCAGGAACTCAACTAGCCATGTCCAATAAGGTAGTATCATGATGATATGAAGAAACAAAGATGGAATAGCAACTTCACAGACTAGGAAGCATGCAGGACCAAGCATCTGCACTTGAATTGTGTTTCAAACCTTCTATTTCTATGCACTCAAATTCCCTTCTCTTTGTTGTAAGAAACTGTGAATGAAAGAAAGGAGTAATCTTCCAAGGCCAAGCCTTCCTGGACACTGTAAACTCAAATCTTAATCTGGCTCAAATATCAAAGAAGAAGAAAACTAACTCATAAATAGTTAGAAGGTAAACATTAATCCCATAGGGGCTCCATTTTTCTATTTTGGTGTATATATATATATACTGGTAAAGCTGCTGTACCCTAGGGAGACCTAACAGTATTTCTTCTGTAACTACCAAAACTCTCTTCCACATCCAAAAATGTAAATGGGCCCAAACTCTGTTAGCACCAAAACACCATCAGTAATATGATAACGTCCTGGCAAAGAATTTACATTTTGCTTATGAGCTACAGCCTGTCACCTCCTCCCACATTCAAGTTATAAAATGTTGCACAAAAAACATCCTTCTGTTTTGGAGAAGTTTTAACATGCAGGAGACAGTCACTGTACAGAGACAAACAGCAAGCTTGTTGCAGAACAGGAGCTGAAAACAGGCTGCAATGACAGTGTTGTACAACACCGCCATGTTGATTCATAAGCAAAGCTTGACTGTTAGTACCAGCTACTAGCCTGAGAGCGTATGACCACTAGAACTCTTTTTTCAGTATTTCAGTTTCTTCCATTCACATATTTCTTACTGAAAAGTGCCTCAAATCCAGAATATGAAGCTCTAAACACCAGGTAGATAGTTATGTTTTTCAAACTAAACTCATCTATAGAAGAAAAAATCCAACATATTTTAAACAGCTGAAGTATTCCAGGAACTCACTGCACATTACTCTCTAATTAAAATACCAAAAAGTTGTCAAACAGAAGAGAAACAACATAAAGACTAACAATGGTAACATTTAAGCAAAAGTTACCTGCTACACTCCATCTCGCTGTTTAAGAAATCTAGAGAATGACAGCTCCTACAAATAAAAACCCCTTTATTTCCCAGTCAACCAGGTCATTCAAGAAAGTCCTCACAGATTATATCCCAAAATTCAGGTGAGATCGGGTGCTCCAGACTCTCAAACACACAAACCATCCAGATACTTGATTATCACAATCCTGCCTGAATTCTTCCTATCAAAGTTGTTCTAGTAAGCTTTAGTCAAGGCACAGAGGAGGAAAGATGGATAATTGTCTGGATGTGGTCAATTAAAGCCTCAGCAAGATGCATAACAAAACATCTCCACAAAATACTCTGTCCTTATTAAAAAGTTATTAAATACTGGGATTTTAGCTCAAAGAATTGTTTTTCAGTTTTATCTATTTTTGGCTGAATAGCAGGTTTTCAATCTATACTGAGAATGCAGAAGCAGATTAGTCTCTTCCTCATTTCTAATAAAACATGTTAACATCTGGCAACTGAGTTCTAATGTTATTTCCTCAGACCAATCCTGACTTCAAGATCTGAGCATCAAGCACTTTGCACATTTCTCTCATTTTAAAAGGAACCAAATGTCAATGCATGAATCTTTTTTATCTAAGTTCCTATCACTCATCTTTTGTTCTTCTGAGCATTTAAAATTTTGAAAAATCCAGTTATGGATTGAGGGTGGTGGGAGGAAGGATTGTTGATTTCTCAGTTTGATAACAGAATATTATCTTCATATGCTCCAAGATATTCTAAAATATTTGACTGAAAGGTCAAAGCAACAGTCCTCTTTAAAAGAGAACAATACACTTGACTTAAACTCACTAAGAGACAAAATCAACCTGAAATCCTAACTACAGTATAATTAAAGATAAATCACAATAACTATACACACACAAAGGAAACATTCTGTACTTCACAGTCTGAAAAGCTTTTTGCCAGATAATCAAATTTTTTACAGTGAACCTGTCATTTGAAAGCAAATTAAGTGGAATCCACTATTACAGGATAAGATGAAACTGACAGCGAGTCATCTGCTTTGTAAATGGAGTCTTTAAATGTACCAACGCCCAGCACAAGCCTCACACGGTAATAAAAAGTCAACCACAGATAATTTTATCTTTTAAAGAAAAGAGTCTGCCACTACTTGAATTGCTTCAGTTAAAAAAATTAATTTAAGAAAATAGTGAAGGCTGGCACAATGAGGTCAACCATATGTTTACCAGGGAATTTCTCATCCTTATAAAATCATTCCAATAGTTGGTAACCAAGATAAAGTGTTCTATTCTGACAAAAAGCATTTTAGAGAGAAAAAGAGGTAAAATGTTTGAAGTAGCAAACAGCAACAAGATTTAAATACTCATTCAATCCATGCCCCTAAATATGACGGAGGAGAGTTTTTAACTTAAGAAGGGTCAAGGAAACCAAAAGGATTTAGGTTTCTTATTACTGGCCACCAATTCCTAATGAAGAAGAAATAAATAAATCAATATTAACAAGTAGCATCAAATTCTATGACGCATTTTATTCCAGCAGACTTGCTATGCTCTACTAAACCATTATCATCATTTACTGACACATATACAGATTTTCTTCTTGAAGCTGATTAAGCAGTGTTTTTAATTAAGTTGAATAAAAAAGATTACAAACAACTTTGTATTTGTAATCACCCAAGGAGAAACCATTATTTTTAGTAGTGTGTATGAAAGGATGAATAGGTGGTGTCCTCAATGAGATCATTAATTAGCAAAAATGAGGCATCTCACAATTCCTGACTTACCACCACTAACTTCTGTACTTCCTTTACTAACACATTAATATTGCTTTTAGGAAAGTAAATTATAAGGTTCTCTCCCTTCTTTCCCTGCCATTCCTGACTGATACCTGTTTTTCATTCCAGTAATTAAGGTCACCTGAGGAAAAGTAAGCAAACAAAAAAGTAAACTGCAAAGGCTTACACAGATTCCAGAACATGTTTTTGAACAAAGTAAAAACAAACAACAAAAAAAAAAAAACAAAACAACCCAAACAACTGCAAAGGCTCGAACAAATTCCAGAATACCTTTTGAAAGCCTTCAACTATCAAAAGCAGGCAGAAGACATGTTACATGACCTTCATTGATCACAAAATGTTGCCTACTGGCTCTTTTTATTTAAAGCCTTTAACCTATTTATTTTCATTTGCTTTGAGTAAATGAAGTTGTAATAGGTTTCACTGAATAGCTAATACTATCTCTTCCTCCCTTCAAAAGAAAAAAACTATATATCCAGCTGACAGTTCTGTCACAGTCCTTCACTACTTCAAAGCCATGCAAGACACACAAAATTTCTGGCTCCAAGTACTAAGCAAAAGACTTTCGTCATCCTCTTCCCCTCTGCCCTAGTGGAAATTTTAGCCTGTAATCTGCTTGAACACTCATCTCTTAGTTGTAAACCAAGGCTGTGTGAGAGACACGATCTAATGATCTGAAGGCATTTAGGCTGGTTGTACACAGCCCTAACTGCAGGTGAATTCACTGGGAGTTGTGCCTTCCCTCTTTCACATGAATAGGGGTAATTTAATCTCAGTCTCTGGGCACAGTCGCCAGTATGGCCTAGACCTGTACAATACATAGTGAAGATCCTTTAGTCTAAAACTCTTCACTTGGTAGAACTGGAGCAAACAATTAGAGAAAGTACTTGATCACCGAGTTTCACACATTGTTTGAGCTAAGCTGCTTTAGCTTATTAATGACAAACCCACAGAGCCAAGGGAGCAGCTTAACAAGACAACATTCCCTGGCTCTTGCAAACGTATTGTGTTATATTTTTCTCTTCTCAGAACTTGAATAGCTAGGCCTAAACACAAGTATAACATACTATAAAACTCAGAGCAAAAAATAATTGTTATCAACCAGAATTACTCTTCTTTACAACAAACATTTGTCTACTTTATTTTCCTGATTGAAATCATACATGTATTCACAAGTGTCCAACATGACAAGTTGAAAGCATCCATGGTTTTTCCCATTTTAGCTGTATAGTTGGTCTATTTGTAAGGAAGAGCTGCCGACAGTACTCAGGGGACACTTGTTTCAATAAGCTTTTCTATTACTGCTTTCCTTCTCTGAAGTGAATTCTTCCATCCTAGCTCAAAAATTCTGCAGCTGCTGCACAACAAAGTATTTCCCAAAATTCTATTTACACAGGCAGATAGAAAAACAAGCAAATGAAACCCTTTAGGGCCTAAAGCCATAACTTCTATTTTATTTATCTTTACGGAATGAAGACTATAAATTTTAAACTTCAATTGATATTCAAGACAAAACTTTATTAATAAACTCCCAAGATAAAATTAACTCATCTTGGTAAAATTACTAAAAATTTTGTATCTATCTTACTTCACTCTAGCATGGTTATATACCAAAGCTAATATAGCACACATCAGTACAGACTGATTACCAAAGGTTATGTAAAGGACTAACAATCTCGTAGTGGACAGAGGAAATTATTTTTACTGTCCACTCATTCTGGTTTCAGTTATGGTACTCACATTTCTCAGTTTAAATAATTACCAAAATTTTTATCTTCAACAGCATTTCACCAATGGAACCACTAAATACTTTATTAACTACTAATAATTTTATTCTGTTTATATTCCAGAATTGGTTATATAGCTACATTATGCACTCATTTTCTTTCTTTTCTTTTTTGAAAAAACACAAATAGCATCCCATACTATGACATTTAACAGCACAGAACCAATGTGCATAACCATCCAAGTTCCAATTCACTGAAAGCTTTCCTCACTTAAGGCTGAGACTTTGGCTTTTTTTGGAACACGCCATAAAAATAGTTTAATACCTTTTTTCTGGACAAAGCTTTTAAATGAAAACAAATTATTGCCAAATCATTAAATAAAAACACTGCCAGTGTTGAGCAAAGATTGTGCAATAAGTAATCGTTCTGAAAACAGCTGGAAACATGGAACTTCCACTAACACTAGAAGCACAGGTAAAGAATAGAAGGAAGTGTAACCAAGAGCATATGTGTTTTTTCTGGAGATTTCAGTGGCCTATAAATATTTTCCTCAACCCTGACCCCACTGACTGAAAATATTGGGGTGAAACTCGCAGGAAGCTTTTGTATTGTTACTAGCTTGCATTCTGTGATACAAGTTCACTGGGATCTCAAACTGACCATGAATTCTGCATTGTCATCTCACACAGTTATTTTATTAAACAGCTGCTTAGACACATCTTTTTAAAAAAAAATTCTATTGATGGAACAAGATTTTTCAAGTAGCACTTCATTTTGTTGTGTGCAGTTAATTTGATGGCAGCCCACCACAACAGTTTTCAAGGCATAACACAGAAGCACAGTGAAAGCCAACATCCTACACTCTTTACTGAAGTTGTTTGTGTCATTAATAACATTAGCTCTGCATTCAATCAGATGTAAATACCTACAAGTACAAATCATATGTGCCTAACTTTACAGAATACATGAGAAGTTATTCTGGTGATCAAAAAACCTAAAATCATCCCTCTAAATATTCTCACAATTTCACAAACAAATCCAGGGTTTATAGCATTTAAGCTAAAAAGAAGTGAAAGGTAAATCATAGTAATTAGGATGTCAGTATTATTAATAAAGTCAATCTTTCAAGTTTATGAGTAAATAGTTCATATCTGAACATTGAGGGAAAGGCTTTAATAATTTAGCACTTGGTACAGCAAAGATGCATTTTTTGTACATTTTTAACTGTACTTCCTCACTCTATTTTTACCTGCTCTTCCATTCATAAGACAAGTCCTACATTTCCAGCTGTTCTGAGAACAACTGTTTACTATTTCTCCAGCATTTGCCTTTAAAGGATTCAGATTACTAAAGATGCTATATCACAATTTTCTAAAGCAAATCCATTCTCTTCCCTTGTTCTACATTACTTGTACCTTTGGGCTTTTTCTGGGAAAATTCTTGAAAATAAGTGCTCTTTCCTTTAAAAGCTTGTCTTGGGTAAGTTAGCTATTTTTAAGAAAAAATATGATTTGCAAAAAGTTATGCAAACCAGGTTTAAACCAGTCCAACAATGGCAAATTAGCAACAACACTGTGGTTAGAAAACAAAACACAAGACCTCATAAGCATTGGCCTCTATTAGCACAGAAAAAAAGGGTTACCGAAAATTCCCATTAAAGATTGTCCACACAGACAAAAATAGCTGGATTTTAAATGATACACACAAAGGCTCAAAGTCACAAGTTACTATGCATCCACTGAACTGCAGTAACTGTTCTGGTCGATGCTCAGAGCCATTAGCAAAAAGAGGCAATTTGTTACAAGTTTCAAAACTCCACTGCAGACCCACTAAGAACAGGCTAATCAGATAACTCTTGTAACTTAATCTGAGACTTTTCAGTGGATCTGTTAAAATAAAATGTAATTAACCTGAGGCATCATACACTGTTGTATAAAATTACAGCAGTTTAAGAAGTAACCAGAACTTACTCTGTGCAATGTATCATTTTTATCAATAAAATCCATAATATTGTCATAACAGTACAGTGTCAGACCACTGGTACAGTCCAAGATGGCAATGAGTTACACAAACATTTCAGGTAAACACTGTGTATTTAAAAACACTATACTTAATCAGAACAAGGACATCTCTTTGTTGTGTCAGGCAACTCAGAAGATAGCAATAATTATAATAAATTATTCTGAATCAAAAAATGCACATAAAATTATAGATACCAGTTTCCTTTGTAAAACATTTTTTCACACTGAACACTTAAATGTTAATTGATAGAATTCAGAGTCTTGAAATCTTACTCACCTGGGAGCATGTCCACGATAAACTTACTAGTGCACTTACTAAATTTTCATTTATGCTTCCTGTTTACAAGTTCTTTCCAACATGCTAAACTACATTATTAAATTAGTAGTTTACTAAACATAGGAAAGAGAAATTAGAGCATCATGCAATTAGCCACATATAGACAAAAAACCTCCAAAAATGTCCTTGAATCTCTTATCAAAAGACAACAGAACATCACGTAAGAAAGCAAAAAGTATCATCTTACAGCTGGTATTTCTAAAATGAAAGCAATTACAACATGAGGCTTAATAGGGCTGTAACTTCAGGAAGCGAGTATAACCCTACACACATCTGACATTTAGGCAACATTTGTCATTCATGTATCCTCAACAACCTCATTTAATATGTAACCATTTTTTCCCCTTTACAGAAGGAGCAACAGGAATTAGGGTGAGGCACGCTGTAGAAGGTCATTTACTAGGCCAGAGACAGCGACACAGCACAGCTTTACCAACTCCTTCTACAAAGTGCCTCTTTCCTGGCTCACAGCTGCCATTTCCCTACTGTTCACAGTTTTATAAAAGACACTTCTTAACAAACTATAGCCTCTATTTTGCAGTTGAGCTTGTAAAAGTCTGCCTATTAGAGAAGGGCATTGCAAAAACGCATTTGCCAGACAGAGCTAATAAAACCAAGACACATCAGACTACCTGCCTAAGCTACTGCTAAAAGAACATTCTGTACAGTATGTTCAATTTCTTGATCTCGTTTCATTTCAGTAACTCTGAAAGACACACCATGGAATGGAGGGGGTGGAGGGGGAGTTATGCTTTTAAACTTCAGAATAATTTTTGTCCCAGACAATTCAATTTAACATTTTAACTATTTTTGGCTATACTAAATCCAGGTTATTAGGAAAATTAAACAAATTTCACTCTTTTTGTACACTCTTTCTGTGCTGTTCTATTACTAGTGACAAAAAATGTAAGCTATACTGGACCAAAATGAGAGGAAAGGAGATCCAGATATAAAAACAAAATGGAAAACTACAAATATCCACAGAAAAGTAGAGAAGTTGCTGGTTAAATAAGAAGATACAGGGGCCACTGCCACAAAACCTAGAGATCTTTTCTCCTGCCCCAGTCGTAATAAAGCACCACCCACTCAGAGCAGCACACAGTGAAAGTGATCCATTCTACCAGAGAAATTTCTGCAGCCCCTATTTAAGAACCCCTTCAGAGCCGGTATGAATGAATAATTCAGCTGGAAATACCTGTCAGGCAGCAGGATGTTCCATCCTACTGTACCTACAGCAATACCATCCGGCCGGGAAAGCCAGACTTTCCTTGTCCACAGAGCTGACACCACACGGCAACCTCATTTTACAGACAGAAAGAGAACCCCACGGGCAACACGCGGCTTGGAGCAGGACATGACTGTCCCTGTCCCCCTTGTGCGGGGGAATTACAGCGCCGGAACTCCAGGAACTCGGAGGTGTTGGTCACGGTCCCCACGGTGCCCCGGGAGGGAGGGTCCCGCTGACCGCCCACCCCGCACGGTGTGATATACATTGCCACGGCGCCCAGCGAAGCTGCTCCCCCCTCCAAGTCCCGGGGGACAGGGACCCCTTCGCCCTTCCCTCTCCTGCCCAGGAAGCGGCGGCATCGCTGCCAGACGCCTCCCGGAGGCGCCTCTTCCCCCGCGCCCCGGGCCCGCTGCCTCTCCCCGCGCCCGCCCCGCCCGCCGCCGCCTAGGTCCCAGCCTCGCCCCTCACACCTCTGCGCGTCTCACCTCCATCCCGGCCCTTCCCCGCCGCCACCTGCCCTCCCCGGCCCCGCCACCCGGGACCTCGACGCCCTCAACTTCTGCCCGGGCGGTTCCTCCCTCCGCGCCGCTCTTCGCGCCGCGCCACGCACGCAGGCGCCCGGAGGAACGGCTGCTCCCGGCTCCCCCCGCCGCCGCCCGGCCCCAGCGCTGCCCCGGGGCTCCGCCGCAGACGCCTCACCTGCCTCGACGCCATGATGGCTCCGCCTCCTCCCCCTCCCCTCTGCGCCGCCGCCGGGGCGGCCCCGCCCCGCGCGCTCCCCGGTCACGTGCCCGTGCCCGCCCGTTGAGCGGCTGCGCGTGCGCGGTGTTTGGGCGGGGCGAGGGGGCGGTGCCCGTTTGCGGGCGGCCGCTCCCGCGGCCAGGGAGGCTCCCCTGGGTGCTGCCCGTACCCTGCTCGCCCTGGGGCGGAGCGGGAGAGGCGCGGTGTCCATCACCGCTACCCGGGAACGGGTTGATCCGCAGCCGGCTTCAGTTTGTGAAGGTGTTTAGAGGTGTACCTGCAGAGTGTTTAAGTGACTCCCTTAATGCGGACTGCGCCTCTCCGTTTTGTGGATTTCTCCGGGCTCCCCTCACGCCTGGTGTGCCCTCGTAGGCGGGCCATACAAGCATAGAACCACGGAATGTTAAAGAGTGGGAAGGGACTTTGAAGATCATCTAGATCCGACATCCCCGCCATGGGCAGGGACACCTCCCACCAGACCAGGTTGCCCAGAGCCCCTTCCAACCTGGCTCCGAACACTGCCAGGGATTGGGCATCCGCAAACCTCCTCTTCCAGGGCCTCACCACCCTCACTGTAAAGAATTTCTTCCTGATGTCTAACCCAAATCCCCCTTCTTTCAGCGTGTCCCATTACTCTGTGTGCTGTCACTAGATCCCGCTCGGCGGGCCCGGGCCCGCGGGGCTGAAGGGCTGCGGGGCAGCGCGGCGTGCGCGGCTCTCCCGGTGAGCGGCTCTCCTGCTGTGCGCGTCCCGGGCGGCTGCTCTGCCACGGGTCATCTGATTTTCCTGCACTGGTGTCTGCTGGTGTACAAGTCCGAATGAAAGTGGGCGTATTTTAAGTCGGACCATTTCTGGATTCTACGTTTTCCTTTCCTGGACTGGAATAATCCCTGTCCTTTGCACCAGATGATTTTGCCACATCTGTGTAGGTGAAAATAAACAAGCAGCACTCAGTAGAGTGACCGTGTGCAGTCAATAAATTGAACAAACTTGCAGAAATACGCTTCATAAAGCTGTTATTTCTGCTGTAGCATTTCAGACTTAACAGATCCTCAAGACAAATCTACAAAATGTTTATCCAAAGACAACCTATAAAATTTATAATCCTAGTGGTTATGTAAAGCTAAGGATTTAACAGAGAAACTGATTTTACAGGTCATTATAATCCCCATGTTCCCACAGCTTATGCTGCATATTCCAAAAACACTGAAGCCCCTTCCTCTGTCCCTTCACCCCTCTCCTTTCTGATGATGTTAAAAAATCCTTGTGTCACCTCTGCTCCAGTGGTAGTCCTGATTTTTTCTTCAGATATGGCCTTATAGGCAAAAACTAAATTATTGAACAATCGTTTGCAGTTTGTATTACCTTTGAAATCTTCTTTAATTTTAGACCTCTAGAAGGGTTCTGCACCCAAAATCCTGTCTACCTTGTTCAACCATATTATTTAGTGTGATGCAAGTACTATCTTTATGTACAACTTTCACCTTCTGCTATGTTTTTAACTTCCTTAACTTTGAAAACAGTTGGCTGGAGGAAACACAGAACCTCAGCATAACATAGCATCAGTTTCCAACTTTTATCCAGCGTCAACACTGTCATCGATGTTAAAGCAAGCACACAAACTTTGTGTTAAAAGACAGAACCCTTTAAGTGGAAGAAGACAGCAGGAGTATCCTTCCTCTGTGAGGTAGCTGCAGGAGTGAGCAAGCCCCTTGGCTTTGCAGGAATTTGCTGAAGACAGAATCAATATTTGTTGATTTTTGAGTAGGAAAGGAAATGAGCCTGCCAAAGGTAAGGATGGGAAAAGTATCGTCATGTAAGTTGCATCCTATACATTTGTCTTCTAAATTCAATTCTCATTCACAAACTGTGGGCTCCTGTTGCCATGCAACCTGACATTGCTCAACCATGTTTTCCATGGAAGTCAGTATTTATTACTCTATGATTTTTGCAAGACCATTTAGGTTGCAGAGGATTTGTTGCATTAAGCAGATGCATAGAGCTGGTAAAGGTTTCTCTTTACTGCAGTTCTTCAGAATCAACTTAGGCTGTTACAGCACTAAGTGGAACATTTCTGTTTTACTAGCTGTTGTTGTTTTGCATGATCCAAACATATGTTTATCCTAAAATACATCTCTTAATGCCATATGCCACAAAGACAGGAAGAACATCAAGTTTAAGCAATGGATATGTGTTCAGTTATAAACATGGACATATTGACTATCTGTGTTGATGTAATCACAGTGAGATACAACTGATTTAGATCGGAAGAGCGT
>JAYDZK010000113.1:120378184-120388964 GCA_034509185.1 Euphonia xanthogaster
CTCTTCCGATCTTGAGATACAACTGATTTCAAACCATTATACTCAGTTTCTTAAGCCTCTTCCAGAAAACCCTGTTGAAGGTCAGAAAATATAAAGCAGCATAAGCTTCTGAATGCCAGAACACTTCACAGACTGCAAGCTGGTTTTGCATGGAAAGATCAGCTTTGTGGTCTTAGGCAAATTGTATTCAGTACAAATATGACTTCTACTCCATAATAAAGAAAAATTATCTCTGGATGAAAAGGAACTTTTGCAAAAAAAATCATAGCTTTTAATGGCTCTTATGCTCATTAAGTCTTTTTTATCTATCACACAGAGCTTTTCAATATTAAAAACAAGTTACCTACTATGTTTTTTACTGAAGTATTTTTTACTGAGATAACTTCATTCATGCTGCAAATCCTGTTCCTGAGGATAGTAGGCATGAAAAGCAAGGGACACTTTGCCCTCCATATAAATAGAGCATGAGTTAGTTACTACCTACTCAATCTTAACTGGGTATGTAAGTAATTAAAGCATTACGCTACAGCTGAAACTCACAGGCAGAATCCCCCATCCCTGAATACACTTTGAGTTTATTCTTACAGGACTACCAACGGTGTCTTTTATCACTGTTGTCACATCTTGGTTTTTTCAAGTGTCACACAATGCCTGATATATATGTGAAACATTTTTTTTTTAGTTCCTTGTCATCATGGGAATAGGGGAATCTCGAGAATTATCCCTGTGTTTTATTGGGTTTTTCCCTTTCCTCGTTTCTTGGTTGCAGAGATGTTTTTGTACAGTGCATAATGCCATAGGGATTAGGGAATCAGTCCCATAAGCACAGTAAGAAAACAAACACTATTATCAGACTCCCAGAATGAATATATGAATATCAGTATCTTCAGTTATCCAGTAATCCCACTAAGGAAAGGCCCTAATTCCCAGAGACAGTCGATTTCACTAGGAGTAAGTTATTGTAATTTGGTTTTCATTTCAGTTTTGACCTTTACCTATGCAAAACACAGCAGAAAACACTTTGACAGTTAACCCTTCCTAATCTGTTGCAGGTATAGAGATGGGCGATGCAATAACTGGTTCCTTAAAAAGACTGCTTTAGTATTTAGCTAATGTAGTCTGATCTTTCACCAGTCAACCTAAGTTTTGCCAGAGATTTTAAGGATCAGAGTCCTGGGTCCCAAATATTCAAAGCTTATGGAGTAAGATTTAATTTAATCTGTTATCTTCATTATTTCAGAGGCCATCTTACACTGATCTGATCAAATACATGATTATGACTCACATATTGAAAACATATGGAGCAAATAATTAAATTGTACCTGGTAATAAAAGTTTTTTGGTAAATATTCTTGAAGTTGACATTAAAATCCACTTTTCTTCAGAGTTTGCATAACCTTAACAGGAAAAATACAACTAATGTTCAAACTACATTTATTGGATAATTTTCTGACATACCAAGACAGTTTCACAAAGGTAAAATATAATTCTTGATTAGGATCCCTATAATTTTATGTTCTATTCCCATGTTGTCCATAATGTTTTCAAATGTCACCAAACATTTTTTTCTCTGTTCTCACCCTTTTTTTTTTCTGCATCATTTTTCTACACACTGAACTATCACTACCTGCTCCTTTATGATTCCTGGTGCTAAAATGACATGAGAGCTCAATTTCTTTCGCCTGTGTCCGCCGTACTTTTTAGCTTTTCATCTTGTCTCCTTGCACAGAAGTCAACTGTACATTCATGTTAACTCCCCTCATTACTTGAGTGGCATCACACCTGTAATCTGCAGTGCCAGGAGACTGCATCTCCTGAGCATGGAGGACTCCCTGCCCCTCAGAGGAATTGTGCCAACAACTGCTTCTTCCGCTCCTACCTGCCAATTTAGGAAGGGCACTGAGTTTAAAAACTCTGTGGAATGAAGATCATCTTATAAACAAGCTTGGTGCACCTGCAGAAACCATCAAGTAAAAATGCAGAATCAAGCCAATACAATATTATATCAAGAATTTTAAAGTAACAAATTGCACACATAGCTAAAAATTAAAATAGCCCATTAAAACTAAATTAAAATTGCAAGATAACTTTGAGCTGTTGAGATTTTATTGTTAATTTATTCCTTAGTGATTATGTAGGTTTTTCATCAACAGTGTATTTAATTTTCACTTTAGTTCTTAATAGTAACAGGCAAAATGTCATTTCCATCCCAGGACTTTCAAAGGGATGAAAAGATGCTAAGGAAAAGTCTCACCTGATTCCTAATCTGCTACAAGGGCGGTTCCTGCAAGAGAGGGTAATCTTATTCTCAGATGGCATATGCCTCCATTTCTTCTCTTGTTTAGGATTTGACAATTTTGAAGCCACTGGGTGATCTGGGGCTTTCATCTTATCCACAGGAAGACTAAACTACCAATGTAATTTCCATCAGATCAGAAAATATTTTTCTGATATTTCTAAGATTTCATATTATGTGGAGATACAGTTATAATTACTGTAGTAATTACTGCAGTGCAAGAAGGAGTACATAGGGCCAGGGAATGGGGTGGAATTGCCTGCTTTAGTCAGAATCACAGAATGGGTCAGGTTGGAAGGGACCACAGTGGGTCACATGGTCCAAACTCCCTGCTGAAACAGGGGCATCCCAGAGCACAAGGCTCAGGGTTACATCCAGGAGGTTCTTGAGTATCTTCCCCAGTGAGGGAGGCTCCACAATCCTCTGGACATCCTGTTCCAATGCACAGTCACCTGCACAGTAAAAAAGTTCTTCCTCATATTCAGGTGGAATTTTCTGTGCATCAGTTTCTGCCCATTGCCTCTTGTCCTATTGTTTGGCACCATGTGCTGTAATTAGCAATTTGTAGTAATTGGCAAGCCATGTTTCTAGGCAGCAGGAGTCCTCTAACTCTTTTAAATGCTGTAAAGACAAAAACTTATAAAGACAAAAGCTGTAAAAATTTAATGAGGATTGGGTAGGACCTATACTCAATTAAGTAGATGAATGCATTTCAAAGTGTAATGTTTTATAATTATTAAAAGTTCTTCCACATCAAAAGCATCCACAGCCCATGTGAGCAGGTTGATTACTGTGTCTGTCAAATCCAAGTATTCAGGAGCTGCTCAGTGACAATACCCCTGAGATTTCAACCTAATTATAATTTAGTAATTTTATTTTATCTCTGAAACCTGTGATCTGGAGGCTTCTCAGGTGACTCCAAGAGTTACATGAATACCTAGTTCATGGTGTTATTAGGAATGCACAGGAGTGAGTCTGAGTTCATAACCAACAAAGAAGATAATAATAAAGAATTTTCAAAATGAAGTAGCTGTTTGGTTTTGCCAACCTAGAAGATAAAACTACTGAAGAGGCATCTTGGGTAACCTCTACAGATACAGATATGTGATAAACCACCACAGTTCCCAAGGGCTGGTAAGCAATTCCTCCTACTGTGCACATCAGACTGCACACTGCCCTTACTGGACCCTGCTTACTGGACTGCACACTGCCCCTACTGGACCCTGGACACTACCTACAGAGCTTGAAGAATTTAATTTCACAGGCCTGTACACCAAGATGACACTGGTCCAGCCTGTCATTTTATTTAATGTCCCTCAGGAAAGACAAGACTTCATATGGGGTACAATTACCATGAACCAGAGCCATGATATAAAAACAGAATGGGTGAGCAGTTGACTATTTCAGCTGAGTATTTTCAGATGTTCTCTCCTTAAGTCACAGTTGTTTATTACAAGTCAAATATCTATGACAACTGTGAAAGCAGCTTAAATGTTAAATATTGATATATCATTTTCATGTTTCGTTTGTAGCAAACTACAAATAATTCTGACTCAAATGGAGTGTCGCTTCTGAAAAACATTATATGTCAGCTTAGTATGGTAATGCGGGAAGCTTTTCCCTGTATAGAAAAAGAAAATAAATCCTTTGTGCCAAATGGATTCAAATTCTAGATATTTTTTAAGCTTGGTGATACCAACTAAAATTGACAACTTTTTAATCTGCATAACAGCCATCCCATTGTTTTGCTAGACAGAGTAAAAAGAATTTAAAGCAACATAAGATACGGATTATGTATTATTTATAGTTTTGTGTAGTGGTGATTTGGTAGATACATTTTTTATCAGTGTAAATAGGATACCAGTAGTATTTTTTTTCATGGGAAGAAAAGCCTTAGCTATGATTTCCCACCTGAAAAGGCAGTTTTCAATGTGAATTAATGGAATTAACAGTATTTGTTTTTTTTTAATTTCAAAGCAACTTCTGGTTGAAGAAAGAAATTAACTACAAATAAATACAGAACTGCATTAATCCATTCATGTATTCACAAAAAACTAATCCCACAAAACTATCCTGAATACTAGCAACTTTAGCACTGAACTGTAAATTTTAATATATCTAGAAGTTCTCTTGTGGTTACTTTCACTGATCTAAAAGGCAGCACATTTTTCAGGGGCAATTTTAATTTAATTTTCTAATTCTACCCTCATCATGTGAGACAACAAAACATTACATGACTCACATCTTGAAAACTGTCTGATTATGAAAGTTCAAAAGGATAAAATGTTGAAGTACTCCCTTTGTCAAAGAACAACCATGATCTCGCAACTCTGATCTCCCATTTAGCATGAGAAGATAATCCTGTATTCTGTAAACATAAAACAGTAACATGGTAATGACAGAGACAGATTTTTTTGCTGTTTTGTTCGGGTTTTTTTTAATCTCAGTGACCTTTCTCCCAATAAAGGAGAAATTGCACAACCTACATTTCAGATGCAGCATATGCAAAGCTTTATTTCATGGCACATAACACTTGTTAAAACTCGATAAAAACTCCCTCTTCTTTTCTCTGTGCTGCCTTAGTGATGACACTCAAGCTTCACAGGTGACTAATTATAAACACAGAATCTACTTTGTCCTCTTTTCTAGCTCATCCAAACACTGAGCCACACCTACAATTCACAGCATTGGTTATCTTCCCATAAAATTGCCATCTAATAAGCTACATTTAAAAGAAATTCAACTCCAATGCAGCTCATTATTTGTCAAAAGCCTTCAAAAGTTGAACTTTTCCTATGGGAAAAAATCCCTAAAGCCTTTTTTCCCTAAAGATTTAGTTTGTCTTTAAAAACAAGCATCATAGTTTAATTTCCAAATCCCCTCAATCTTTAATGAGTTCTTGATATTTTTCTCTTACTCCTGCTCTTTTTATCTTACTCAGGTGTTGAAATTAGGCTTATACCACAACTTCCACCCTTAGTTTTTAGGTAGGAAAAGTGCTACTTCTCCTTGTGCTTTTGTTTACTCTGCAGTAGCTGTTACTCCCTTAAATTACATTGCAATATTTGAGACCTGGCAAAATTAAACTAGGAATACGAAACGTGGAGTGAAAAGTTAACTTTGCTGCCCCATGACATTCCTTGTCCGCTTCATCACACAGACCAACAGATTTAGGCAAATTTTGGCATCACCCTTTCAATGGGCAAAGTAAAAAGAAGAAAGGGGTAAAAAACCAGTCACTACTGCAGTTTAGGCCTGTGAAATAAAATAGACAGTAATAAAACACAGACAGAAGCAACCAATTTTCCAAACTTCCTACCATTAATTGAGAAATGCCTTTTGGATACCGTGTTCAACATCTGTTGAACATAACGGCACAGGGAATCCTGATGGTGAATCCTCCTTTCTTCAAGTTCAAAACCAAAAAGGAATTTCGTATCTTGCAAAGGGAGTTCTGATCATTCTAGATGCACAGACTATTTCACGTTGGAGACCAACAGGGACTTCTTCAGCAGCTTATACACACTCAAATGATGACAAACCATAACGCAGCATGACTCTACTCATTGTTTACAGTTAATAAAGAATCTGGAAGTTTTTATTACTAAATCAGCAGTTCAGCTTAAAATTTGAACCTCAAATACAAGGCTACCTTTCTAAGCAAAAGAAGTACTACAATGTGGAAACCCAGGGCAGTTGAAGTTTTCAAAATATCCCCAGCAGGATATCCTTGAAGTATCCTCTTCAAGCCTGTTCAGGAATACCATGCCTTTTTAGTACTTGGTGCTGAGGAATTGTGGATGCTTGTAATTCAGAGCAGCACAAAGGTATCATAACACTTCAACTCTGTGAAACTCTTTAGAACTATGAAAAAACCCATCACCTTTTATTTTACACATGCAGCTTCACAACCTATTATCCAAATACTAATTACATTGGCATTTTGCTCACCATATAGTAGAGCCAGGAAAATGATGATTCTGCATATGAACACTTCCTCTAAGATGTCATAAATCAACAGAAACACAGGTTTAAAAATTTTCAACTTTGAAATTTATTTAGAACTCAGGGGTTAAGCGTGGTAAGTTTCCAATTGTCTGATAATAGCACACCCATTTAACTACCATGGAAATTGCACTAATTCCCCCTGCCCCCCTCCCCCTTAGAAATCTGGTTCGTACAGCCGGTGGTTTTGCAAATAGTGCACTCTAGGACACTACTGCAATTCCTGAGTGTTCAAAGCTACTGTATAATACATTAAGCTGAAAGAAAACCAACAAAATTATTATTCAGAGCTAAACCAGCTATTTTACCTTACTGCTAAAGTACAGAATCTTAAAATGCAAATGTATTTTAACAAAATCAAGGAAATTGTTCTAGAATGCTTAAAAAGGGGAAGAAAAAGAAAAAAAGAAAAAGCCCACTGTTTTAAAAAATGGGATCCTTTTTGCCTTAGTTTAAAACTAAATAATTTTTAGCCTCAAGTCATTAGCCTCAAGACTCTTAAAAATGGCTAGTGAACTTAAGACTCACTCAGACTGATATGTAGTTGTGACTAAAATATCCATGTTGGTATTCCTTGACCTTTTAGGGTATTCCTAGCGGCTCTAACAAAAGCAGCATAACAGGGTATCTCTGGTTTATCATTCTAGTGCTCTTGAAAATGAGTTACTAACAGCACTGACCAGAGTGCTTACACATGGAATTTCAGACAATCACCCTACAATGCACTTCAGCTTTACCGTGCAAAGCCAATCTAGTCACAAACATCCCCACAATGAACACATTAAATTGTGCCAAAGTATGTGACGTGAATAAATGTCAGCTAATCTACCAACACACTGACAAACGTCAGCATTGTTTAAGCCCAGAATAAAATTTCATTTGTCAGAACTGACCTCCTCCATGGGCAGACTGCATAGTCTGAGTTACTAGTTTTCATCCAGGAAAATCTCTTCCAAGTTGTATTTATGTTGACAAAGAGGTTTAGAGGAGAGTTTCAGCCCTCTAAATTAGCTGTGAGTTAAAACATCAAGAAAGGTTCCACCATCAGTTGATGGGATTTTTCCATGATAGACCACAATCACTTCTTGATCAAAACAAAGCTGAAGCAGTGGCAGCTGATGGAAATGCTAATTACATTGTTCCTGCATCATTTCTCATGACGCATTAGTTTTATTCTCATTTACAGATGATTTTAGCAGAAGGGTTCTTCAGGCTGCAGCTGAACAAAAAGCAAGTTCTTGTCTTAAATTGTTTGTTTTCTTTATGGAAACTTGTTTTGAACAAAGAACTGATACTACAGGCAACTGCCAGCAGAATCTACCAAGAGATAACATATTCCACTTTAGTATTATGTCAGTGGCTTGCCAATCCTTTTCCCCTAAAACATTTTTAAAAACATTGGAAATACCTATGAAATTTATAAAACAGCTCCTAAAACATCTGCTTAATGTCCTTTCCTTCAAATATAAAAGACCTCCACATTTCAGGGTCTTTTGCTATGGGTACAAGGGAGAAGCTGAGGAAGAGGTAAAAGGTAGGACAACTTCTATCTTTTCAGTTGCTATGTTACAAAATTTAAATGACTACTATTCTAGAGATTAAATACAGGCTTTACATAAACAATCAGAACAATGGAAATAAACCATAACTGAAGTCATATAAAATCCTTATCAGGTCAAGTGACAGTATATTAAGAAAAATCATATATGTTACATAGAAGATAATATACACCGATTTGAACAGTTATTTTGCCCCTTAAAAGTCACTGTCAGTAGGATCACAGTCTTACTGTACAGACAAGTGACTGGAATATTTGAAATTACTAATGGGGTAAATTGAGGTTATAGAAGCAAAATATTATCAAGTACACCTTTGCACATGTCTAAACTATGACTTAAATTAAAAGCCTTAAGCATTCTCCTACATACTCCACTTTCAAGCTAAATGAAATATCACTGACAGTATACAAAGAGGGCACTTCTAATCTAGTTAGTGTAACTATGCTACAGGACAGCTATTTTACAAAGGAGATTAAGTTCAGATGTTTAGAAACTTTAAAAATAAGAGAAAGCTAGAAACCTTAACAGCTACTCAAATGTAACTATAATTATCTTTTAGAGAGTATTAGACTAAACTCCAGTATTTGCTACAGTCATTGTATTAAAAGAAAGTTCTACCACAACTAAAGGATAAGGCATAGCCATCTACTAATTGGCATATTTGTTTATTTGTCTCAGTTTGTGAAAAGGTCCTTATTTGTGTAAGCAGCAAAACAAACTCCAACTGAATGATTGCTATATGCAAAAGAACTGAAGGCAATTGCTCTGCAGTGAACTTTACAGTTCTCAACAGCACACACGCAACATGCTATCTGAAAAAAGTTACTAACTGAACTACATGTATTAAATACTGAAAAAAGTTTTACATTTTTTTATTATAATTTATTTTATTTAACAATCTAAGAAGTTTGCAGCCATCAGAAGTTCCAGTGCAATTTCAGGTGCAATTGGGAATTCAGGAATCTCCGTAGAGCTGTTAGTATAGCGGACCTTGTAGGTGAAATACATGCATACTTTGGATAGGACATGGGATGGGATCTCTCTAAAATTGACCTCATTTGTTTCATTTTCTGCAAACTGACCTGTAGAAAGAAAAAAAAAACAACACAAAAGAACACCAAACCAGAAGTCAAAATCTAAATTCACTGCAAAATTAAACAACTTACCATATTAATACAATGCATTCTAAATAGACCTGCCTAAGTCTCATCTTCCTGTGTATTAAATTCTCCATTGTGAAGCAGGATGTGCCACATTCAGAGCCCTCAAGAATATTAAGACACCCAGCATTATGAAATGTTTATTTAGGCTGCAGCCTATCAACATTATTCTGAACAACTACACCAGAAATTTAGGTTTACTTCAATACAGCTGATAGGTATTTAGCTGTGTGCTAAGCTCTAAGAGGCATCAATCCAAATTTCTGGCTGTCTTATCAAATGGAAAAAAAAAAGGTTTCTAGATGTTTCATATCTGCACACATGTATGTGTATATCAGTAGTCCCTTCTATGACCCAGTAGCTTTGAATTCCTCAGTTTCAGGTAGATTTGACAAGAGAGTTGAAACCTCAAAGACACATTAACTTGATAAATGTTAAAACAGCAGGGACAGGGAAATTCTAGTTGTACTGGAGGGAAGTTTACATGCAGTACAAGTTTATCCCTATTAGATACGAAAAAATTTATTCAGAATTCAAATCTCAAAACATAAGTACATTTGAAATTCGCTTTCTATAGTGCCTATAACCATGAAACCTGGATGATACAAAAGTTAGGATCCTATGGTTAATCCCACAGGATTTATAATATTTTTGTCTCTCTTCCCCTCACATCTTTGGACTTTCAACTCATTAAACTGAAAGGCAATAAAAAAAATACTAACATTAACTCCAGGTTTATGGGAGACTAGCAATGTTTAGTTCCCACTATTTCTGTGGGAATCTCCTTCTTGATAAAAAGCAGAGCTATTTACTAATGTCTACACAGATTTGTGTAGAAATATCTGCATGCACTGAAGACAATATGGCTTGAATTTTAGACCAGGAACAGTTGGAAGCAAAAGAAGAAATGTTAGCATATTGGCCAAGCTACAGCACTGAAACAAAAGACACATCAGTGAAATTATGACCTACTGAACTAGACAGCAACAGTATTTTTCCTTGTGAGCCATTTATCTTGTTAGTACTTATATAAAATATTCTGGACTGCTGAGTCCTATAGAGAGTCCGTTTCTAGCCCTCTAAGCAGGTCTTTTATTCCTTCACACTGAATGAATTCAGAGCAAGTCTCGTAACTATTCTTCCTCTTAGATGTCTGGGAGGCTGACACGGACACAAAACAGTTATTACATTTTTTCAAATGCTACCATTAAAATGACACTGAGAATTTTAATTGCTCAGTTTACCCAAGTACTACTAAGTAATTAAAAAATACATTAAACCAATAGATCTCTCCAGTCTCACCAGAATCTAAAAGAGAACATAAGAAAGACCATATTCAGCTCCACGTAGCCTACTGCCCAAACACTGAAGTGTCTAAAAGTAAACACACAGGATCAAAGTATAGAAGAGAGAACTCATGTTAACTTCTCCCTGTTCTCTCACCCACCCTTTCGGTCTTCAAAAATTAGTTCAGACACTTCTTAAACCAGATATAGTCTCATATATTCAGTAATACATGAGGTCCTTCCCTCCTCTAAGTTTATCTACCCTCACCTCAAGCTAACTTTCATCATTAAGCTCCGGAACTCCTTGCCATAGGATGCTGTCAACATGTGGCCTTAACCCCAGTAGGCAGCTGTCCTAGGTTGACTGTATGATGCTTTTATCCCCAATCGTCTTGTGCTGTTTATGCTGAATAATAAGTTTTGCGCCTTTAAGACTTCTTCCAGAGAGTGAAGGGGGGAGAGAAGAAGCGCACA
>JAYDZK010000113.1:120399943-120411097 GCA_034509185.1 Euphonia xanthogaster
CCCCCCCCCCCCCTGCCTCCGCCCCCTCCGCCTCCGCCGCCTGCCGCCGCGCCTCCGCCTCCGCATGGCTGCGGGGCGCCGCGCAGCCCGCCTGCCGCCACCGGGCCGCTGTGGCCGCTGCTGCTGCGAGGCCCCAACAGGTTCTGTGTGGGGGCTGTGGGAGCGGGGGGAGCGTTCCCGCCCCCCGGGGAAAGGGCGGCGGCCCTGGGAGTAGCGGTTTTGCCCTTAGGGGATTTTGAGGAGGAAAGCGAGGTGCTCCTCGGGGCGTACCTCCTCTGATACGCTCAGGTGAGACCCCACCTGGAGTGCTTTGTCCAGGTCTGGGGCCACCACCGACCTACTGGAGCGAGTCCAGAGGAGGCCACCAAAATGACTGGAGGCATGTAGCACCTCTCCTACGGTGAATGATTGGGGCAATTGGGTTTGTTCAGCCTGGAGAAGAAACGGCTTCGGGATGACCTAATTTTGGCTTTCCAGTACCCGAAGGGAGCCTACAAGCAAGTCCTGGAGGGAAAAGGGTCTTTTTACAAGGGCATGAAGTGCCGGGACAATGGGGAATGGATTAAAGCTGAGAGTAAGTTTAGCTAATCTAAAGGAAGATATTTAGCTAATATAAGATATTAGGAAAAAAAAAATCCTTTTCTGTGAGGGTGGTGAGGCACTGGAGTAGGTTGCCTAGAGAAGCTGTGGATTCCCTAACCCTCAAGGTGCTTAAGGCCGTCCTGGATGGAGCTTGGAGCAAACTGGTATAGTGGAAGGTGTCCCTACCCACAACAGGGCTGTTGGAACTGGATGATCTTAAGACTCAGTTCAAGCCAGGCCATTCTATTATTTTATGATCAGACAGAGATGTGATGAGCACAGATGCCATGAATGTCTCTCTGCAAAGCTGTGTGTAAATTGATCGCTGCCTCAATTATCAGTAATGGAGTTGCAAATATTTCATGCTAATTTGGGACATTTACATGTTAAGCTATTCAAACAGTCAAGCAGCACATTGGAGTATTTGGCATGCTTTGGAGTGTAACCTAACTTTAATCCTTAGTTTGAAATGCTGGAGGTAGGTTCAGGGCAAGGAGAAACTTTGTCTGAGTGTATAAATGTACATGTATGTGTGTGTATGCATGGATAGGTAGATATAAGGTGTAATACTGATGTTCCTTAGTCCTGTACTGGTTTCATCTTTCAGGTTGTATCTTTTCAAGGAGTGGCTGTTCGCAGCCTCAGCACATCCTCCCCTCACGATCACCCAGAACATGGAAGATTAGTTTATAAAGGAAATTTGGCAAAGACAGTGTTGGGTATGTGACTCAAAGTCATTTATATTGCCTTTTTTTGTTGTTGTAGTTTTAACAGTATTTAGTAACTTTAAAATGAAACAATAAAAGTGAGTGTTCTCCTTTCCAAGTTTGCCAAAATCTGGATCATATGTACAAAAAACAGTGACAATGATGCTTTGTTTCTGCTTCTCTGCTTGGGTGTGCAGGGAGCTCTGTTCATCTCTGTAACCCCTTAGCCTTCTTTGGCTTCTCTTGAGGCCCTTGGGGTGGCTTATCCAACCCAGTAAGGAACAAAGATGAGCTATAACTGCTGCTTGGAAGTGTTCTGCGTGCTTGGAAGTGTTCCTGAAATGCTTCCCAGGCAGGCAGGTATTATGATAAAGAGCTCCATATCTAATGAGACTTTGCAAATCTTTCTTTGGCCAGTGAATGTTACAAAGACCTAGTGAAAGGCAAAGCCATTGGATGTTTTCTGATACACATCTTTGAAATGTGTCCTATCATACTTGCAGCAGCTTGGGCTCCTGGTTTTCAGGGTGATTTAAGGACTGTGGGTAGTCCACAGCACTGGCTACTGTCTTTCAAGCCGCATGGAAGATGGGTGGGGAGTACTTGTTAATATTTAGCAACCCAGGGTTTATGCATGGCAGCCAAGCTGGCTTCTTTGTAATACACACTGAGTGTCAGCATTAGGTGTTATGAGAGAAGTTCCCTGTCTGCCATCTCTTCAATGAGCACCATTACATGTGTCCATGAGTGGAGTTAAGTCTCATTAGAAATCAGTTCTTCTGCCTGTGAAGGCAGAAAAAAACTTCATATGTGAGCATAACAGCTAATAGCTGACTGCATCACAGAAATAGAGCCAGCTTTGATAAACCCAGCATGAAGGTGCAGACAAATCAGCACAGTGGCAACAAGGCAGATTGAGCTTTCAATGGTTTCTCCATAAGCTTAAAAAAATAGGGAAAGGGGTTTTCAGTAACTTCATCAGTTCAAGTAATGGCATTGTTATGTGGTAGAAAAATACAGGTAATTGTAGAGAAAATTTTGTAGAGAAAATCTCTACAGGTAATTGTAGAGAAAACTTTGCTCATAAGTGTTAACCTTTACTTTCTTTGATTTCTTTTATGTAGGTGTGAAGTTTTTCTCTTACTCCACCAGCATATTCAACCTGTTCATGATGCCCTACATCATGCTCAAAAGTGGTATTGGAGTGGAAAGTTTGCTTGTCCAAGCTGCCTTTTATGGGTTGATTGGGATTTTTACATTTGTAACTCCGGTTACTTTGCATCTCCTTACAAAAGGTTACGTGATCCGGCTCTATTATAAAGATGAAGTGGACACCTATACAGCCATTACCTACAATGCCATCTTGGCAGAAAAAGCAACTGTTTTCCATCAGAAAGATGTAAAGATTCCAGACATCTCCAAGATGTTTACAACATTTTACGCTAAAACGAAGTCAATGCTTGTTAATCCTACGCTTTTCCCAAATCCTCAGGATTATAACCATCTCATGGGCTATGACAAATCCTCATTTTTTAAATTTGAGGATTTAGAGGCGGTAAAGGAAGCTGATGAAAGGAAATAATTTGAAGATACTGTCAGTATCATTGTCCATAATGCAGTACTATATATGTGAAAGAATGTAAAAATCTATTACACTTGCTTAAGTATCAGGTAGCTGGAGTTTTCCATATGCATAAATGGAAATATATAAATTTTGGAATGTATAATAAGAGACGCTTTTTAAAAAATATTGCAAACAATGTGAGGATTTCTTTAGAGTTAATGACATAAAATACAGTAAAAAAATGAGATGCTTAGCCCTGTCTTTTGCTTGTTTATTCTTGGTTTGATTGTTGGTTTTAGCTCTCCAGAGAACTGTAAAATGCCTGAGCTGTGTGGCAGTCCCACCACCTCTGTGTCAGAAGACACTCATTTCCTATCAAGTATGTAGTTAAGATGTTAAGCTTTAAATGTTAATTGAACTTAATCTGAAAATACCAGGCTTTTTGTTGCTGCTGGTGATGGTATAAAGGGAGTGATCGTGGCTTTCCTTTCCCATTGTGAGACCATCAGTAGCCAGGAGGGGTCTCTGGAAAGCAGACAGGTATTCCTGTGAATTCCTGCTACAACTCCCTCCCAGAGGAGAGAAGAACATGGGGAGAATGGCTGTGTATATATAGAGCAGTAAGTTCTAGCTACTCAAAGGTACTCTCAGGTAAACTAAAGTCCCACTCCAAGCAACCCTGTCCCCAAAGGTGGAGAGCAGGAAGCTTCTCTTCTTGGGCATGGGAAAGCACCATGACATAAGATTTGCTCTGTGAGTATCCCACTGGCAAGAGGTGCTGTATTTGAATCAACAAAGAAAATTCTAGCAGCCAGTGGTTAAAATGCATTCTCTCAGCATTTATGTAAGGTGGGGAAGCAATTGTGCCTTTAAAGAACACACCTCTTGATTTTCAGGTGAAGAAAGCCACCTTTTCCTCAACTTAAAAAGAGGAATCTGGTCTTTTTGTGGTACTAGACTGGTTCTTCTCCCTTGAATGTGTAGAAGTTGGATTTAAATTTTTTAGCTGAAGGCACGTAAACTGACAGATACTTGTTTTCAAAGAATGAAGGGCCTAAATATTTTGAGACACAAAAATTACTGAATTGAAAAACCCCCAAACTTAAAATAAAAATTAATTTTGTGTTAACAGTGCCCTTTGTAATAAGAAAATCTGATACTTGCTACTAGTCATTCTGATCCTGCAAATAAAAAAATATAGCTAACTTTCAAGCTGTTTCCTAAGTTGTAGCTGAAAAACTGTATTTAAAAGTCTAAATGTCTTCCAATACTATTATTTCAATTTCCTTTTGTAGGATGACACCACACATGATATTAAAGGGTTTTGAATGTTGCTTTTCAGATTGCCCTCAATGTACTTGCTTAGTAATTAAAAAGCAAATCGTCCCATCCCAATATTTTTGAGGCAGTTTTTTTGTGCTGGCACAACTATAATTTTAAAAGGGTGATAAAGTCTTGTTAAGCCAGTATCATTCCAAGGGTAGCAATAATATATAAATAAAATTTTCATAAAATTATATTGAACATGTGAGGTTCAAGTTATATTGAACAAGCAATTCTGATCACCTGGTTGTACTACTTGTCCTCATTGAAATGATGTTTTACACTTAGTTAAAAGTAATCTTTGTCTGATGCATTCACTCACTTCTTTTGGTGCTTATATTGAAAGATGAGGTTGGCTTGATCTTTTAATGACAAATACGGGGAGAACAGGAAATAGAGTTTGCTGGAGAAGGTAAAGGAAAGGCCCCAAAATTATATTTATGTACTCCATAAGCAATATCAAAATCCTCATCTTTTGTAATCCTCATCTTCTGAAAAAGATTTTATTTCTAAATTTGAGATTTGGCCAGTTCAGAATTAAGCAGGAAGAGTAAGATATCTCCATGCCAGTAGCTAAATTTCTATCTATGGAAGATAAATATTATTCTGCTCGTGTTCTGATAGTGAAAAGCAAGTGAAGCTAGTAGGTGGCTTTCTGACACACAGGTGATTAAAAATAATATTAAAAAATCCAGAATTCTACCAGAAGATAGGTGATGATTCTGGCTGGGATGTAGTCTCAGAAAAAATACTTAATACTTCCAATGTGCAACTTGAAAATAATAGGATAGTACTTTTATATTAGAAAAAAGAAGACCAGACCTACTGAAGATACTCAGTATTCTGCTTGCTTTTGCTTTGTTTGCTGCTACACTTAGATTGGAATTGTAGGACCATTTAGGTTGGAAAGGACCTCCAAGATCATTAACTCCAACCATTAAGCCAGCACTGCCAAGTCCACCACTAAACCATGTCCTTAAGTACCACATTTATATATCTTTTAGATACATTCTGGCATGGTGACTCAACCGCTTCCCCAGGGAGCCATGCCAGTGCTTGACAGCCCTCTCAGTGAAGAAATCTTTCCTAATATCCAGGTTAAACATCCCCTGGTGCAGCTTGAGGCTGCTTCCTCTTGTCATATTGCTTGTTACTTGGGAGAAGAGACAGATCCCCGCCTTGGTACAACCTGCTTTCAGGTTGTAGAGACTGATAAGATCACTCCTGAGCCTCCTTTTTTCCAGACTGAACAATCCCAGTTCCTCCAGCTGTTTGTTCCTCATAAGATTTGTGCTCCAAATCCTTTACCAGCTTCACTGCCCTTCTCTGGACACACTCAACACCTCAATGTCCTTTGTGTTGTGAGGGGCCCAAAAATGAACACAGAACTTGAGTATACTTCTACATATGTGACTGGTTTAGATCCCTAAAATTGTTGAGAGCAGTTATTCACACTAGAATCAAAATAAAGGAAGGGAATTGTAATCCAAAAAGACTTCCAAGATGTGTTTCTTCTCTGCTCTGGGTTCTGAGCAGTCTGTCTTAAGATTTTTTAGTGCCTTGTCTGCATTTCCAGGTGTAAAGCTCTGAAATGCTTTGTGTCTTTCTACGGTAGAAAATGTGCATAAATCAGAACAGGCCCTCTTACTACTAACAAATCATGCAAGGGAATCAACTGTGGTGTGAGGGTTTTAATAAACAAATTACTACCAGGTAATTCCCAAAGTCTGTTAGCTCTAGGTCTGTTTAGCAACCCTATTAATTATGTGAATTTCTATTTTTTCTGGTGTATTTTTCTTTGGTTTCATACGTTTGGTGAAAACCAGTACTAAGTGCAGAAGTATTACTGCTAACATTTTCATCTCAGGAAGTTGTTGTATTTCTTTGGGTGTAGGTAACTTGTACATGATATGGAAGGAACTATTTATGAGATCTAAAGAATGTGCTTGAACATGTGGAGGTTCTGAAGGAAATGTTGATGTGGGAGCCCAGTTTTCTGAAATAAGTGATTTACAAACTGTTTATTTGCAAGGCAATGCCTACCGTGAAGGCTGACATCTCCAGCAGCCTTTTCAGGACCAACCAATCAGTTGTGCATAGAAGCTGGACACATCTTACCCTGCTCCCAGTTTCACTCAATCTGGTATGAAGAGCAGGAATGTATCAATGTGTATCAGCAGCAGTGTGGTCAGCAGGACTAGGGCAGTGATTGCCCCCCTTTACTCGGGGCTGGTGAGGCCACACCTCATGTTCTGTGTTCACTTTTGGGGTCCTTAATTCTGGGAGGACATTAAGGTGCTGGAGTGTGTCCAGAGAAGAGCAATGAAGATGGTGGAGGGTCTAGAGGGTAAGTCCTGAGAGAAGCAGCTGAAAGAGCTGCAATTGTTTAGCCTGGAGAAAAGGAGGCTAGGGGGGATCTTCTCTGAGAGGACGCTGTAGCCAGATGGCGGTCATTGATCTCCCAGGCAAACAGCAACAGGATGAGAGGAAATGTCCTCAAGCATATATACCAGGGGAGGTTCAGGTTAGACATCAGGTGAAATTTCTTCATAAAAAGGGTGATTAGACTTTGGAACAGGCTGCCAAGGTCATAGGTCCAACCTACGACCAAACAGCACTGTGCCAACTACATCAGGGCATTGAGTGCCACGTCCAGTCTTGCCTTGAACACCTCCATCTGTGAGGTTAGTTTGGCATGTTTTGGTCCTTTCCACACCACCTCACTTCCTCCCAGACAATTTTCTTGTAGTCACTAAATTTCCCAATTTTCTTTTTTTTTTTTTTTCTTTCGGGAAGAGAAACTAAATCTTGCAAAACAGAAAAGAAAGACTTACAAACACTCTGGAAAGGAGATATGATCAAAGGAAATGCAATTGAAGAAAAGAAGAAAGAAAATTGGGACATTTTGTGACTACAAGCAAATGGACTGGGATTAATGAGGTGCAGTGCAAAGGACCAAAACATGCCAAAACTAACCTCACAGATGTTGCAAAAGCAGGAGAAAAATCAAGGAGGAAGACAGAACTTTGAGGGGAAGAGAGACATGGCATGGATACTTAAAAAAAAAACAAAACTCTGCCAAAGTGAAAGCCATCAAAAGGCATGGGATGGTGGGATGCCATCAAGTGCAGGGACATGGACCAAAGCTTGCCAGAATTGATCCCCATTGAAATGGCAAGATTTCTTTTCCTTTTCCTAAAGGAGTTGTTCAAGGAAACACCTTCTGTATGTTGCACTCTGTGATTTCATTTGTCTTTTCCAACCTAGCTAATTCTGTTATTCTGTATGAAATCACTGAAGCCTCCTTTCTAGACACATTCTTCCTTTCCCTTTCCAGCCTTAAAAGCTTCCAGAAAAGGTCATAGATGACTTTTTTTTTATCTTTTCCCTTTGAAAACCAGTCAGGATATATGCAAATTTTTCTTTTCAGACTTTTACTACATGCTATTTTCTTGCTGGTGACCCTCTCCCTTTCTCAAGTTTTTGGCTTTGTCCACATTATTATTCATTAGTCCCTATCTGTTCTTAATTATAAAGTACAAAGTTCATTGTCATTTTTTAAAGTTATTTTTAAAATTAAATTATTCCACAACCTTCATTGCTTTCATGCAAATATAAAAATTTTTGATGAGGAAATTATCCCTTTTTGGTACTTCAAAGAGAAATCTTTAAAGCTGTGAGGTACTTCATGCTCTTAAACACATTCTGTAGAATTAAAAGTTAACTAATTTGACTGGGCCTTGCTTTATTACATACCAAAGTCATCATATTGGTAAAGATGAAGAAAATCTGTAAATTTTTGCATGGAACCATGAGGGCTTGATTTAGGTGATGGAAACTCTGTGAAAGTCTCTTTGTGCTGTAAAAATTAAGAGCAGACGTGAATTATTACAACTGCTCAATATAATAGGGTGGAAACTTGGTAAACTGCTGTAATTCGGTTGCTTTGGAGTTCTGTGGCCATACCACAGATTTCTTCATGTCTCATACCATGGATTTCTTCATTCCCCAGTGTACAGCATAGCCTGCTGCAGCCTGCATGAGAAATGGGACAAGTGTGCTTAGCTGTGAGTTGGATCCACTATAATAAGATTATCCCAGAGCTACACAGACCTCAGCAAGCAGCTATTTTAAGCAGGGAATAGCAGAAAACAAGAGCAAACAGCCACAAAATATGTCCAGCTGTCTCCCTTTCTAGAATTCCAGGGTGGAAAGTGCTGCTGTGGTGTGCATACTGTGAGTGTCAGGTAGGACATCGCCCTTTCTTATCCCTTCATCCTCTTCTTTCTCTTCTTTTTGGCATTTTTAATGGTTTAATGAATACTTCAGGGTACAACTGTAAATTTTAGTCCTAAACTTGGTTTGCAGAGAATAAACCATAAGGCTACTGGCAAGAGGCAGGGAGTTATTTCCAACATAATAGTTTGCATAGGAAAACCATTCCACCTGGTATGTGTTTGCTGCATTTTAGTAGTCTCCAGTGGTTTAATGATATATTCAAATCAAACCACTAAGCCAAAGTTCATACAGCATTTAACAAAACATATTCAGCGTAATGCACAGCACTTTTTCTATATTTCAAAAACTCTTTGGTTTCTTACTCAAATGCTGCCAATGCTCCACTGGATATGTGCCAGTGCCCTGCTCTTAATTTGGACTTTCATGTCACTCTCAAGCATTTAATCAGTTGCCTGTGGAAGAGGCAATGAGAGCAAATGAATCCTCTACCTCTTTATTTTATCCCTGGGCATGATTTTCTACTTCCACTATAAACATTGTCAAAGATAGGGTGAGGGGATTTAAGAAGAGTCCACAGTTTTCTATTCTTCATGCTGATAGTTGAGTGTATTTTTATTTTGTGAATGCAGTCTTATGCCTTATATAGGGCTCTTTTATGTTGTGGTGCCTTCAGCATCAACCCTAAACACATAATCAGAAGGAATAGATGTCTGCTTCCAGGTGCAAAACTACCTACTTCAAAAACTCACAAATGGTCCTGCAAGGAAAATTATTATTGCCTCCTTCTTTCTTTAATAAATGTGGTTAATGTCTTAAAAGAGTTTTCCATTAAAGTGAAATTTTGTTACATGCCAAAAGATAGAATATAATCTTTAATTCTGTCTAACTAACAGTTAGAAATTGAGTACTTTCCCGTGTTATACTGGTGTACTGTTATTTATTTTTCTGTGATGGGATATTATGATCATGCATATTATAAATCTTTCCTGAGGGAGATTTTAATGACTTACCAGTGCTTATCTGGTCAATGTACTCATCTGCAGCCAGCAATCCAAATACAAAGTGATTCTTTTGAAAAGCAATCAAAAGAAAGTTAAGCACTTCTTGGATGCATTGAAAAAGAAGATAAAATATAATGAATTATTTTAAGGATTTTAACCACAAATCATTGAGGAACCTTGGAATAAACTTCTATTCTCAACAGCTCAGATGTAGCAAAATTAGAAGTCATAGGTATGAAGTTCTAAATTCTTTAGACCTGAATTTATGTACTTTTAATTGGATATGAGAGCTGGCTCCTACTGAATTTACTTGCAAAGGATTTCGAAATAAATGAAGTATTTCACTAACAAAACCTCAGTGAAGTAACATTATTGTGTGGCTGTTTCCACTTCTCATTCCTTTTTGCCTTCCTTCTGGATTGGAATATATAAGAAAAAGATTATAGTAAAGAAAAAGATTTTGTAAAATTAAAGTGTATAGAACTTTATAATCTTCTGCAGTGATCCTCATACTGACTTGAAAGGAGCAGAACAGACTCTTCACACTACTAGCGCACTGGTTTGGGACTTTAGGGATCATCACAAGATGTCTATGAACAGCATTGATGTTGGCATGAAACGCCACAAGCATCTAAAACAGAATTTGCTGAAAGTATTTAAAAATAATTTAGGTTATTTTGATTAAATGACAGTTTGACCAGACACAGTGGTCAAGGTTGTAGGCTTTTTAGTCATGGTCATAAAGGATATTTTAGCTATGATACCAGTAGTACTTATTGTTCCTATTTTCCCATTTAGCTAGCCAGACACTTTTAAATTGAGCTTTCCTACACCGACTTTTTAAAGCATTGGAATAGTCTCGTGCAATACAAGTGCAATGAGGAAGAAGCAGGAGGTTTCTGCATGTGTCTGTCTGTCTTAGCCACCAGGGGGGACTCATTCCTCATCTATAACTTTTTCTGCAACAAGTATCTGAAAAAAACACCCATGCTTGAACCAGGTCTGGAAAGTCAATTCAGCAGAGAGTTTGTCTTCTTTCATATTAAGAGAGCTTTATATAAAATCTCATCAATCTGCAGTGCTCTTTCCACTCTGCCCATGAGTGCGTCAGCCACCCAACGCATTGAGCATCAATGCCAGACCAGATCTGGCCACAGAGGGATCCATGTTCAGCTGGGAAATCTTGTATATCAGTGGGATCCAGTCATTGCCACCCTCTTCCCGCTTCAGACTGACCTGGGACTTGTGCTAAACCTGTTAGACTGATGGAAGACTCAGCAGAGAGCCTGGCTTGGCTTCTCACAGATTAAGCTCCTTCACACCACTGGTCATGGCTTTGTGGCTGAAAGGAATATTTTTTTGGCTGTATGTGCAAAAGGTAGCTCTTCTTTCATAGCTGTTTCATAGTTCCTTTGTGACTGTCTCACTACTGCATTTCTTTTTTCCAACTATTACAGCCTTCCCGATTTATTTCAATTTCACTGCATGTCTTACTATTTTTAAGCAAAATTTGTCCACCTTGAAACAGAACTGCTATGATCACAAGGAGCTTAAATATTTTATAGCATCCTGTTAAACAACAGCAAAAATCTGTGTGTGATGTATGTACCCTGGACATCTGTCAGGAAAATTATATAATTTTGAATTCCCACTTAAAAGCCAAATGCTGAAAATTTCTTAAAATTTTGAACTCTGTCAGGCCAGTGGGACTCTTCTTGTGGTCTTTAGAAAGATTTGG
>JAYDZK010000113.1:120411197-120442126 GCA_034509185.1 Euphonia xanthogaster
CTTGTGGTCTTTAGAAAGATTTGGAAATACTGAAGAGAATTCTCTAGATGCATTAAATGTTCAAAATTTTGTCTTATTTTGTAAATTATTTAATGTTGTAGTTAATTATTTGATACTTTCAGGCACCTTTAATTCAATTTTTCCTTTCTTTAATTAATCTAGGAATCACCCCGTCTCTGGGCAAAATCAGTCATGGTTTTTGTGCACATCATAACATCAGATGGTTGCATTCAGCTCCATTTGAAATACATCATCTGATTACATTCCTTCAGATGTCTGGTATATTCTTAGAGCATGGTGAGCTTTGTAAGAAGCTCACGTGAAAACCAGTTAGAGGTACTGGCTACCATAAAAATAAAAGAATGGACTCGGTTTTCATCAGGTGTGGATTTTTCTCTTCTTTAATATTTGCAGGAAACTCTGTGTTTGAAATTATGCCTTTAAAAATCTTACCCCCGATGAGTCAACTAAACTTGCTCATTACATGCTTCTGGTAGTCATAATGTCATTTCACTTCCCCATTTCGCACAGTTTTCTCTTTAGTTTTTCACTCTCGTTTTCAGCTGCATTGTCTGGGGAAAATGTAACAACAAAAGCAGGAATTATTTTTCTGAACAAAATTTAGTGTGATGATAACTGACAGTGCTGCAGTAGAATTAACAAAGATTGCAGAGAATTTGATAAATAGCAGAACTTTCCCCAAAGACATGTGACCGACGATGACTGTGCTGAATTTTCTTCCTCTTTCTCCCAAATGAAGTTTTATACCATCGGATACTGAGCAAAAAAAGTAACTATGCTTGGACTCCTTTTTTTCATTTTATTCACCCCTGGAGTCAGTGAATTCATTTGTACATCATCAGATCTTGAAATGTCATATACTTTTTGTGGTAAGTAAAAAAATAGGTAATCCTTTTGTTAAATTTCTGGGATAATTACTGTTGTCTGAGGGATTGTGAATTTTCTTTCAAATTTGTTTCTTCGAGGAATACAGAAAAAGAAAAAGAAGTATATTTCTGTTATTAATCACTCTCTTATAAGAATTTTACTTCATAGGCATAAATCTTACCACGATGCTGGTTCCAGCAGCCAGGAGAGAGAGAATTTTATTCTCAAGTAAAGTAGGCATGTTTTTGTTCAGGAAATATTAGAAGATAATGGATTTAAACTAGTTCTGCAAGTACTCTGTTGTATAAACTATACCTATTGAGTTAACCAGTATGCTACAGTGAAAAGCTTGAAGTATGTGGAAAAAAAGAGGGAATGTCGTATTCTGTCAGGCTGCAGTACCAATCAGGTTCTGAGACAGCATGGTGTGTCCCTTCTTGCCCTATCTGTGTCATGGGCTGATATTTTGTGTATTTTAAAAATGCAAGGTGGGTCACAGAGCAAATCTACTCAAAGGTTCATTTACATTACCTGGAGAATATGCTGGTGCATTAAAAATATTTTTAGCTCTTGTCAGCATGATTAGCATAAGTAGGGATATTTTCAGTAGAAGATCATGGTGGTTTCATGCTAATAAAAAGTTTGTATATCTTCAAAAGAGAAATAAAGTTACTTTTGTCTCTGTTTTTTGTATGCAAAATATCATCAACCAAAAATTTGCTTCTCTTTACTTAAAGAAATATGATACTGGTTTTACCCTCTAAATGTAAAAATAATGAATAATATAATTTTTAAAACATATTTAATATTTACCACATATATTATATTGAGCAATTTTATAGCATATGACTTAAATACATTTAAAAATAAGTATGTGGGTTTTGTATGTATAACTATATTCTTATTATTTTTATGGAGAAGCCTATTCACACTATCAATGTGAACTAATTTTTTTTCCTGTAGATTCTACAGCTCATGCTTTCATGTTTAATCTGACACCTTGCAGCATGACAAACAAACCTGTCTGGAAGGCTGCTCTTACCTGGATTCCAAGTGAGTGTCTCTTAACTAGACAATTATATTCTGGAAATGCTGAAAATGAAATACAACTGAAAAACTGAGACTTCATCCGAAATGCCATGTGATTTAGGAAATTGGTTTCTAGGGTTAAAAATGGAATGGATAAACTATAGCGATGGACAGAAATGATGATTTGTGAAATGTGTTTGAGTTTTACTTGGAGCAGTTACCAGAGGCCTGCACGCAGGACTGTCACTGTAAATGCAAATCTCTGACAGTTTAGGTGTATGTGCATTTTGGCCTTCTGGCCTGGACAAGATCCAAGTCTTTTAAAGGAGAGAGAGTATCATCAGGCCATCCAACTATGGCAGGACTCCTACAAAGAATATGCATGTTCCAGAAGCTGGAAATGGTACTGCATTTTGTGTGCAAACCTAACGGTGAGCTTTAAACCCAGCTTTAAGCCAGCAAGCTCAGCTAAGGAAATGTTTAGGACCTGGCTGTATCATAAACTTCCCCTTCTGCACTAGGTTTGCTTCCCTAGAAAGACATCTTTATGATGCATTCTGATAGTTTCTTTGCAACACTGTCTTAAAACTAAGGTCTTCATTTGAGCACATGTTTAGGTTAGCTGTGGATCTTAATGAGCTCTGTTTCTTTTACTGAAGAAATTAAAACAGACTTTGAAATTTTTTTCCCAAATATTTCTTAAGACTAATTTTTTGTTGTTGTTGAAAACAACAATAGCTTTGTTTCTTTTTTTCTGGAAGTAGCAGTTTTCAATATATATACCTTTTTAATTTTGGAGGAGTCTTACAAAATACAGTATTTTGGCAAAATTTAGTTTTTATCTAAACAGCATGTCTCCATATATGCTTTTCCTCCCCACCAGTTACCATTTTGTTACTTGCAATGTTTTAATTAGGAAGTGACATCCACTTTTTGAAGATTGTCTTCAATGTCTGGTATGATGGTGCCAATGCACTCCTCTGGAAAGAACTCCTCTGCAGCGGAGCTGACGATGAATACTCAGTGTGCGGAACGCTGAAAGGAGGTTGGTGTGAAAATACATGGTGCAATCAACCCATGCAAACAGATTTTTATCTCCACAATCTAGACCTTGCTTGGCAGGCAGCAGACCGCAGAGCAGGCAATTCTCCAGTGCCAGAACCCCACTGAAATAGAAAATATCCAAATTCTTTATTTTAACATCGTTGTCCTGCAGTTTCCATTTCCATAAATGAGGATTACTAATATCCTTCATCTGATGATGATGCTTATTGTGAACATCTCTAAAATGACATGGAAAGATTGAATTTGACTGGACTGAACAGGAAACTTGAGAGCCACTGTGGGCACTACTAATATCCAGAACAGAGTTTATTTAGATATGTGTCTGGATGGATTTTTGAAGAGATTTTATACACCTATGTAGGATGTTGGGGTTTTTATTGTTTGTTTTCAAATAGAGAAGAGTCAATCCTTTGGTAGGGGCTAACAAGTATTAACACAATACATGCTCATATTCAGAAAATTCAGGCAGGATGTCAGACTAAAGGCCAAAAAGACCTGTAAGGAGCTCAAAATACAGTCTGTTTTCCTTTCTTTAAAAATCAGTATCAGCTCTCTTCAGTTACCATTAAAGTGAACTACTATTACAAGTTAAATTACTGGAGTTATCACAGTAGGATTTGTCTGGAGGAGATGCTGCAGGAGCACTGTGGTTAATTTCTATTTTCTAATGTGGTTTCAACAAAAAGTCAGAGCACTGAGAGAAGAACCAGATGAGGGCTTTATCAGTGAAAGAGTAAGTGACATTGGCAACTGCTGCTGAGAGATATGCCATATTGCTTTGAAATTATTTAGGCAGTCTGATTGATGGCTTTATGGTTAAGTAACTCTTTGTATTATAATTATCTCTGTTTTTCAGAAACACTTGACTCAGCATTTGACATTAAAGGCTCAAGAATAGCATTTCCAAAGGTACTTTTCAACGTTTTATATAATAGTAAAATCACATACTTACAGGTATATTTTTTTCTGAAGAGAGATGTTCACCCAAACTGTAGAAAACAGAAGAGAAAATGTCAGAAAACTTTCTTATAATAGAATTGATGATAATAAAATGGTGGCATCTCTGAAATGCTAGATGTTCTAAGGTTCTATTCCTCTATCCTTCTTCCTTTATTTTATAAAAGAAAAGACCAAAGTAATCAGTTAATGTCACCTTAATCATTCCATTTTCTTTGGTAAATTATTATCTTTCCTTTTACCTGTTTGAGTAAATCCATTCTTATTCCTTATGCCCATTTCATTCTTTATTTTACATTCTCTTCACATGCTGCTCTTTTACTCCATGAAACCATTTTCAAAGATTTGAAAAGGGATAACAGTATCCAAAAAGTAAAAGCAGTGCTCTACTGTTAAACCAGGGGCAGCACAAGTCCTCTGGTTAAGCCATTCTCGTCCAACAACTGCCTCATCAGTTGTCTGAGCTTTTCCAAGACCCTTATCAACACTATAAATCCCTAAAAATGTCACTAAGGAGCTGCTACTGGTCCAAAACCTTCACCATGCCCCTTAGCTCATGGGCCTCCAACAGTCTAAAAGCTCTTGTAGCCCCAGAGCTAGTAACAGACAGGAACATCCTCTGCCATGAGCTGTCCTCCTATTGGTGAGGAACTTAGGGTAGACCTGGCACTTCCTCGTAGGACTCTGCTAGACCAGGAAATGTTGTTCCTGTGTAGGCTGGCCGTGAGAAGGAAGTTGAACACTGCTTTACTTTTTTGCACTCATATGCCTGACTATACCTATGAGAACAGTCCCTGATGGGAATCTGTCTTTTTCAGTTCTAACAGAAATCACCAGAAACATTCCAAGAAGCCACTTAGGCAAGAGTAGACAGTATTGTGGACTAATTTTCTTTCTTTTTTTTTTTTTTCCTTGTTTTAGGGCAATTATAGTATTATTGTGCAAGGATTCTCTGATGATTCTGAGAATAATATGCTCATATGCTTGAATTTCACCATGATAGTAAAATAAGATGCTTTCTGAGTGCAACAAACTTCTCAAATAATTTCAGAATATGGAGGTCACTTCTGTGAGCAACTGGAATCCAAGCTGTGAAGTAATATGCACACTGAATTTCCTGAGGCAGAATACATCATGGGCTGTCTGGGAAGCTGTAAGATATAGTATTTCTCATTTGTAGCACAGCCATAATCAGTTGCTCAGCCAATGTGCCCAAAAATTGTGGGAATCAGGCATCCTGATTAATCCACGGAATTACCGACTGGATGTCAGGCTCGTCCTGCATTTTGGTGCTGTGCCTTGAGTTACAATAAAGTTGAGTGCTTCAGGCTGAGCTAAAGTAATCAAGTTTTGAAGTTTTGAAGTGCCAGAATCAGAAGTTCATCAGTACTCAATTTAAAATAACACAGCAATTGAATTTGGGAACCCTGCTGTGAAGTGGTGGGGGTGGTTTTTGTTTGTTTTTTTTTTTCTTTTCTTGTAACAATAAAACTTGTTAGTACAATCAATTTAAGAGATTGTTTTTATTCTCCTGTTATTTTCTGATGTTTCTTCAGATGTTTCATATTGTTCTGCTCTGTTTACACCAAGCTGAAACAGAGGAGTAATAATTTGTTATGTGGTAGTAGCTGATGTGGATAAAATCCAAAGTGGAACACTTTTTTTTTCCAGTTACACTGATACAGTACAGCTGAATTTAGCCATCCAGAGCTGCAACTGCAATCCCTTAGAATGTTTTTAGCTCTTGCTCAGAGTCCAAGAGGCAGAGGCTACACAAACTGCGTCCTTCAGAAGCGGGAGGGTGGTGTCACACAACAGGTTGATCTCTTCCTCAGTTATTCCTCTAAGGTATTTCTAAAGTTTTCCTGTAGCTTTTGCCTCTTGGGGGGCCGACACTGAGTACCCACCTGCCCTCTCTGTTGCTCCTCTGCACCCAAAACCTTCAGTCAGACTTTGGTGGAGTATGAGATTTGGTCCTTAGGAAAAATGCTGTCCTGTTTTCATCCTCAGCCCCCAGACAGCAGGGCTGGTGAATTTAGTGAGTTCAGAGACTTTTCCCCAACTAACAGGACACTGTTGAAGCTGCACGCTGGCTACTGGTTCATGCTGTCTAGCAGATCACTTCCAAATGCCTGGAAGAAATTAAAAGCCAGAACAAACCAGCCTCTTTCTCACTGTTAAATACCAAGCATGCGAATTAGAAGAAGTGAAGCTTTTAATCTCACTTTATACAGAAAGAAAGATGTTTTTCAAACTTGGTATCAGAAAACTCAAGGAAAAACTCCACAACCAAGTTTGTAGATATTCCATTTAAAACTTGGCTTTAATCATAGGTAGTTTGGCTAAATAAAGCAAAATGATTGAGTCAATAAAAACAGATGTAGAACTGCATAATGACTGAAGATAAGAAGCCATGATTACATATAAGTGATGGTGGCAAAGCGTCTGTGCTTTCACTCAGTCTGCAGACCATTCCAGGAGTAGTCCAAGATGGAGTATTGCAGCATGTTCTGCTTACATTTGAGCTGATTGACTACAGTTGTGATCAATTTATTCCTAACCTGAAATTCTAATCTAATTCTAATTGCCTGAGACCATGACAAGCAATACTTACTTTTCTTCTTCTGTTTTGCTTATTTCAAATAGTGTCTGTTTCAAATTATTGACCTAAGGAACAGTCTTACCTTATTATATCTGTGTATATATTTCGTGGCATCCAGCCACGAGTCTCAAAATCATCTTCAGTGACAAGGTGTTCTGAGGCTTTTTTTTGGCCTGAATTATTTGGGGTGTTAGAAGAAATATTTTTTTTATTAAGCAGCAAGTAACACAAGTAAGAGAGATTAACACTTCTGGAGATCAAAGACATTTATATGCTCTATTTTACATAAGCATGTTCTAATGGTTTATGGATGTTATAGAAAATTTACAGTAGATGTAAATGTATAAATAGAATTTCTGTCTCTGAATAGAGACATTTACAGATAAACATATGCACTCAGTATCTTGCCTTGCAGACTTTTTTAATAGAGATATTCAGCTGAAGGGTTATAATTGTACATACCAGCCGATAGGACAGCAAGGCAGAGCGCAGGAGCCACACTTTATAAAGCAAAGACTTTTCAAAAGCCTCAAGTTTTTTCCTTCTATGACTGGAAATTATTCCAGTGCTGGTTACTGCCACACCACATTCTCCCCTGGACACGAGGATACAGATCTTGTGAAGTGTCAGATCATGCAAACAGCTTGATCTGAAATGGCTGTGATACTGTAGGGTGAAGGGCTGAGCTAAAGGCAAAGCTTTGCTCTTCATGTCTGGTTCCTGGGACAGAGTTCTTAAAAAGTTTTCCTTCCTTCCTTCTGCTGCTGTCCAGAGCTGACAGCAGTTATCACTTACTTCCTTTCCAAACTTCCCTGAGCCCATATTCAGGGCTCCACAGCAAAGAGGAGTTTCCTTAGGATGAAGTGAGCTACTTGAGCTCTATGAAGACTAATCTGAATGTTTCCCTTTTCTTCACTTATTGGTCCAGTAAACTTCGATCCATTTTTTGCTTCTTCATTTTCTGCCTCTGTCTAGAGTTGGAATGGTGTGAATACTGTGAAATAAAACACCAACTAAGATTTTCTTTCTTAAATTATTCTGTGAGAGCTGCAGGACCTGAGATCCTTGTATTTTGCCAGGAGTTCCAGTGAAATGTGCAAAGCCTCCTCCCGTGCAAACAAAAGTAAATCAAGGAAGGTTTTGTGTTTGGCATATTTGTGTGAAATTAATATCTAAAGCATTCACAAATACCTCTTTTTCTCTCCCTCATTACTGTTGTTTTTAAGAGGCTGTCAGGATTTTCTGCAGATGGGAAAAGAGCTTTTCTTCACCCCCTCACCCTCTGTTGCCAAATATGTAATTATGAGAAGAAGCAGTTCCTGTACAATGTGGTTTCCAATAAGACTGCACACTTTGAGCTGTGTTATTACAGTTTTATTTTATAAAAGCCATAAAATATTCATAATTTCAAGTGAGTGAAAGTCTGCTGACCACAATAACATGTACTTTTCCTGGCTGAAATTGTAACATCATTTGAGACATATGCACAAAGATAATTCCATGTAATTCAGGTATTACAGCAGCATCTCTTGTGCCCAGGGAAGCAATTCCCTTGGTCACCACTTAGCTTGGATGACACAAAGCACAGACACTTGGAACAAATAAACTACATGCTCCCTGCAGCAAGAAGGAGTTGGATTTAATGATGCAGGAGATGTGTCTTGATCTGTCTTACAGGCATCAAAGGAGAACCATAGCAGCATAAATCCCTTCTGCACAGCATTTTTCCTTGGTGGAAGGTGCTAGCAATTGCCTAGGCAGGGTCTGTATAGCACATTTTGCTGGATGACTTCAGCTCCTTCGTTCTGCCCGTGAGTGCCTGCCAGCACGAGTGAGTTCAGGGGCAGCAGATGGGGGTAGTGACATTTCTAATGGGAAGAGATAGGAAGGAAGGGGGGAAGGGAGGGGGTTCCTGCCTTCAGAGCTTAGGGGAGAGAGGACAGGAGAAAGGAAATCTGGAAAGTCTTCTTGCTGTCAATAGAAATTACAGGACTTTGGAAATCTTGGATAATAGGCACTGTGCACACGTGTTGGGGATCCCAGGCACCCCTGTAGATCCCTTGGCTGCAGTAGATGGGTATGTCCATAACCTCTTTTCTTGAAGATACATTTTACTACTGGCAAAAAGAGAAATATATGTATATAAAATACATGTATTTAATATATATGCATATATGTATGCATGCATATGTTTGGCCAAACAGCTTCCCAAAGACTCTGTATGGGAACAAAACAAACAAAACAAAAACCCATAACATATTTTTTCCATGAGCTTTAGCTGAAGCGGCTGTCTTAGCTGTGAGTATTGTGTTTTCAAATTCAAAGTTCTTGCTAAAATAATTTCTTGCTCACATAACTAAAAGCAAAACTTTTACCAGTGAGCATGGATGTTTGCTCACAGGAGGGAACAGTCACTGTACTAAGTATATCTGTACTAAGTACTAAGATTTCTGTCTGCCCATTTCCCTATGCTGCACAAAACCTTTGAGAACTACAGAGTAGATTGTATTTTTTCTTGTAACTTCTGCCAACTGCAGAACACATCCACTGAGTGTTTTGTTCTCTGAGAAGTTTCATTACTGAAGTACCTCCATATTGATTATGAGGTTGGTTTAGTTCTTAAATATGTTCTGTTCAGTCATATTCCATTTAGACTTTTCACTGTATTACCCACAATTATATTTTAGAATACCAGAGCAGTTTAACAATTTCAGTAATATACATTTAAAAAACAAACCAAAAACCCAAAAGAAATATCATACAATAGATAAAGATAAACACAAAAAACAAAATGATAGCTTTAGTCCTCTGAAAGCAATGGAGTTGAAATATCAGTCCTTCACTTACAAGATGCCTAAAGGAGGAAATAATAAAAAACATCGTGCATATGAGAGTGAACAACTGTTCACTATGACTATGAATTAATTTGACCCTGTTTTAGAATGACATGGCTTCATTTCACATCTGAATATCAGCTGAACAGACTGGTAGTTATCTTTTCTAATCATATATCACACTGAAGTGGTGTGTTCCATGTCAGTGGATATTGCATGTAGTGGAATTTTCCCAGTATCTTTAAAGTATTAAAGATACTTTTACGACACAGATGCAATGTAGACAGAACAGTGAACATCATTGTTCAATCAAAGTTGCACAATGACTGTCAAAATCAAAGTTTCACAGATGACTGTCAGAAAACAGACTGTCAGCAGGAATATTCCTTTCTGATTCCCCAAGCTACATTCCAGTGATTCTGACTGCTAATTGTACAGTTTCTCTAACCTGTGAAAGTTTTTGTAATTTTAATATTCTAATTAAGGAGGAAAAGAGATCCTTAAAAAAAAATCTAAAGTAATATGTTATCTAGAACAACCTAAAATATCAAAACAAAGAAACGATATTGTCAGATGAGTAGTTGAGGAAAAAAGTGGTTGTGGAAAGAAATAATTTTGATTACTGCAGAATGTTGTGCATTTATTTTGACCAAATAAAAAAAGGAGGTTTCAATTCCATTAAAACTGAGACACTTCAGCAAATAAGAAATATTTTTCTGCTTTTGTTTTTTGACAAATAGTTATTATTCAAGCAAAGATTGTTGTGCCACAAAATCACTGTGCTTTTGCTGAAAAGCCAGGACTTGAGCTGTGATGTTTGTACTCATGTTAGTGCCTACTTGACAGCCTGACTTGTCCTTTGGGTACAGATGTACACCCCACTTATAAATGACTTTATATGCCTTTTTCTGGAATTGATGGCAACATTACAATTTTGCGAAGAGTACAACAGGAAGTAAGTTGTCAGGGGGAGCAGATCAAACCATGTATTTCAACTTTGTAAATTATAATTTTCTTTTAGTACTTCTGGTAAAAAGTAAGTGCTCCAGAAAACAGAACAACTAGACAGATTGATATGCCTCCTCCATCGGCACCTTTAGGAGTATATGGATAGAGTAACCAAAATTTAGAATAAAATAAAATAGTTAAGTTGGAAGGGACCTCAGTGATCACCTCACCCAACTATCTGACCACTTAAGTGGATCCAAAGTGTATTTTAATGGCATTCTGGACTTGATGTGCCAACCTCTGATAAACTCTTCTAGAGGTGTTGAGTGTCTCCAAATCTCCTTGAAGCTGCGAGTTGGACATATTCAGCAATATATAATTTTTTATATCCCAACCTTAGTGAAGTCATTATGCAAACTATTTTATTTAAGCGTAGGTGAGAAGCCTGTGATAAAATAAAGACACGGTATTTCCTTCCAGATTGGTATTGGTTCAAGATGCCAAGCTGGGGTGTCTGTGAGCAGAATGAGGGCCAACACAGAAGGAAGTGTCTTCTTCTGGCCTTGCTGGAGGGACAGCACTGTGCAGAGTCCACAGCCACTGCCACTGCTGTGATGGAAAAGGAATCATGGCTGCTTGCTGTCTTACTGTTGCTTCTTTGACAGGTACCATCAATTGCTGTGATAGTCCTACTTCTTCACCCAAAAATCACAATGTTCTGTGAGGAAATACAGAATAAAATGATAAATATAATTTCAGTTTTGGAAACACAGCAGTAAATAAGGAAAAGAGTACACATGGTATATCTCAAGGGTCCAGGTCGCTGCAACCCTGAGATACGTGAAAAGTCTCTTTCCCAGCCTGCACGCTTGAAGAATGAGTCAGAGTTCTTCAGTTCTCAGTCTCAAGGTTGTTTATTGCGTCTTATCTATAAAAATTTTTCTCCTGCTCTGTGGAAGGCCCATCCAGCAGGACAGTTCCAGGCACACTGCCTGCCCCCGGGGCGATGTTATCTCTTTATCCTATAACTATGTATACAATGTTTACAATTACTTTCCAATACCTATCACCTGTGTTAGACAGTGAGCTTCTACTCTAAACCAATCTCAAAGTGCCAACATCACAGCAGAAGATGGAGGCAGAGAAGAAGGAGAAAGGCTGGACACGCCCAAATCCCTCCATCTTGCCCCTGAAACCCCCGTTCTATAAACCCCAAAAATCTATCTTTTTCACTCTGTGATAATTTCGCTATTATGCTACTTAAACTGCTGAGGCTTGCTGGTTTTCATACAAGGCTGGTAATTTGCTCCATGGGTCATAATCAAAACCACAGGTGTTCTGGGCTCTGTGCCAGGTTTCTGAGCCCCTGGCAGGGGTGCTGGCCACTCTGGACACCCAGAGGGATGTCCTGAGTTCCGACAGGTATAAACAGTTACCTAAAATATACATTCAAATGAAAAGTGTTTGAAATATTCATCCACAAACATCAAAATATCCATAAGTCAAGCATTAATATTAGGTTTATTTGAAGGAGGTGACTTTTTCAAACATTCTGTCAATACAAGGATGACTAAGACACCATAATTCTGTGACAAGTGCTAAAATTCTCCATAAGCTCGAGGCATTCATCAATTGCAATTATAACAATCTGTTTTTTTAGCGTTTGGATTGCAGTGGTGCCTCCTGTGAGTAGCTTGTAATCAGGACTGTTGCTTCCCTGCTGCATACCATATAAATATTTATGAAATTAGTAAAATAATATTTTAAAGGTTCTTTGAAATGTGAATCATAGCCAGATCCAGAGCACCTACTAAACATCTAACATCAAGAGAATGACCTGGAATCCCTTAATTCTGCAGTGAAGATTTCTTGGCCTCTCCGAAGAGCAACCTACAAATCCTTCACAATGGGGGACTGGTTCTGTGCCATGCAAGATAACTTTCTGCAGAGCACGGCAGACCGAAACAATTCTTGTTTTCCAATGCAATTTCCACTGTAATTTGTATTTTAAGGAATTAACAGTCTGGAAAGCACATAGCATGACACAGCAGAGCATATGCCATAACCTAAGGATTTCACTGTACTACCAAGGTAGAAACAAAGCCAGATTCTTAACTCTGATTGGTCTTGACCATATGCCTTGTTTGGATGTTTAATTTGATGTCACGTGTGTTTGCCATAAAATTCAGCTGGTTTTTTGCAATGGTCTAGCATGTTTCCAAGGGATATCACAATGAACACAGTTCTGGGAAATGTAAGACAGTAGGCAAATTTAACTACCTCATTTTTCACCACAATAAAAAATGTGGCTGCGTTATCAAAAAGGTCCTAACACAAGAAGTACATTGGTGCAATCTTTAGACCAAATCACTGAGACCATATCACTCTTTCATTGATATTCTTTATTTTTAGGTTATATCTGAAGGCTGAGAATCTAAGAAAAAAGCAATCTATTTTGAGGTACATTGTCCTAGTGTGCACTGTAGTCAGATGGAAATCCTTCGGTCTGGTGTCTCTTGCTGGGCCTGGGTGATTTTCCTTGATGCACATAAAAGCAAAGTGCACAATGTTACCTGCATGCTTTATATTAATTTTGCTCTATTCGTTTCTGTTGGGGCTGGGGGGGAAGGGAAGATAGTCTTTGACTTTAAACAGATAAGATAAATACCTAAATGTTCAGGGAAGAAATGGAATATGCTCTGTTTAGGATTTAAATTCTTAGTAAAACTTCCAAAGTTGCATCAAGCCCGGAATAAAAGGAGGAGGTTGGCTGCAAGTTAGCACCTCTCTTTGTAAAATCAGCAGCTGCTCTCGGGATTACAGCGCTGGAGAGCTTATCCTTGTTGACAACTGACAGGCTATTTTCTTGCTGAATAAAAAATGAGCAATCAAACATGGAAGGAAGCCCTGTGCATAGAATCAAATTCTACGCATTCTTAAGCGTGGCACAAACTTGCTCAAGTCAATGAAGCCATTTTTTAGGAGGATCTTTGCAGCTTGGCCCTGCTAAGGTGAGTGCCTACACATGATGTGTCCTTGTCCCCATGGTCCTGAATGACTCAAACGACTTGTAATGTGGCAGAAAGATTTTCACCTGTAGGCTGTCAGTTTGAATCTTTCAAGCAACCAAAAGTTCCTGCTGCAAGAAATTTTATGCAAAAGCTCCAAGCAATGCTAGAAGAATGATAAGGCTGCATGTATAGCCGTATCCTCATTTCAGGCAGGACTGTCATTCATTTTTTACTTCCCCCTTTCGGCTACAGCACGATGATTCCATCTTTAATAACTCAATCACATAGCACCCTTCAAGCAGTGTGCGACAGGCATTTCCCCCAAATCTGCAGAAATCTTTGCTTTGATGAACAGAAATCTTTATTCAGTTTCTGAGCACCCTGTAAGCTTATCCCAGTCTAAGTGAAGGAAGACAAAAATAAGCACATATTTGAATGACACTGTACATCACAGTCACTGTCATGATGAAAGTTTAGCTGTATTGAAAGTGTCTTTCCTGAAAATCTATTGAATTAAAACACCAAAGCAGAAAGGAGAAATACTTGTTTTAACTATGTGAAAATGGGTCCCTTATATAATCAGAAATATTAGTGATTGCTAGTTGTAGGTTAAATAGCTTTTGCCTCCTGGGGTGTTTGCTTTCATCAAATGAAATGCAAGAGATCTAAATGCTTGTTTAGCCTTTCCACAGGAAAATCTGACTCTGTTCAGCTTTAAACTTAATAAGAATCTCTCCAAAAGACTGGTTCTGTTACCTTGATTTCTTGAAGAAACTATGCTTTTGAAGGTCTTCTGTTTCCTGCAGATCTCTCCACATATCAGCAAGCTTCCCCACCTCCCTTTACTATAACACCTGGAGCACAAAAATCTCCCACAAAACAGAGGGCTTTTGTCTAGGCAAGTGACTCAGGTTCACCCCTCTCCATGTACAGGTTCAGTTTTGAAGATGGTTTTGTTGAAGGTGTTGATTGCTGGCTGAATCAGCACCTTTCTATGCTCCCTATGTAAGTAAAAACTAACTAAATGGAGATGGTATCTCGTGTGGTGGTTGCTTGTGTTGCTACTGCTGCAGCCAGTGGAGTTTTTCTCTGTATGGTTGTATAGGGAATCTTCTGCAATGCCCTGAGTATTCTTTGAGGAAAATATGTGTTGCGAGTCCTGAAAAATCCTGCAAAGCTTGGAACAGATAGAGCTGGTAAGTCTTTGTAATATTGTAATTTGTTTGGGCTAATGATCCCAATCAGCACTATCAGGTCAAGGCTTTTGGGAGCTGTTGGGCTGGAGGCAAACTCAAATTTAGTCATAGAGTACTGAAATTAAGAGAACTATTTTCTGCTTTAAATGAGGTGTTAATTATCCTAGTAATTGAAAGCAGACTAATTAACTTGGAGAGTGACTGACATCACTCAAGTAGAGTTGTAAGAAATGCTGAGCCACTGAGGAAGTATGTAGCAGAGTGCAGTCAAGGATCCCTGGTCCACTGAGGGGTCCTTGGTTTGTATGGTAATTTTGGCTGACTGCTCGAGCATCCAGGAAGAGGAGTGGGCTGCAGTGGTGTGTCCTGGCTTGAGGCCAGACACCTCCTGTGCTGGGGTCCCTCTGGCACACCTGGGCTGCTCCTGCAGCCACCAACTCCGGCCTGGGCTCCGCCTTCCTCCTTGTCCCCATGTCCCTGTGTGCCCTGAGGGAGAAAGAAGAGCAATGGAGAGGCATCTGGATCCAGCAAGCACCTCTGTAATTCAGCATCAGCCTGAGAGGGAGGCTGGGAAATGTTATTAACCAGAGTAGTGAACAGCTTCCGTTGCCTTGGAGCTGTTGTTTTTGTCTCTAGCAGGGCTGCTTTGAATACTAAAGAAACTAATAGGGATCCAAATTAAAAACTGTGATTAATGTTATGAACCAGCCTAGTGTGCTTACTCTGTGAGAAAGAAAGGCATAATAGAAAACAATCCAAACCCTGTCTTACCAAAGTGAACAAGTTCATTAAGTTGTATGGTGGCTGCTGCAACAAGATATTTTATAGTGCAAAGTAACTCCTATGCTAGCATTTGGCAGAAAGCTACTGTTCTGGTGAAAACAGAAAACAAGTATTTTGCCTTTTTTTTTTTTTTTTTTTTTTTTTTTTTTTTTTTTTTTTTTTTTTTGATTGTGTTGTGGGGCTCTTTTGCTGGTAGTGTTGTTGAAGTCCAGAGTACTACTGTGACTGTATCCTGCAATGATGTGTTCATGGATATTATTTTTAGATGCATCTTGGCCATTCTTTTTTACAGGCGTGGTATTAATCCAAAAACATTTCTTCTTGCTTCTGTTGTTATCTTCAGTTACCACCCCCATATCAGCCCCATGCTCTTCTGCATTCTTTCAGTTTTCTTTTCAAGACAAGTTCCAGCTATTGTATATAAATATATTTTTAAAAATTGACTACTGAACTAAATTTAATCTTCATGCAGTTTTTCTATATGGTTCATATGTCCACAAAATGATAGTAATTTTTCAATCAGCAGATGCTAAAAATGTTTATTCATAATGAAATACAGAAACAATGATAATAGCTGATTAAATGAATAATGAATGTGTGTATGAGTATATCCATCTGTATATAAAAGCTTTAGCAGCAGACACAGCAAAAGGTCTGGAGCTTCTTCTAGCCCTGGCTAATGCAGTCCAAGCTCCTGCTTAGCCTGATGCAGGTGTTCACTCTCCCCATGTGGGTCAGGGCTGCAAGTACTGTTACAGCATGAATATGTTGAGTTTATTGGGGTGGAAGCCATTCCTGTGCCAAAGACCCTCATTAGGTTTTTCCATGTCCTTTCTGTGCAGATACAGATCTCCTACATAAAGATAAATGGTCATCTGAATCTTTTTTGAACATCATAAAAAGCAGACACCAAACCCTCCCATAAATTAACAAAAAAAAACCCAAAAAAACCACAAACCAAATTACCAAAACACTACTGACCTGTGGAAAATATAGAGCTTTGCAAGCTCTACCTTGTGTTAAGAGGTGTTAAGCAGCCACAGCTTACAGAATTACAACATTCAGAGTGCTGAAAAATCCAGTGATGAGACAGTTCATTTAAACCTATGTGCTAGATGTTCTCGGTATTGGCTTCTGTTTCTGGTTTTATCAGTCATGACCTGTTCAAAACTGAAGAAAGAAAACCTTTTTGTATTGTTTTGCAACCACTGGACAAATTTCACATGGTGAAAGTTGATACAAACACATTAATTTTGTTCAGAGCCAGAAAGTCTTTGCAATGGTTATGGTGAGATCGTGTGACACAATACAGTTTGGACATGTTTTTATAAGTATTGAAAATTAATCTAAATTTATGTTTCTGCAGAAATTATTCCAATGGCAGTTCCATGGCATTAAGACCTTTCATTTCCTAGCTTTGAAAAGTGACACTCACCTGCTTTCTAATAGTAATTAGTAATTAGTAATTGCTAATGAGCAGATGTGAGACCTCAAGGACATTGCTTTTACAGCTGTAGAGTGTCTGTTATGCTCCATGCAATGAGAAGGAACCATTCCCATATTTTCACTTAAATTCAAGAATAGCTAGACTTCCATTCAAAGAATCTGAAAAAAGAAGATCCATGAAACTCAAACAGCAATTTTCTAAAGGGGATGACTTTCTGCTGCTACTGTCAGTCATGGCTGTGAGTGGTCCTTCAGATTTGCAGATAAAGGCACCCTGCACTGCTGGGACAACGGGGCTGCCAAGTGTGAGCCTGCTTCAGGAGGTGGCAGGAAAACAGAAGCGTGATGCTCTTGCTGTCCATTAATGCAGAATGATGCTGCTGAGTCTCCAGTCATGTTGTCCTGAAAGGGGTTTCACTGGAAATCTGGCTACATTGTGGAGAGAGATGCTGAGCCTGGAGATTCCAATTTCATCGCCAGCTGGCTGAACTGGGGAGACACCAATCTCAAGGATGGTTGGCAGACCAGAAAGCTGGGAGAGCATCCTGGACCAGGCACAGAAACTGAATTCTGCCCCTGAATAATTTGATAAAAGGATGTGTGGTTGAGTCTCCTCATGACAGCAGACTGTGAGGTAACCAAACAGGACTGGCTATTTATTTAAATGTAGAGACTTCAGCAGCTTGTAGTCCTCCCAGACTTCTGCATGTGTGTCTTCTCCAAAGGAAACCCTGAGCAACTTTCTTTTAACTGAGTTTTTACCTCTCCACGGGTCAGTGTAAACACTGAATGCAGTATTTGGTCAACTTATGTGCCAAGAAAAAAAGAATTCTATGTTTGTGGGTTGTATGTGTCTTAAAACTTGTAGACTGTTCAGCAAATAGGAAATCCATAGTCTACAAAATGTAAAACTGCTTTTACACTGTGTTCAGAATATACAGTACAGTGGTCCCAGTGACAAAAATTTAAGTGTTTAAGGATGGAGGTGTTGATACCAGCAAAATAAAACAAAGAGATGGTTTATTAGATTAACCAGGTTAGCACTTCATTTACATAACATTGTCCTATCTATTTTATAGCAGACAGTGATGACACTCCTGATTTTATATCTTACTGAAATGTTTTGCCTTTTTCTGGCTACTCCATGAAATGTGAATGTAAGTCTAACCTGAAGAATGGAGTTCTGCGCAATAGTATTTTGTCATCTTACGGATAAAACCATTTGTTTAGTTTTATACACAGATGAGAGAAGATCTTTCACTTTAGTTGGGTATTTGATGACTAAAGAAAGCTTCAGGAAAAAGGAGAATGTAGTGAAATTTACAGCCAGGTTTCCCTGCCCAGACATTATCTGCTAGAATAGTTTTTCAGCTCACTTGGTGTCTCACAGGGAGACACCAAGCTACCTCCTCTGCAGGAAATATCATTGGTATTCTACGGACTTTATTTGTCATGGAGTAGTACAGAGAGTGGTCACCCGTAGAATTTGTCATAGAAATAAGGACTATTGTTCCTATTCAAGCAGATCTTAGGGAAGGGAAAGTTCTTTGGGCTACTTAGAAAGTATACTCTGTTAAATCGATGGCAAATTCCCCGTGATTTGGGTTGAAATAGTGAACAATCTGGGTAATGCTTACCCTACACACCACATCCAGGGTTTGTTCAATCCCGTGTCAGAATTAAATTATTTCCTCGCTGTGCAGCTGTGTGGGTTGACCCTGGCTGGACACCAGGTGCCCACCAAAGGCACTCTACTCTCCTCAGCTAGAGAAAATATAATGAAAAGCTCATGGGCTGAGAAAAGGACAGGAAGGGATCACTTAGGAATTACAACCATGGGTGAAACAGACAACTTGGGCTGTTGTTTAATTAAATTAATTTAATTAATTTAATTTACTGGCAATCAAATTGGAGTTGGGTAATGAGAAGTAAAAATTTAAGTCTAAAGCACCTCATGTCATTAAAGACCTGTAGACAGCTTAACAGAGACCATAATGCAAACTTCCCACCAGTGCTGGTGTCACACTGGCCTACGACATGGACCCCATTGGTCCCTTAGGGCCAGCACAGGACACAGTGTGCTCTCAAACTGATGAGCTGAAAACTTTAATCACCAAATATGAATGGCTATTATTTGTCCAAAACAGGTGACCACTGCTATCAAACATGATACTGGCTGCATCGTCAGAATTGCAACAGAAATAGAACAAACTTCTGAACATCATTGGTATGGTGCTTTTATGAGATATGCACCATCTGCAAACAGCATATTGCATCTTATATTACATCCTATGATCGTTGTACTATTGTGCTGCATTTTATTAGTTTTGCTGGTAATATATTTTTATGTCTACGTTGATCACATATCTCCCTGTGTCGGAAAAATGAATCACCAGTTGTTACCTGATTTGGGCTTAAGTGAGGGCCCAAATCTTCCCCTGAGCAAGGCAAGAGGACTAACAGCTCCACTCCTCACCTAGGCTCTGTTTTCTCCCAGAGGTCTATGGCAAGGAGCAAGGGTGACTGTCCATTCTACTCTGGTTTTGGCCCAACATACAGCTGATGTCACACCCCAGCATGTACTGGCACAACCACTGAGGCACAGAGTAAGTTAGAGTGTTTGTAAGCTGGAGAATTTATGAATTAATAAAGTGATGAATTAGAGAATTCATGTTTTCTGAATAAAGAGCATTGAGCCCCATTTATTTATTTTTAAAATTTAGTGAGGTCCTGATTTAATTAATTAATTTAATTTAATTAATTTAATGAAGTTTAATTTGTTGAGTATGTCATCATGTAAACTGAGATATCAAAACTGTCTATGACATTTCGGTGTGTGGTAGAAATAAAAAACTGGAAAAGGAAAACTGTCCTTTTCTTTTCTTCATGTTATGAGTCTCTCTGATTACTCAGGATTATTCAGTTTAGATGTGAGATCAGTGCATCATAAGTTACCTGTAAATTACTGTAAACAATTTAGTAAAATATTTATTTTTAAAGGAAGTAATCTCTGTTCTGGCCTTTGAGGATAAGAAAAATCTTTGCCAAGGCACCTAAGCTAGGTAAGAGTTAAAGTTTCTCCCTTTTCTTTGTCTGTCACTATTTCTGTAGGTGTAAGGACATCTACTTTGAGACATGTCTTGATCCAGAAAGGCTGAGGTGAAATAAGGTTGTTTGCATTTGTGCTTTGTGAGGGTTTACTTTAAACAAATTATTCAAGTTCAGATGTTTAAACATTTGCTCATTTTCTTGTTTCAGCTTATGAAAATTATTTCTATCCATAAAAGAGATCTTAGTGTTTTCTGAGGACTTGTGCTGCTGTAAGATTTGTCGGTCTGTCCTTTGCTTCCCTACCATTGTCCTTATCTAGGGAATTTTCCTCTGCAAAGGAGACTACAAAGCTTACAGCATGCCTTGCATATCTTACATGCTGTCCTGGGAGTCAGCTGCAGAGTCACCATTTCTGTCTGTTGTCCAGTCAATGAAAATAGATTGTCAGTCCTACGATTACAAATCACAACATGAGTCCTTGCTGCCTTGCCTGACTTTGCTTGCTTTGTTTGAGCAAAAGGGAAGATGGATGGGGCTGGGTTTTTGAAGGAAAAGGCTACACCACTACCTAGTTACTGAGCCAATACATGAATTCTAAAGCCACTCGGCAAATTTCAGTGGAAAACCTCCTTTCCTTTCTTAAAAAGAAGCTCTACAATTATTTGGTGTTTGACAAGAAAGCAGACTGTCTGAAAGTGTTCTGGAGAAGCTGCTTCCCAGCAATCTTACAGGCAGTGGCTGCTCATTAGTAGGAGTCACTGGAGAGCAGCGACTCCACCGCAGTCCCTGGAGCACTGTCAGTCAGCGCCTTTGATTGCTGGGGATTGCTCAAAGTGACAAATGTTTCCCTTCACCTGATGCGGCTGAGAAAAACAGCAATTATCCAAACATTGCATCTTGCTGTGACAGCCTCTTGCCTTCTGTGTGTGAGGCTGAGTGCCACTCCTGGAGAAGAAGAGCGGCTCACTTCGGTGTACTGTGTGCTTCAGAGTGCTGTGTCCAGGTCTGGCCCCTCAGTTTGGGAAGGACGTTGAGACACTTCAGCACGTCCAGAGGAGGCAACAAGGCTGGTGAGGGGCTGGGAACACAAGCCCTGTGAGGGATGACTGAGGGAGCTGGGGGTGTTTAGCCTGGAGAAAAGGAGACTCAGGTGACCTTATCACTCTCTACAACTTCCTGAAGGGTGGCTGTGGCCAGGTGGGGTTGGTCTCTTCCTCCAGGCAGCAACTGACAGAACCAGAGGGCACAGTCTTTAGCTGCACCAAGGGAAACATAAGTTGGATATTAGGAAAAAGTTTTTTACAGAAAGAGTGATAAAGTTTTGAAATGAATGGCCTGCCTGGGGAGGTGGTGGAGTCACCATCCCTGGATGTGTTTAGAAAAAGATTGGATATGGCACTCAATGCCATTGTTTAGTAGGGGTGTTAGGGCTGGGTTGGACTCACTGGTATTGAAGGTCTCTTCCAACCTAGTCATCCTGTGAATTCTGTGAATTCAGTGTGTTGGGATGTGCTCCATCCCCAGTGTGGTTTATGTGACAACTGCCCCAGTAAAGGGTTAAAGTGCAGTGAGAGGGGGAACTCAGGGAGCCTAAACTGCAAAAGGGATTAGCAGCCCTGTTACACAATACTGCAGGTTTAATTCAAAGGCATGTTGAGCCCACATCTCTTCTGTGTCTGACACCTTTATCTTGCTCATAACATCAGTGTTGAGGGGAAGTAATTGTGGAATTCACCTGCATTTTCCTTGTCTATTTTATTGCCTGTTCCTTTAGAAATTCAGTAATCATTTGGCAGAGAGCCTGGTAGCAAAACCAGACCAATAAAGTGAAAGTTGGCCATTACATTTGGTTTGCTTGCACATGAGTAAGCACAAAAAAGAAGCAGCAATACACAGTCCAGTGAGAAAATGGCAATTTTAGGAGCAAACAAGTACATAAAGAAGTAAAAGCAATTCTGCGGAGAGGTGGCAAAGAAATACTCTTGCAGTGTGGAGATCTTCAAAGTCTGTCTGTTTGAGGCCTGACAGCCCTGCAGAAGCTGAGGCACATCTTTTTTGTTGACTCTGCCATGGGATGGTCATCTCTGACAGAGCAAGCTGCTGGGCTCAGAATTCCTGTAGGATTTCTCAGGGACACTTGTCAGTTTTCATTAGTCAATGTCCTTGCTGTACTATGGCATGAATCCACATGCAGGTCCATGGGAAGTGGCTGATGAAGGTTTTTAAGTTTCAATTAACAGCCTGACAATGGAAAAGCAAATGTGGATACAACAGCTCTCAGCTGCTTGCAAAGAAGAAATGGGAAGTACTCCTTGTAGTCTCAACAAGGAAGAACAAAAATCGTGGGGGAAATCTGTTCTGACATCTGGTTTTTGTTGCTGCAAGTCATCCTCGCACAGCCTTCCCTGTGGGCTGGGGTGACCTGAGGCTGTTCAGAACAGTGGCTGTGGTTTGTCACAGGTTTAAGTGACAATACTTTTGGGTTTTGGGTTTTGTCCTGCTGCTTGTGTCACAAATAATTTGCATAATAATCATCAGTGAGCAAGTGGGAAGTGCAAAAGTGCAATTCATTATCCTCAGGAGAGAGTGTATCATTTTGAGGCATTCCCAGAGCTCAGGAGGACCAGATTTCTTTTGTTGTGCCCAGAGCTCCTGTAAGAGTAACTACACCTGGGCTCCTTTACACACAGAAATCCTGGACAGGTCATTGAGTATCACTTCCCATTTCCATCTAGAGCACCCCAGATATGTCTGACTGTGAGCAGTCCTGAGGCAGCAGGTCCCCTTCATCCCACAGGTGATGGACGTGCTGTGCATGTGCATGTGGTGTTTCCAGGGGTGGCATATCCTGGGCAGAAACAGACTTCGGGACACACAGGCTGATGTGATGGTCTTGGTAAGGAGAGAAAACATTCTGGGTCTGAGCTTTAGTGTCCTCTCCACAAAGCAATCACTGAGGCCAATTTGCTGATCAAAGTCTACACAGAAGCCCACAAATATGAATTAATTGTATCTTTATTGAATATTCAGGCTTGATTTTTCAGCAAGTAACTGTTTGAGGAGAACATTTAATGGGCATTAAAATTCTTCTAATTCTGAATGAATGATTCACTCAGATTGAGATTTGCTGTGAATTTAGCTGCTTCTTCAGCTCATGAGCTTCTTACAAGTAACATGCAGCTTTCTCTATATTATTTGTTTTTCACTTTTAATCAAGTAGGGCCTTAATTTAGGACCAAACCTGGGGCGTGACAAAGAATTTCTGTGTCGGAATCTGACCCTGCATCAATTTATATGTTGTTTTCTTTCCCCAAGAGATGGAATTATAAATAGTCTGAGAGAAGCATTGACTACTGAGTGTATGATTTCAAGTAGTCCATGTGTGCTGTGTTCTGGTACATGGTGTAGCTGACAGATGCTTTGAACTCTGGTATCCAAAGAGACACTCAAATCTTCACTCATGGTTTTGTGCCTTCTCAAGAAGCAGGGAGCATGTTAGGGCAAGGTGGCAGATGGTAAAATTTATGATGGTTCAGGAAATGTTAAATATGCTTTTTTTGGGCTAAGGGCATCCTGCCAATTAATTATTCTTGAGTAAAATTCTAACATGAGGTGTTAACTGGCCACACTTTCTGTCAAATCCATATAGATTCAGGTCTGAAGTATTTCACAATGCTGTGGTCTGACAAATTACATTTCTTATGTGCTGGGATGCTGCTGATACCATTTGGGAGTTTTGTCTCTCTACTTTGTGTAAAAAAAATAAAAAACTTAAATTGCTAAGGAGCACAAGTTTAATTGATACCTAAAAGCATTAAGGGGAGGCATAAGTCACAGGCTCGGGCAAAGTTCACTGGCTTTCATGCCATACAAGATATTTCTCTGGGGGTTTAATATTCTTTCCTACCAAAACACCTAAAGCGCTTCAAAAGGTTTATTTCTTCAAACAAGCCTGGGTGTGGGGTTTTTGTTTGTCTGTTTGTGTGGTTTGGTTTTTTTTCCAAATAGTAAATTTTGAGTGGTGCTGCAGGTATATGACATATAACAGCCTGGGGCTAGAAAAAATACAAAAGTATTGAAGCAGAACTGAACAGAGTTGTTATGTCCAAAGGATATCTGCTTGTGGACTTTAGCAGAGCAGATAGTACTTGCTTTGCTTTTCTATTGATTTTCCTTCCTGGCCTTGAGGGGCCCCAGAAAAAGTGAAAAGGGTTGGTGTTTCTCAACCCTCTTAATACAGACGTACCCCAAACGATTTGTCTAAAATTTCCACGGCGCTGCAGAGAAGTGACCCCAAAGCACCTCACTTGCACCCTCAACATATTCTGCCTAGGCAAGAAGAGAGAAAGACATCACTGGTGACAGTGAACTCAGTTTCAAGTCCTGCCTTGGTGCCCTGGGGTCAGATATGGGATACGTGCTCTGCCTGTGATAAGACAGCATCTAGTAGAAAGCTGAGATAGTATTTTTTTCTTCAGCCTTCCCAGGTAGGAATGTGGGCTTGGATCTTGCACTGGATCCCTTCTTCTCCATCTAGGCAGCTCCACAGCAGTACTTGTCACGCCTCAGGGTAACAGAGCGACTTGTTTATCTGCTGCAATGAGCACTGCTGAGTCTTCAGAGGAGTGGAATTACATTCTGCATAGTGACTTGGGCTGCAGCCATGTTACTAAACGTTGGCTAAAATTTCCCCTGGTTGTTGCCCTCACTTTATCCCACATCAGTGGGAGCAGTGTTGGGGGCAGTAACAGAAAAATCTGCAGAAAATGTTGGCATTTTATCCACTCTGTCGTCTTGCTGTCTTCAGCTGGATGGCATGGTGCTGCAAATATTGTAAATATCAGCTTATGCTTGTGTTGTTCTCCCTGTTGGTTCTTCTGGCAAAGCTTTGGTAATTTTTTTTGTAGGGCTGGGTAAGAAAACAGACCCTTCTGCTCCCATTCATCAGCAGACAACTCCATTTATTCAACATTTAACTTTAAAAAGAGATCAAACACAGTCAGGGTTCCTTAGGATTTTCAGTGCTTGGTTTTGAGAGTCAGTGAGGAAGACTGTCATGTTTCTGGTTTCATAGAAGCTGCAGCTTTTTCTGACACAGCTCTGATCAGGGTAGCTCAGCCGGGGTGCACGTGGGGTGAGGAACAGCTGCAGAGCCAGAGAGGGGCGGCCAACTTGTGGACAAGGATGTGGTGGATTTTAAGTCTTTGTGTGTAATGCCAGTTTGAAATCTTTTGCTTAGCCAGTTTTAGGGACAGGGAGCTGGGTGCTTGATCTGTAAGTGTGGTAACAACCTGTAACTACACTTCCAGACCATGCACCCAGCCACGCTGCGGAACTCTGCCACCCCCATGGTCTTCAGGAGGTTACAAAGTCTGATCTCCTGCCATTCATGACCTGTATAATTTGTGTCATCAGGGGAATTGTTTGGACAGAGGAAAAGAGTTTAATTAGGAGAATAGTCCTAAATTAGTCATAAACTCCTAAAGAATTTAATTAGGAGAATAGTCCTAAAAATAGTCCTTCAGGACAAATATGGCTATATATTGTCTCTTCTCAACACTGCAAAAGAGACGATATAAATTAAATATTTAATGTGAAGAAAGAGTTTTTATTTAGATAAACAAAAACAGGTGCATTTCTGTTGGTACATTGAAATCAGTTCCTTTCCTAGAATCTGCAAACCCACACTTCTCTAACTCACACATGCACAAAATCCACCCCCTTGCTTTCAGCGAGTCCTCACAAGACCTGGGAGTTGCAAGAATGGCTCCTGGAAGTGGTAAAGCTGGGTGAGGACAGTTCCTTTCAGTCACTAACCTACTGTATAACAACTGCTCTGGGCTCTAACTAAACTTTGTCCATTGCACCATGGCCCTGGCTTTTTAAAGCAGGTGCTAAAAAAAAGGCACCAGGGTGGCACATGGAACATGATCCCATATGCCATCCATTCCCTTGGAGATGGTAACAGGGACTTGGGGGGAACTAAAGCACAAAAAGAGCTTCTTTGCAGTGGTCACAGTTAGCATGCCTGTATGATAAAAGGGGGGTGAAAAGAAGGAAAGGAGGTATGCAAAGCTGATACTGATGGAAACCCCATGACTTAGGCAATGTTATTCAAGAACAATTTATCTGTGAGAAAATATGACACTGTAATGTAGCCAAGTCCTTTGCAAGCTGTAGAGGCAGCTGCACAGTCTTGCCTGAGGCATTGAGCATGCCATCTGAGAAAGTTACAAGGAAATCTCTTTAAATAAAAAGGAGGAAAAAAAAAAAAGGCAGTTCATTAATATTAGGCACTCTGTGTCCTGCCAGAATGCTTGCTTTTCATATCAAGGGTCTGATTCTTCAGAAGTACTTTTTTGTCCTCTTTTGGATTGCTGACCAATTCAGTGGAGAGAACGTGTAAGGAAGCCAAAATCATATTCACTCATGAAGTATCTTTGAAATAGAGCTTTCTGGATTGTCCTATATTTGAAAGACTCTTTCATGGGTACATGGTGTGTGATTCAGCCACAAGCAGAATGAGGTTCCTCTTGTGAAACTGCAGATTTCTGCAATGTCTTCATCTGAACTATCTCTCAGCCCACCCTACAATAATCAATGGAGAGAAACAAACCACTATGTGAGTCTGCTGCTTCTGAAGTGTTTTGGCTATCCGTGTAACCAAAGGTGATTTGCGCCTGAGGAGTGCCATCTTCTTCCTTTTGGCAGTAGAGATGCCTTTAGACATCTACTGTAAAGTTAGGGAAAATGAATCCCAGCATGAAAGTAAGCATCATTTTAACAAGGTTAGCTCAGGTAGTCTGGATGGCCACAAGGCATCCAAATCCTACATTCTCAGCTTTTCTTTTTTACATTATCTGTGACATATTCTCGGTTTTCTACTCAAATTCCTTCTTTTCCCCAAAGCACTGTCATCTTTTCTTAAATTTTTCTCTCATCCTACCTGCAGGTGCAGACAGCAGAATACCCTTTGAATAGTACCCAGCAGTACAGCAGCCTCCTAAACTGCATGTGTCCAACAACCACAAGGTGAGATCTGTAGTAAATCTCAGCACACTGGGTGTTGATAAATGGCATGACAGAGCAGCTGGTTGGGATTTTTGGATTAATGTTTGTTATTAGAAAATGACAGTTCACAGGAGTAAAAATGACTGATGGGAGCATAGTGGTTCCAAAGAAATTTTCCCAGTGGAGCTTTTTGGTTTGGGATACTGAGAGATAGAGTGAGCTTGGTCAGCTACTAGGAATAGCCCTGGTTCATGTCCTGGGAGACCTCTAGTTAGATCTGGAGGCTGAATTTAGTTCTCCCATGCAAGAAGAATCCCCTCTATTGAGAGTAGAAAAGGGAAACGTCTTATATAAAACTCTGGGAGGTGTCAGCATAATTTGTATCTGAAATGAGTACAACTGCTCCCTGTAAAAATATAAAAGAGAAAAATGTTCCTGTCCAGGAGACCTCAGGAGAGGTTTGTTAGGAGATTAATAAATTTAAATGCAATTCATGCTTGTTAATTCAAGAGAGAAGAGTAGTAGGGTTTTAACTTTAACTTATATAAACCAATTGCTTTAAAAAAAAATCCAAATAGCTAATAAAAATTATTATAGGGTCAAGAAAAGTTCAGTTATAGATGAAACACAGTTTCTACTGTGATTTTTTTTTTCCTGCAGAACACCCATGTTGCTTCACTGTTTCTCAGAAAGTCTTACTGAATGTAAGAGAAACAGAGAAAAGTAAAGGAGACACTCTGAAATTATTTCAAAGCTTTTTTGTTTTCCATGGTGGGAATGTGTTCTGTGTCTAACACACACAGTGCTTTGCAGTGGGATCCTGCCTAGCTGGAGATGCACACAAATGCTGGCAACACTTTCTGTTGCAAGAGAGGACAGGGACAACAGTTTGTAATTCATAAAATTGTAGAATGGTTTGGGTTGGAAGAGATTTTCAAGATCATCTGGTTCCAACACCCATTTCATTGGCAGGGACATTTTACACTAGACCAGGTTGCTCAGAGTTCCACCCAGCCTGGCCTTGAACACTTGCAGGGATGGGGCATCCACAACTTTTCTGGACAGCCTGTTTCAGTGCCCCACCACCTCATCGGGAAGACTTTCTTCCTCATCTAAACTTACTCTCTTTTATTTTGGATCCATTCCCTCTTCTCCTGTCACTCCGTGCCCTTGTCCATAGCCCCTCTCTGGCTTTCTTGTAGGCTCCCATTCAGTAGTGGAAGGCTTCTGTAAGATTTCCCTGGAGTCCTCTCCAGGCTGATGAACATCAAGTCTCCCAGATTCTTTTCATAGGAGAAGTGCCTCAGCCCTCTGATCATTTTTGTGGCCTCCTCTGGACTTCCCCCAGCAGGCCCACTTCCTTTTTACATTGTGAACCCCAGAGCTGGATGCAGCATTCCAGATGGGATCTCATGAGGGCAGAGTAGAGAGGCAGAATAACCTCTCTTGACCTGCTGGCCATTCTGCTTTTGGTTGGCTTTCTGGGCTGCCAGCACACTTTGTTGGGTCATGTTGAGCTTCTCATCAACCAACACTCCCAAATCCTTCTTCTCAGGGCTGCTCTCAATCTGTTCTCCACCCAGCTTGTACTTGTGCTTGGGATCCTCCCTACCCACGTGCAGGACCTTGTACTTAAGCATTGTCTTGCCCCAAGCAATCCAGGTGGTGTGAATTGTCTTTGGAATAAATGAGGTGGAATACTATAACAGTGCCAGATTTAATAAATGAGGTGGAATACTATAACAGTGCCAGATTTAAAGTTGGGAATTTTTTGTAAACATACTAGTGACCTTATTTTAACTGGTAGGTAGCCAATAGCCACTTCAGTACTTCACTTAGCATTCAGTGCTATAATTAGCTATAAAGAGTTTTGACAGGATCAATAATTCACCCATTGATCTTTTACATTCATTATTTTGCATCTAGAGGGTGCCTAAGCATTAATCAGAAAATTATGTACTGAGATGATGTCTTGTGAAGTCACTGTCTGCCTCCTAAAAGGCAAGGGAAGGAAATGCTATACGGATTTCAGGTGAGTTACTGATGACCCCTTGTCTGGGGCTGGCAGGACACAGTGGCAGGGAAGTGTCTGCTACCCTTGCCACCACTGATTTCACCCAGTTCCATGCTCTCTTTAGGCACCTGCTGATCTGTATAAATCTCCAGGGCTGGCCCTCACAGTTCTCTGCTTAAAGGCTTTTGGCAAGATCACCCATCTTTCTGAGAGCTTTGTTTGAGGGACAGTGTGGGAGAGCTGGGAGTGCAGGGTGACAGCGTCTGCCGCCTCAAGTGCATAAATAGCCCAGATGAGGACAAAAGGCAGGTGGCAAATCAGGACATAAACTTTGGTCTGTGGGACCAGCAGCCAGTTCCCTGTGTGTCCAAATGACACAGCTCATCATTGGGAATTTGTACCCTTGCCATCCTCACTCCTCGGCTAGCACCCACCCACAGTCTGCTGCAGTTTTGCAAGGCATTCACACTGCTTGTCCTGGTCCAGTATCTCACAGAGCCAGTGACATTGGGTATAAAAATGTCTCAATATGCAGACAAGAGATACAGACAGAGAAGAGATACTGACAGAAAAGCAGCCATGGTTGCAGCAGGGGCTGGGACCTCCTGCCACTGGCAATATGCAGGCTGATTCCAGCCTGGAGGCAGCAGCTGGCACTGACAACCCCAAAGCCAGCCGGTCTGAGGCCACCTACCCCAATTCAAGTTTGATCTACCTTGCTACATTCTTAATTAAGGAAAACAGCTTCCATGCTAGTACCTCTGTACCAGTTCACACTGTACAGTTATTTTCATCATCCAGGGAAAATGGTCCTGTACTCTGCACAAACTTTCAGCCACCAGGAAAACCTTTTTTTCCCCAGGCCCCCTTCCTTTCCAAATAAGATCAAATAAGTAGGAAGCTAGTTATTAAGGAAAAAAATGAATATGAAATTAGGAAATATGTTATGCAAAAGGACAAATAGCTGAATAGCAGCTAAATTCCAACTGTAGCATGTCTGTCGTTCTCCCAAAGACCTTTGGAAACATGCCTGCTTCATGCAAGCTGGATTTGTATTTCAGGGAATGCATGTGCACTACTACTGTGCTATAAATAAACATCTGCTCTACCAGGTCCACTGGCTTAGTGCATCCAACTTCCCTGAACCCTCCCACCTGTGCTTTTTGCCTTTCAATATGCACTGCCTGACCCAAGCAAAGAGATAGCAGGATTGAGGTCTTGAAATATTTTTGCTGCTTAAATAATGCTGCAATCATGTGTCAATTAAGACAGGAAAAGCTTTCTGAGGGTTTTAAGACTGACTTATATCACTTTGGGTTGAGCCAGTACTTAATTTGAATCAGGATTGCACACATGCAAGTTGTTGGCTTAGGTATCTCAGTTTCTGAGGGAATGAGAGAGGAACGGGATTGCAGAAACAAGAGCTGACAATGCTGTGTCATGGCTCCTCTCTCTTCCCCCTCCTCTTTCTAGTTTCACGCTGCAGATTAACTGAGCATCTGATGTGGGGCATCCTGCACCTATGCCTAGCAAAGCTGCTCTGATTATTCTTTCCCAGCTTTTTGTAGGAGTCAAATGTTCATTCTGGGGTTGATGGTGAAAATCTCTTTTTAGGGTAGATCACAGCCAGCCATGGAAAAAAAACCTCCTTTTTTTTTTGTTTTGTTTTTTTTGCAAGAATGAAGATGGTTTTATAACTGCAACAATTTTATTGCCATTTTTAAAATCGAAATTTAAATGAATGTTAAAGGGAGTAGCACAGCTAATCTTAATGGAGATTTGTTGTCATTTTAAATATTGTAATTGTAATTTTTTCTGTTGTACAATTTGGGTTACTTTTTGGGCTCCCTCATTTTGAATACTGCTGAAATATTATGGTACACATGTTGTATTTGAAAGCAGAAAAATTCACTTAGGCAGGTGATCTTGAATTTTCAGAGAAAAAAGTTCAGACCACAGTACAAACTGACTACCCTACAGTATGAAGACTGGATTTGATAATTTGCAGGAGCTTGGATCAGAAACTTAATTCTTGAGCCGTACGAAGCATTCTGCTCCAGATATCTTCTCTACAAAGCTGCAACATTGGGTAGA
>JAYDZK010000113.1:120442226-120552774 GCA_034509185.1 Euphonia xanthogaster
TGCAACATTGGGTAGACATTGTACTGATACTTGGCTGAAGGTGAGGACAGATTCAGAGATAAATGTTCTCTGTTGCCATTTGTGCAGTCTGCTTATATAGCATGGCAAAAAGAAGACTTGCATTAAATTTCAACTACATATATTTTGGTCTGACATGCTTACATGTTTTAACTTCCTTGGCGACATTAGGCAGCAATTATTTCTGTAATTTTACCGTGATGGGGAAGTTCAGAATCATTAATTTAAACTTCTTCAAACTGTGAGACACTTTAATTTTGAATCTGAATCATATGTTTTGGACTCATTTCTGCTCTATGCAATTAATACCATGATGAATTCCCAAGGAATACAATGCCAGCATAAGAGGTCCTTGTATTGTCGTTTCCACAATCTCAGTCACAAAGGTCACCAAGAGGAATCTGTTCTGAGTGCCTTTCCCTGGCAGTCAGGTTTTTGATAATGTTGCTTGTTGAGACATCCTGAATCAGCTCCCCTGCAGCTGCATTTCTAAAGCAAAGAGTATAGGAGCTCTGACTACTTCCTAGTCTTTACATCTTCTATCTGTATTTAAAGGAAATAAAATGAGATATTTCACTGAGGCAAAAGCTCTCATACAGTTCTTCTATCACACTTGAAGAAATCGTCTGAGTGTTTTTTGGGGGGACCAGAACATCTCCCCCCTTTCCAAAACAATCTACCAGCTCTGCTCTTGAAAAGGACAAGGAACAGAACTGTATGTTAGCCTTCTCCTTTCCTTTTTTGTCCTTTTTAGAGCAGAAATTCTGGATTATTACACCTAAAATTCTGAGTCTTGAGCTATTCCAAGAAGTCGTTCATTCAAAGGTCCAGAGATATTTATTTCTATGTGTTTGATCATTAATAAGATGACTTGCAATTTGATGACAATGATTGCTCTCTTGAAAGGTGGTTTTGGGGATGTTAATACTTGGAGAGGTAGAAGAGTGGCTTATTTCCTGGCTCTTGTTTTTATTGTGGAGCTGTAGCACAGCAAAAATAATTTGGGGGTTAACAGCTTGTGTTACTCTCTGTACATTAAGTCTTCCAGTTTTGAGAAGAAAATCAAATCTAGCTGTTTTCCAGACAAGCAAGCTTTCATAGTTTTTTACTTTTATAATTGGCAGTTGTGTATAGGGTTGAATAGGCATAAAAATTAAAAGTTAATTTAGTCACATGCTTGTATTTTATGCAAAGGCAGAAAGGCATCCAAGCATTATAGATCTGTTAAATATACAGGGGAAGTTACATTGTGTCAGTTTTTGAGGCAGAGTTTAGATATTTAGTCTGTAAAGTTCTTGAGATAAGGAGTTTTCAAGATTTTCTTTCAATTTTTGTTTAATTCAGTTTATTTCAAATTGTTCCCTCAAAGTATTTCCAACACAAGCTGCAACATAGGTTTGCTGCCTGACAACAGAGCTGATTGAAATACAAATGGAGCTGTCACTGTTCAAGTTGAGTGAGACATAAAAAGGAAACAAATGACAGGAATGATGAAAACTAGCTTAGCTTTTAAAGCAGTTCTGTTATTGTTAATGTAAGATGTTATTGCAGGCAGTTTACAGCACCTTGTGTTCTCCATCTTTACATATTTGTTTCTTATCTTTAAAAACCTCAAGCCTGCATTTATGTAGCTCCCTGAGCACAATTGCTCTTAAACATACTTTTGGTTTCTGCTGTTGGGAGTAGTGATGGTGACAACAGAAACAGCTCCAATGTTTTCCTTTATGATCTACCAGAGGATATTCAGCTCTTCAGGCAGTGCTTGCATGTTGCACCACACATACAAGAACCACAGATTGATAGAGCTTGGCACTTTAACTTTGGGAATACCACACCAATCTAAATGACAGAAGGTGAAGGACTAGAGAAGAGATGTGAGAGGTAGTTGTTATAGTCCTGGGAGCAGTTGAGGAGCAAAGAAAAAGTCTGGGTAACCACAGAGCCCCTACTCTGACCTTAGTGTACATGAGGAGCTCTGTAATACTATAGCAGATACAGATTTTTAGGAATTATGATTAAAAGCTTTCACTTCTGAGCTATGAACCAGAGTACACATTACTAGCAATGACATGGCTTAGTTTTTATGGAATGCCAGCATTGTTCACCCATACGACTTTGATCTAAAAGAAGAGAACACCATTTTTTAGTTTGTTTTCAGTTAACAATGAGGACATGACAGAGAAACACTTTTTGCTGAACCAACAAGCCTTGATGTGAGCTGGGTAAAGGAACTCAGAGACTTCAGCATGGAGGAGACCTGGAATTTCATTGCAGCAACAGCGGACTTGAGAAAAAGCTTTGGGAGGATGTGTGCCATGCTAGCCCTTCTGAAGGGTAGGGAGAAAGGGCACAAGGAGCCCCACTGAGCTACCTGGGGCAGAGCAGGAAGAAAGAATTGAGCTTTCTAATCACAACCTGCTTGAGATGGTAGTTAAAGCCATGAGGCAGGTTTGATAAATCTGTCCAGGCAGTTTTTCCACTAAGTCACTGGAAAACAGGTAACTTTTACTCTTGTTAAAAGGCCTCTTTGAAACAGGGCTGCAAACAGGGCTGCAAAGGGGCTGCAGCCCCCCAGACCAGCAGAAACCCCACTTTTCTTCTTTCTTGAATTACTCTAGGCATTCTACTCTGACTTCAGCATATTCAAGGATTTAAAAGACATTTTGAAGGAGGTTTTTAAATATAAAGCAGAAAGCAAATTCTAAATGTTTGAAATTGAAGTGTGAGTGGCATGGAAAAATTTAGCCAGCTGTCTACCTTTGATAACCTTGGCTAAATAGGGCACTACCTAATCCCCATTGCCTGCCCTGACACCTTAGGTACAGGACCACAGGAGAAGTTTGAGCTGGGGAAAAGAGCTGAAGGAACAGGTACAGGGACACAGCTATGGATTGTATTGGAAGGGTCCCTGTCAGACTGGGAAGAGGTCATGATTGTAGCTCTGGCACCGATCCTGTTTTATGTGTTCATTAATGACCTTGTCACAGAGAGTACTTATCTGCTAATTGAATTTGCTGATGACATGGTTTTAGGATAGACAGGATTCCTACAAGAAAATAAAGGGATGACTGTGATAAATAACTAATAAAAAGAGGACTGGATTTAACACTACAAAGTGCTAGCTCTTGTGTTTAAGGAAGAATAACAGCATTTTCTTGCAATATGACAGGATTTCATCTGTTGAAAATTACAGATCAAAAAATAGTCAGAAGGATCTGTAGTAATCATGGAGAAAAAAAGTCACTTAGGGCACCAAAATGCATCAAATATTTCACTTCCAGCAGAGATTTACATAGGAATTATCTCCACAGGGGTACATTCCACTATATACACCCCTCTGCAAGTCACTGGTGAGACCTTTCCTGCAGACTTATTGTTGTCATGGTCACACATAATCAAGTATTATGATCTCACATTACAATACTTGCAGAAAACAGAATCACCATTATATTAATGATGTTTTAGAACATATTAAAAAATATGTTACTTTGTTCAGCAAAATGAATTGCTTTCTAATAATGCCTCAAGGGTAGGGAGGGAAGGAAATACTTAAACTAGAGAACAGTGCTGTCATTGCACTAAATGCACATGTAAAACAGAAAAAAGTTCCTAACAGAGAAATGAGGATTTAGATCCTCTAGTCAGAGTGGTAGGGCCCAAATTCCTACCCCTTCCTCACCAATACTGGTGTTTGATAATGATGGGCAAAGAGATCCAATGTTTCAGAAGAAGTTTTAGATGCACAGAATAAAGATTTTGTCATGAAATACCAAATATTATTTCATTAAAGTTCTATTGCAACAGCTGCCCTGACAGCTCATGACTAGTTTTGTCAGAGAAATACCACCCACATGGGAAATCTTGGAGAGGTCTAAGAAGGGTGCCCTTCCCAATACTGCAATCTACTGGATTTTCATGCTGAGGATGGGGACAGGAGTAATATTAATATGCCAATAACTTGATTGCAATGCTCAGCTGCATGCACAAATGCTGTAAATGGACATATTTCCAATTGATGAAGCTACACTCACTCAAAAGTGGTAACACCTGTTAGCAGTGTAAGGCCCAGGATATGGAGCATACTGAGGGTGATTCTGCCCAGTAAAGGGCCTTGCTGGAAACACACACAGCTCATCGTGCCCTGCAGAAGTTGCACCTTGCTGGAAACATAGGCATGAGCTATGAGCCATCTTCAAGCTTGTAACAGGACATAGTTTTTTAATCTAGCCAACTTGTCTCCTCTTCCCTAAGAAAAGAAGGAGAAAGGATCTCTTTGTCCAAGGCCTGACCCCTCTAGACATCCTGTCTTTCTTAAAATAACTCTTGTTGTACCCTGATTAAGGAAGTTTATCTTCTCCAGATCCTGTTATACGTGGTGCTGGTGTAACCCAATGCACAAAAATGTATTATCCTTTACTTTTGTGTATGCACCTGAGTGTGAGTGTGTGTGTGCACACTGGCCTTTTAAACAATTTTCTTTGATTTACTGGTAATTAGTTACATGAATATACACCAGTATCTGAATTCATCTAAATAAACAGCCTTAAAAAAAACAATGGAAAAGTAAAAATGCCATACAATCAGATGTCTTTTGGCTCAATGGATTCACTGAATGCCCCATTTCTGGCCAACAAGCATATAAATCTACCTACTAAAGAAAACTTCCATTCTAACGAGAAGCTACTAGGGAGCAGCAGAAACAAATACCTTTTCCAATATTGCTCTGTTTTCCTGAGGTCAGATGTAGTGTTATCAGTGGGACTGCAGGGGTACATGCTTGCAATGTGGGTGTGTTGGAAGGAAAAGGGAAGTTATTATGGTGGGAAAATTGCACTATTTTGGGTTGTTTTGGGGTTTGACTGGCATAAATTCAAGTAGTTCTCACAAATACTCTCCTCAACATATTCCTACTTTTTATTTTGATAGAAAAAGTTTAAACAACTTCATGTTCATTAAGAATGTCACCTGGAAGAAATAATCAAAATACCTTCAATTTTCAATTTATAATGAGGTAACAAGTACATAGCTGATTTTACAGGTTAGGATGAATAGTTATTATTCAGATTAATTTAGATAACATGTACAAGATAAGGCTGAGTTGGGACGGGGCTCTGAACAACCTGTTGTTGTGGAAGATATCCCTGCCCATGGCAGACATTTAAGGTCACTTCCAAACCAAACCATTCTAGCATTTTAAGATAGATGGCATCAAGATTAAGGACTTTGGGAAACATTAATTTGCGTAACCCAGGAGCACAGATTTACTGGATGATTCTTGAAGTCTTAAAAAGTCTGTGTTAGTGCTGCAGATTATAGAACTGTTATGTGTAGGGAGATGTCTCATGGAAATACTGCAAGACAGTTTACAAGATATTGTGTACTTGTTTCTTAACAGAGAATTTGTTCTGGAAGTGGAACACAAAATACAATTATAAGATCTTTGAAATTACAGGATTTCTTTTAAGCTTTTTTGACTGCTTTTTGTTTTCTCTTCTCTTCCTTGTTCCTTCTTTTATATTTTATTAACTTGAATAGAGTTTAAAAAAAGATAGATATAAAGCAATTTCATTTCAATTATTTTAATTTTTTTTCAGGACCAAAGGGTAGAATTTTCTACTGGGAAATGTCATATTTACTAAAATTATTCACTCTAAAGTATTTATTTTCCTCAATTGTTAATGGTGATTACTGTTGGGGGATAGTCTGAATACTGTTTACTCCATCTACCACCGTGTAATAACACTGAATCTGTTTCACAGTTCCTGGCTAAGAAGTTAATTAATGAAAACCTGCAGCTGCCTCAAATTTCACTATTTCCAAACAGCAAATCTAGCCCTTGGAGTCTTCCTAAGCAAACAAAAGGCATATCTATTCCAATGGAAGCACAGCCTAATGGGTCGGAGAATGCTTTACCTGGGGATGGCTGTGCTGGCCGCGTGACTCCAGGGGGACCAAGCCTCCCTCACGGAGCAGCGATGCTGCTGCGTGCTGGTAACTCCCTCCCTGCTACCACTCACTGCTGAGCTGCCAGAGAACAGCAGAAGAATTCTCCTCAGTTTATCCCCCATACATCACTTGCTTATTTAGCCTAAAGCGCCCTTCCTTCCCATCTGTGAGGCTGCATATGTCTAAGGTCGGCTAAGGGAATTCTGTTCTCTATTAATGAAAGCTGTTTTAAAATAAACCCACCATGAGTAAAAAAAAAGGAGAGTTAAGAAAGGCTATAAAATCTCAAAATGGATATTCATCCTATTTTTCACCCTCAATTAAAAAAAAACCCTTTTGTAAAGAGAGTATTTTCCTCCTGGGACTTTGCTGCTTCCATCAGAAAGCCCAAATTAAGATTGCACTTTGCTGTATAGGTGAAAAGCTGTATCTTCAAATGACGCAGATTACAGAGCAACTCAGCACCCTCCAGATTTAATTCTGACAGGCAGGAGCAGGTGTGTGCCATGAAGTGCAACCTTGGAAAGATGACCCCACATGACTATTAATTTACATTTGATAGTTGTAAGATAAAGTAAGGGTTAATTAAGGAACTTCCAGAAGGGGCACAGGATGTTCAAGTGAAAGGTAGAGCAAGGAAACCTGTGCTGACCCAGAAATAGGCCAGCTGGTTTCTGTTATTATTTTATTTTTCCCTGAGACCTTCAAGTGATTGTAAAGCTCTACAGGGAAATGTGCCCTGTGATGACCTGAGTATTATGTCAAAAGCCTTAGAGGCTGAGGCACTGGTTTACCATATCCTGCTGTGAGAGCATGGGAAGCTAGGATGGTGCCTTGTAGACTGAGTACAAGGCAGGCACGCTTTCCAGTATTGTATTATGAAGCTTTGAAAAAATATGCTTTTCACCACAGGCAAGCTTGACAAAATGGACAGGACCCAATAAAGTCTTTATTTAAACTTCTTCCATTCCTTTCCTACCATTTTCTTTCTGCTAGCCATAATCTCATTCTATTTCTCTGTACCAGGATAAAGTAGAATGAACATTCCTGCTTTTGCTGGTTTAACTTGTTTCTCATCCACCATATCTGCTCATTAATTTTGCTGTTAGCAGTAATAACATGGGCAGATGAGCTACTGCATCATCAGACAGAGCTCCCATTTGGGAAAGGAAGAGTTCGCTTTGCTTTGATTCCATCTTTTTTTTTTCTCCTCCCCTCAGAAATTATTAAGTCAGTAGGAATGTAAAAAAATTAGTAAACCCTGATGCAGAAGAGAAATTCCTGTTCGCAATATTTTGTGGCTGTGTGGTTTTATTTTGCTCTGCTAAGAATCCAAAATAACTGCACCTTCTCAGGAAGTAGAAAAGACTGTTCTCATTAGCCAGGGAGTTGGATGGCTCTTTTACCAAGAACAAGCCTTGGATCTTCTAGGCTGTGGTTTTCTCCTTCCTGATAAATATCTCCTTCCCTTTCTCATTTCTTCTCAGGCATTGCAGCCATCCACATTGCACCATCTGGGCTGCACATGCTGATTCGTGTTGCTGGAAATAAGCGAGATTCTTGCTGTTGTGGGGAGATCTACATTATATAGCCCTTTTGGTCATCTCTCAGGTGGCATCTCTGCTCCTGTGTTCCACCTCTGGTGGAAGTTCATAACCTGTCCAGGAAGGGAGACTCATTGGTTGGTTTTGTAGTGCCTTTCTAGCTGTGATATTGAATAGGAACAACACAGCTTCACACTTGGAGATTTTTGAAGGTGCTGGAAGTGGCTCAGACCCACCTAAGTCAGCATCAAGCGGAAGCTTATTATTACACTTCCTCTCATTTAAATCTACTACTTTTTGATACAAGCTTATGAAGAAAGGCAGACCTCTTACCCCAACCTCTGGGCCAGAAGGAACACACTATTCTGTTGCTTTTCTTCCTCTTACCCTTTCTCCTCCCATGGGATGACTGGTTGCCACTGTATTTATTCCCAGTCTGGCCACAGTTTCACCTGGCTTGGTCACTCAAATATGCCTTTAGAGATTAACAAAAGACAGTGATGCTTCTGAGGTAGGGAATGTCTTTTATTGTAGAGAGATAGAATGTAAGAAAATAAAGATAGTGCAGAAAGTAGAGTCTCACACCTGAGGAGTTGCAGCTGTACTAATCACCAAAGATTATCAACAGGTCTGCCCTTAATAAGCCACAGCTGTGTCCAATAAGAAGATGAGTGCTAGAAAAGAGTGGGTTAGCTGGTTGAGGAGGGAGTTGTAGTTGTTGGCTGTGCTGTGAGGAGCTGCCCATGAAAAATCACCAAGGAGGTATGAGAGCTTTGCAATAAGACCACAGCATTTTGTCATCTCCTGTCCCCTTGCTCTCCCTTTGTCAGACTGTTGATTTTACATTGCCAAAGTTTTGGGCCAAAACTGAGTTTGAGTATTTATGTGGATGTTTTCAGCATCTCCGTGTTGCTCAGGTTGAGATGGTGAGGCAGGTTGATGGGTATGCAGAGTATCCAGGCACAAGACACTCCAAGGAATTTGGGGGAGCTGGAACATTAGCACATCTTCAGTTCCTATGTTATCTAGATTTTCTTCCTCTCTGGCTCTCAGTGGGCAATAGCATGCGCCCCTCTTATGCTGAGTACCAAGGGAAAAACACTGCTTTGGCACTAGACTGACCAACTTTTCCCTGTGTCAATGTCCTCCACAGCAAACAGGGCTTAGTACTTAAACACTGTGTGTCTCCAACAACTCATGTGTGAAGCATTTGATGTTTATTGAACATTTCCAGTTCTTTGGTACCTCTACATTTGCTCTTAAAAAAGAGCTACCTGGGAAAATTCACAGCCATTAAAATTTGTCATGTGACACTTCCCTACCAGCTTTATGTAAGACCAAAATTTTCCAGCATTTTTTTGTCATCCTTTATTCATTAATGAAAAACACCTTTGTTACAAAGTGAGCAGTTCAGTCAAGTTCCTTAATGACAGGTCTTCCTATGTATAAATAGTTCCCATAGTGTCAGACTGGGAATATTCAGGCTTGTTTGTTAATTCAGGGCCTGGGTCTAATGCCTGCCTTTGCATCAGCTACTAGTACAAGGGTTACACTTTAATGTTGATTTTGGTTGTTTTGGCATTATTCAAAGATTTAAAGATAGCTCCCTATTTTTAAAAAATAAATAATAAAATTTAAAACTCAGTGTGTCAAGACTAGGCTTGAAACTATAAGGCTACTTGTCATGTTAAGAATAAGGCAAATTTTTCTGTTGTATTAAGAGAAAGATTTGGCAGAAAATAAACCCCCTTGCATTCCCGCTGGTTCTCAGATATCAGAGGGGCTGGGGGTGGCTGGGCTTAGGTTTTGAGCACTAAGCACCAGAAGTGCAGAGCCAACTGGCTCTGTACACCCAGCCACATTCTCTGAGACTACCACAATTACAGATTCACAAATAGTGCCATACACATTGGGTCTGGTCATATCAAATGAACTCTCCTAGCTGGATTGGAAGTCTGGTCATGTTCAATACCTCTCATGGGCAGGTGCAAAATAGTTTACTGAGTAACAGAAAAGCAGGTTTTTATTGGATTGTCAGTGATAAAGACACTGTCTGTAGAAACACGAGTGAATATACAAAATATGAGTAACACAGCTAACAAAAAATGCTGTAAATTGAGACATGACCCCATAGTACTAAAGGCATGATCACCACAAGGTTGCTTTCTGAATTTCCCAGGGAAGTGTCCAGTATAGGTGACTTCTTGAGTCATTCGCAGTGGGTGTCCTTATGTTTGGTGCAGCCATAGTTAACCATCCCAGGATACCAAGATGAAATCTCTGACCTCCCTTTCCATTGAAACTACATTTATATTGGTTGGGGTTTTTTTAAGGGAGGGGAAAATGTAATATTACAGTTGATGTGATTTCATATTTAGGTGGAGTTCGAATGGCTTTAGTCATACATGTAAAGCACGTACAGGTTTTACTTAATTAGCATATGCCAGAGTATGAAAAGTAATATATGTTTTTGTGTCAATGGAAAAAAGCTCAGCTTTCAGTCACCATATGGGTTATTTCTTTGGCTCAGTTCCTGTTAGCTGCATTGTTTTAAACAGAGCATGACCACGACACCTCTGTGCCACCCCATCCTTTGTTCCATGTCTCTCTCAGGGCAGTACATCAAGTTCCCTCAGTGTTCCTGCTCCTAAGGCATGCAGTCTGTTTCTGGTGAACCATAACCAATGCTTGCACTCCTTCTTGATGAGCTTTGTTTCATCAGTATTTTCTCTACATTCCTATATGTTGGAGAAATCAGGTTCTGTAATAGTCTTCCAAACAGTTCAGGAATTAAAAGATGAATGCTTTCCTGGAGATCCCTCAGCTGATGTGGTTGTCTGTGACATCCTGGGACTGAACAGATTATTTCTACTATTGTATTTAGTGAACAGAAAAAGGAACAATGCCTTTAGTTGTGATTAACTGTCATATATAGACACCTTCAGTAGGAGTTTATTTTGTGAAGGAATATACAGTGATTGGTTTTGAAACATCAGTCCAAAATATTGAAGTTTCATGTAACACAGCCGAAGCCTGAGAGCTCAGTCAGGTCATAAAGAATCACCCCTGTATAAGTGAAGAAAACATGAGGGGCCTTGGTTGGCTTGAGGAACCTCTTGACATCCAGGTGTGCAAAGCTCTCCTGGGTAGCTGTGCCCAGGCTTGAAGGAAAAAAGATGCAGTTCTGCAATCCCAGACCTTCCCCCTGTGGCCCAGCTGTGGACACTTGCCGGGGGCAGAAGGAGAGGTTCCGTGGGTGGGCAGGGAATGCTGGCGTGTGCCGACGTCAGATCTCGGGTGCCAGCCCTCACCCTGCCTGGTGAGAGCCTCAAGAGGTCTCTGTGCCCTCTGCCAGGCTTAGGGGGATGCTCCTGATTTGGGGGTTCTGGAACAGAACTGTCTTCCTCATCTCATGCCTTACCCTTTGGCATGAAATCCAAGCAACCTCAGGATGAAATGTAAGAATTTCCTAGACCCTGCAGAGGGAAGGGTGGGACTGGGACTGCAATTTCCATCTGTCCTTGCATCAGTATTGTACAAATGAGCATTTGCGTGGTGTATTTTTAGACAGTATTGAAAAGTCCCAGAAATTTTGATACCATATGGAGTAAGTGATTGCCTTCAGATCTAGAGAAATAAATTGGCTTTTCTGGTCTTTGAAATGATTTAATTTTCTTATTTCTAAGGATTTTTTTGTTTGTTTTTTGAACACACCTAGTATCTTTAATACTTACCTCCATAATCCTTTATTAATAGGATTATTAAACCTGACAAACTGCTCAACCAGAGAAGCAAATCCAATGGTAAAGCAGAATTTGATCTAAGTCTCTGAGAATGTAAGCCCACAGAGTAACTGGCCTGCAGATAATTTAATATACATCTCTCTGGGTATATGTTCATCTTTCAGTGTATAAACTGCAATAAATCACACAGAAAAGACAGAGGCAAATTCTTCCATGAATATGTTTATAGGTGAATTCCAGCTGTATAAAGAAAATGATGTATTTTCATTGCAAGAAAAGATTGTACCACTACATCTTTGACTTCAGAAAGAGTTTTTTTAAATTTACAGTTGTTAAATTTGATTCTGTGTATTGGAAACAATTTAAAGTGGCAGTTCAATTATCACTGTTCTTCACTATTTCAGAATTGGTCTTATAATTCCTAAAATTCAAAAAATATTTAAGAATCTTTTAAACCACACAAAAATATAATCAGGTAATAAAATCTTTGAAATATTGCAAAATTCCTGCAAAATGTAGAAAAATTATAATAATTCAGGAAGAGATTTTAGTCTTCATAACCCAGACAAGGCATAGAAAGCTCTTTCTTTTTGATCTCAAGTTAACAAAGAACTTAAGCATATATGAAAAAGATTAAGCTGAGTATAAAATGAGCACATGAATGGTAGCATAAATATATTTGTATAAATACAAAGCTAAATATATAAATGTTATGCACAGGAAAAAATTAAAGAGTAAAAGTGTTATTTTAATAAGGATGAAAATCATAGTGATCAGAACATTCAGGGAAACATCCAACTTAAAAAAAATATCTTAAAAAAGATTATACATAGTTTCATAAATTATTCTCTTGTTCCTAGGGAAAAAAATAAGTATATTTAAGATGTATATTTATCAAACTGTTGCATCATAGAATCAAGGTGCTTAGTGCTAGATTTTTACTTGAAAAATATCTCCATTGTACAGAAGAATAAGGGCTTAAATACAGTTCCAAGTGAATTAGGGAAGCCTTGTCATGCAATTTGTTTGAGGAACACCAGTAGTATAAGCTAGAAGTGGAAAACCAGAGCAATAGCCAAAAGTGACCCAAAGGAGGGGCAATGTTTATCTCTGATAGCAAAAGAAAGAGGAAAAAGAGATTTTGATGCACAAAAATGAGAGCTTTTGAAAAGCTTCCTGAAAAGCAAACTCACTCATTCATTTCTGTGGTTTCATTAGATGCCTGAGAGACTGATTCCTTGAGAGGGTGAATGTCCTGCTCCCTCTGGTGCTGCAGAGACCAGAGAATTTGGTGGCTCTTATGCATCCCATAAAATCAGATCTCAGATAAAGGTAATAGAGGCAGGGCAGATACATGAGGTGGGAGAAAGTAAAGAAGGCAAAAAACTGGCTACTGGATCAGAAAAGGATTCCTGAAAACACCTTTGGAGAAGCCACAGCAAGTTGGGGCAACTGGTCATTGATTTAGGGATACGATATCTAAAGAGCCTGGTTTCTGTGTTCCCCTTGGCATGCCTTTTGCAGTGGCAGTGTGCTTGGAGCTCTGGGCTTTGTGGTTCTCAGACCACTAACCCTAGGCGGAACCATAACCCTAGGCAGTAAGGGCAGCCTTGGGCTAAGGCTGGCCCAAAGCAGAAAGCTGTGGAAGAAGCCATGTTGTGGCAGCTCTGTGTTCCCCTTGGGATGTCTTTTGCAGCTGCAGTGTGTTTGCAGCTCTGGGCTTTGTGGTTTTTGGAATTCTGACCCTAGGCCATAAGAGGAGCCCAAACCCTAGGCAGTAAGGGCAGCCTTAGGCTATGGCTGGCTGAAAGGAGAAAGGTGTGGAAGAAGCCATGTTGTGGCAGTTCTGTGTTCCCCTTGGCATGCCTTTTACAGCTGCAGTGTGCTTGGAGCTCTGGGCTATGTGGTTCTTGGAGCCCTAACCCTAGGTGGAACCCTTCCCCTAACCCTAGGCATAAGGCATAAGAGGAGTCTTGGGCTACGGCTGGTTGAAAGGAGAAAGGTGTGGAGGAAGCCATGGTGTGGCAGAGTGTGAATCACAATTTGATAGATAACGCCCCAGTGAAAATGGGCTTATCTTGAGAGGTGAGCAGATTTTAACAAGCTTATTTCTTTTTGATATGAGTGTCTGTGATCCTTTAGCTTTTTGTGGTACTAATTTCCCTTTCTAAAATAAATGATGGTCTTACTGAGATGCCTCTCTGGGTGAGCAGGCCATCTGTTATCCCTGGACTGACATCTGAGCCTGTCCACCCCCTCCACACTTACCCATCCACAGACTCACCTGGGCCATAGCGAGTCACACAAAACCTATGTGAGAACTTACACAGCACTGGTCACTGTCTAGCGGGCCTTGATTATTTGCGTCTCCTTCTCCTTAAGGGTAAATTCAATCTGGCCAGTTGAAGACAGAACCAAGGTAAAACATCCTTCACAGCCTCTCAGTATTTTGCACAAACATGTTTTTGAAAGCTAGTCATTAGTGATTAGTTATTACCAATGATTAGGAGAAGCCACGCCACGGTGAGTGGTGCTTTGTGAATGAAGGAGCAGCAGTGCAGGACTGACTTCTGGCAGGCTGACAGAGCCCCGTTTTGAGGATCTGTGGAGAAACTGGAATAGAGGATCCCCTGTACCCTGGGTGTTCCGTGGGCTCTGATGTGTCCTGAAACTGGCTTTGCTGGGGAGAGATGGGTGCTGGGTGTGTGGGCTCTGTCACAAGGGGTCTCAGAAGCAGGCATTGCACTGAAGAGAAAGTTGATGAAGGTGCACAAAAGACTCGGACACCAAAGTCCTCTTTGCTGCAGTTTGTCCTGCTAAGCTGAGTGAAAATTTTCACACTCACAAAATAAGCTGCTTATGTACCTGGTATCTTAATGCAAACCATTTCTCTAAGGTCCAAATCTTTCAGGTGGCTGACAGAGTTAAAAATGAACCTGATAAACAGGCCTGGATCTTAGTTAGAGAAATGGCTTTGTGAGGAAGACAGGGAATTGCTTTTGTATTAACTTGTAAGACCAACAGCAGATCGTTTTCATCATTGTTACTGAGCTACAGGTAGAGAAAGTTTCATGCTGAAGAACTGAGCAATATGATTCAGCGATGTCTTAGACTTCCACAATCATAGACTTAGCCAAGGCATGGAAAAAAACCCAGTTTGTCCAGTTTTCTTGGAACAGAAAGAGTGTCCTGGTAATGGAACAGAAAAGAAAGGCTGGTAACAACTCTGCAGCTGGTGAGATGGTGGAAGAGAGTGCTCATGAGGATCACAGAAAATTCATCCCCCTTGGCTTTACAGGGGGAATAAAGTGTCAGTAAGATGAGCTTCCAAAGTGCAAGCTCACAGTTTTTCCCAGTGTCAGTATTAGGATGCTTCAGCTCCCAGAGCATGTGGAGGTTAGGGTGAGGGATTTCAAAATCAAGGCTGGATATAGCCATGCCCCCAGAGCACAGGCAGCACAGAGCTCCTGCTGCAGGTGCTGGATGAGTGTCTCAAGGTCTTCTGGCCATCCCTATGCAGGCAGCTGCTTTGTTCACTTAAAGATATGCAAGAGAAGTTATTTTTATACAAAGTAAATAGGACTGTATTTCTTGATAGGGCTGTGAGGGCCAGTGTATTGTTTCTGTTATTGACCAGGAGCTGCAGCTCTGGGGCAGGACTGGGCTGTGCTCGGCTCTACACCTGTTGGGAGGGGAGTTTCCACCCAGCCTGAACAATGAAAAAATGAGTTCCTTCAGGTGGAGGTGGACAAGGAAGTGGCAGACAACTTCACATGTTGTGGTCTCACCATATCAGTGATTTTCCTCATACCACATTCTTACACTCCCTATTCAGTGAATAAAATATGGAGGATTTGGATGACATTTAAACCAGCAGTTAAACCATCCACTCACATAAAAACAGCCTGTATTTCCTCAGGAGTTGTCACTGTAATGCCCTGATTAATTTAATTTATCATCCTTAAAGTGTAAATAAAGGTAATACAGCAATCATAACATAACATGACAGAAATAGGAAATGGGGCAAAATAGATCATATTAATCCCAGCTCTTGTGATCCTTCTGCACCATGAGTCATATAGACAGTAATGGTTCATTAATTGTATGGAGAGAGATGGCAAACAGACACATTCTTGTCCTGGCAGTCCCTTTATTTGGACAAGGAATTTTGGGAACAGATATCATTACTGGGTAAAATCACAGCTAAAAATGTTAGTGCAGTAGGAATTGAAGCCTTCTTCCACTAAAATCAATGCAGGAAACATGCTTATTTGCATGCTAGTAATGAGCAATTTAGTCACATTATGTGGGAATTAATGTGGTTTTGCTACTCCTTAACAGATGCCCATCCTATCCCTCTCCGTGTCTGGAGACTTACCCAGGCCTCAGCCGGTGGTCCATGGCTGGTCTCCCTCCAAGAGGTCAGCCAAAGGCAATTGTCAAAAGTGACACTGGTGTGGGAAGGTTAAGTCTGTGAGACTGGAAACCACAACCAAACCACTGGGCACACAGAAGCACCTTGAAAATCAAAACAGCTTGATTGCTGCTGCTGCAAATTGAAATAACCACTCAGGTAGGCACAGGAACAAATGTTAATCACAGCTGTCGGTGGTGATTTGATGCTGCCAAGGCTCTGTTGATCAGATTTTGCCCTCTTGTGCTATCTGTAGGTTGGCTTCACTTGCTTAAAGCTGCAAATATTGTGAAATGGAGACTCGACTGGTTTGTAATGTGCTTCCTCCTCCTTTTCCTGGCTTTGCTAAGGTACTTATTTTATGAAATAGTTATTTTCTAAAGTATGTTATCAAGTAAATAAATACTTTATATATTATGTATATATAAAAATATGTACTTTATAAATATATATTCCAGGGCAGTCCTGTGGCAGCCTTCCATTACTTACAGAGGAGGTAGTCTTTATCAGGCAGTGTAGGGACAGGACAAAGGAGAACAGCATAGATTGTAGCAGGAGATTCTGTGCTGTGAGGTTGGTGAAGCACTTGAGCAGGCTGCCCAGAGAAGTTATGGATGCTCCATCTCTGGGAGTGTTCAAGGCCACATTGGATGGGGCTCTGAGCAACCTGGTCTAGTGAAAGGTGTCCCTGCCCATGGCAGGGGGTTGGAACTGGATGAACTTCAAAGTCCATTCCAATCCAAACCATTCTGTGATTCTACTCAACTATGAACACGGCATGTTTAACCCCTTCTTTCCCATCCTTTGTCCCTCCTCCTTGCCCCATGCTGTTTGTGGGGTCTCTGTTGTGTTTTTTCCTGTTGTTTGTGTTTTCCTGGATATCAGTAATGTAGTTTTCCAGGCTTCTATCCATGGCAAGATGCAAACCTGTCAAAATGTAAGTGCTTTGAACTAATATGAGAATACACTATATATGGATTTTAAGGTATTTTCTTTGATACATATACACAAATATAAACACTTTTGAGTTGGTAAGGTGATCATCTCACAGAATAGACTGAAACACCACCACTGTCTTGGAGAAGGAGAAATTACCTTAGAGCTCATTCTTCAGTTAAAAACCAAAAAACATCACACCTCAAACAAACCTCACATTTTGTCTTTCTTGTCACTATACTTTTTCTTAAAACATTGTTAGGAATATGTTTTAGTTTTACTGGTAAGAATAAGTGACATAATAAATCCTGATTTATAACACACCACAGTTTTCCTTATCCTAAATTTAAATACAATCAATAACAAATGTTAGTATCTGGTCTAAGTTAGAATTTTCAGGACATGGTGTTAACTAATATGCTGACTTATGACCAGCCATCTCAGCGGGACTTCATCCACCCCAGAGAAGAATTTTACCCTTGGAAATAACAGGCTTTGAAATAAACTAAATAGGAAGCGCAGGCCTGAGTCTGTGGGCAAAGATGATGTGCTCAGGAACCAGCTCTAGAAGCTTTGTGCTCTGGGAAGATCTCAAAATGGTCCAAATGTGTGCTTTTGAACATATAACCAGCAAAATTTACTTTTGGAAGAGGTATTTCTTAGAAAATATGTATGGATCTTTTCCTCACCACTCTTTCCCCTTCTCTTTTTTTTTTTTTTTTTTTTAATGTCAAATAAAAGCCCAAATCAACCTAACACCCACAGTTTTTTAAAATGTCAGTTTTAAAGTATCAGACATGAAGTTTTAAGCTGTACTCTCTGCAGATTTCTAAGAAATAACTTTCAAGGTCAGGAAATTAGAAAACAACTCTGCTTCTCATAATGAAGTTTTTATGCCTGCCTTTCAGATTTAGAAATTGCCCTCCATGTGTCTGGAATTTGTGAGTTAAAGCTTGATGGCTGCTGTTCCAGAGGACAAACAATCTCTTACAAAAAAACCCCCAAACCCTACAGAGTGTGGTACTCCCTGTCAGTCACCTGTAATTTCCTTTGTTGGCAGTCTAAAAAGATAACAGCAGAGCAGCCTCAGCCCAGCAACTGTTCCCAAGCCAAGGACCCTGAGAAAGCTGGGTGATGGGAGGAGGTTTGTTGTGACTAATGCAAACTGATAGTCCTTGCAAGGGGATGGCAGTGCCTGGGGGCCCTTCGCCTCCTGTTGTTTCACGGGAGCCTGTGGAAAGCAGGCTGGGTCAGGAGGAGCTCTTAGTGTTCCCTCTCTGGAAGAGAAAATGTGTGCTGGCACTAATGAGCGTGAAAAAATTCTGTAATAGAGTTCCTGCTTATTTCAAAGGCATAAATCAGGGTTGAAAATAATATTTTCTATTTTTTTTCCTTTTGAAATTAAGGAAGTTAAATAACAAATGTGCAGACAGAAGAGATGTGTATTAGGACATACAGGGAGATATAAGTGGCAATGCTTGCTAGAAGGGGCTGAAATAGGGGAAACTTCCCTCTTGTTGCATGTGTTGTATTTTTAAAGGTGGTTATTTATTTATCACCTGCTGCTGTATTTCCCTAGCTTTTCCTCGGACTGGCCCTTGATATCCCTGCTGACACATTTTTTCTCTCTATACTGTTTCTCAAAAAGAACCTCTAATGGCATAAACAGACCATTACCAATTGTATTACCTTCTTCTGAATTAACAACCTCTTCATCAGATGCTGCCCACACTTATCAGGCTCTTTGTCCTGCTTTGTTTTGAATGCCTGAGATTGCCAGCTGGGCAGAGAAGACAGAGCTTTCCCTTTGCTCCCTCCCCTGCCCACTCCTTCTTCTCCTGTTGTCAGATGTCAGATGAGATTACCCTGTGCCTGAGAGGGGGATCCTTGCTCTGGCACTGTGAGAACCCACAGAACTGGCAGTGGCGTGGAGGTGGTGGGAAGCAGGAATGGCCGGACTTGAGCACGAGCAATAAAGCAGTCAGGTTTTACACACTGAGAGCCCTGGCCAGGCTCACAGTTTAATCTGCAAATGCTGGTGGTAAGAGGATGATAATAACAATAATATGTCACTGTGGGTGATGCCATTCCTGCTGTGAGTGGTCAGGAAGCTGGAGGCACTTCTTGGAGGCGGGAGTGACCTCAGGTTCCCTTCTGCATCAGGATGCTTTGATGGCAGTGCAAAGCTGACCTTTCATCAGCCTGCCAGCATAACTTAGAGGAAAAAAAGGATGTGAGAGCTTAAGGAAGAAGAGGAGGAAGTGCCAGAGAATGTTTTATCCTCCTTTTAATAAAACTTTTCAGGAATAATTATGAATAAGAACAATCAATAACAACATGGTACACAGCGTGGGGGTTTTTTTATCAGAGTGGGAAAAATATAGGGTACTGAAAGGTCTCTTTTGTGTTTCTATAACAAATTGGTAATAAACATGCAGGTACCGAGAGAAAACTTTTATGAAGCCTGAAGAATGGGAGACACACCACCAATTAAAGTCCCAGCATGACGGACATCAAGTCCTTGTGCAAAAAGCGGAATTGCGGTTCAAACACTTTCCCATTGTGCAGAAAGCAGGTGGATGGGGAAAGGTAAGTGGGTACACCAGGTTATTGCCAGGTCAGATTTAGTGGCTAGATGGAAAATGCAATGTCCTGGCTGTAACTGGGGTGTTTGACACTGCCTGGGGCTTGGCAGCAATTGGTGCAGCCTGTGAAAAGGCTGGAGAAGAGTGAGATATGAAGCCCCGTGTCCTTGTGCTGCTGTACTGCCAGGGAACTTGGCTTGCTGCATTTGCCACTACTTCTGCTCAAGAATACACCTGTGAATGGAGGGGTCTGGGAGTTCAGGCCATGCTGAAATGGCTCTTAAATCAGGGAGTTTGAATTTAGTTATCTAAATGCATTTATTTGAATGCAAATAAGAAGCCAATATAAGTTAAATATGCAGCCAAAATGGTGTCTGTTTTGAAAATGTTATACAAAACCAACATCAACTCTCCATTAAATCAAACTAGCATTTCTTCATACCCACAATTCATCCAAAAAATAGTAAAGTTCTAAGGAGTTTTTTTAAAAGTGTCTGTAAAATTGGTGAAAGAGGGAGATACTCAGTGCTTTTGGAAACAGATCTGCATGGATATAGCAAAATGTAAGTTCAGTGCCTAATAATGATTTACATCCTTTGTCATGTTCTGACTACCTTTGCTGTTCAGAATGCTCAGTTTGCTCACTTTTGCATGAAGTAAGCAACCCCAAACCCCACAGGCCTTAATCTCTGCAAGAGGAAGCTGAGCTGATGATTTGGAAAGCCTGAAGTGACAGAAAAATGGAATAATAATAAGCAATTTGAGGATGGCTAGTCTAGGAGACAACTGTACAGATGGAATGGCCTAGGTTAGAATGTTTTGTGTATGTAAATAGATGATGTCTTTAGGTATCTTAAAAAAATAATTCATCAATTACAATTACTGAACAGGTCTAGCAAATGCTTGGCTTTGTTTTAAAATGACTTACTATGTTAGTGACCACGCTGAAAGTGGGACTTTATAAATAATTGGAAAAAAAATTGTAGATTAAAGGTTTTTGGCTAGAGAAAGGTGTATATACAGCTGATTAGTTCATTGTTCCAAACACGAGAATAGCAATATCTATTTTATGTAAGTGTTTTGAAAACCTTTCTCTGGTAAATGGCTGCAGAGACAAGCAGTGCTATTCAGAAATGTGTATATGAAATTGTCAGTGGAAATGCTGGTGTCTTAGGAGAAAAAAAAAGAGAGCCCAAAATTCAGATATCTTCAGATACAGAGAAGCTCTGGCAACACTGCCATGGAACTGCTGTTATGGCAGACTCATCATCTCCATGATGAATCACTGGCTTCCTATATTTTCTTTCTAGAAAACTTTCACTGTGTGTTTTTGAATCACATACACTGGGCTCTTTGGTGCTTTTTTAAAGATATGTAATTTGGAATTTGTTATAAAAGTACTTAGCAGGTATGTCTCAAAACTGTTTTGGTAAGATCCTATACAATTGAAGTGCTAAAAATAAAAGCAATTCAAGTTGATCAAATTATAGAATTATTGTTACCATACTGTAAATGTCACTGTGACAGAGCAACAAACTTCAAAATTCTGAGCCATAGACATCTGTTAGTTTCTCAACTGCTATCATTATTTTGCTGCAGTGAATATGATTCTTCTTTTTCTGTACCATTTTTAGGTTGTTTTTGTGCCATATGGGCATCTTTTGATATTTGGAAAAAACTTAAAATAGAGTTACTTTGATGCACAAAACTTGATATTGAATGTATTCTTTGTTCTCCCTTTATTTCTAATTTGCATGGAGTGTGATCCATGCATGCAGAAGGAGGGGAGAAAATGTGTAGTGCTTTGTTTATTCTATATAAAGGCACTGGCTTCTGTTGTACCTTGTACCCTTATGAAATCATTTAGGATCTCCCTCCAATTGTTTGCAAACAGCAATTCCAAAAGATAGTTAAGAATTTCTGCCACTCTGGCAGGAGGGTGAGCAGGACTTTTTCCAAGCTGTATTGCCCTGAGGAGTGCTCCTCCTGCCCTTGGCATTTCCAGTGCCCAGCGGCACACCAGCACTGGTTTAAATATTACTTCTCTTGTGCTGGGAAGTGTTGAGTACAAAAAGCTCCTCTTTCCTGACTGATAGAAAATATTAGGACAACATGCTCCAAGCCAGATCCTGGGCTGTTATTAGTAGGCATGTGTATACCAGCTGAGTTCTTCCTTCTTGTCCTCATCAATTGGCTCTGCCTGTGGAAATATCCTACCAAAAAGACAAATGGCTGTTTGATTCTCTGCTGAGACAATGGGTGAAGGAGGGAAGGGTCTTGAGCCCCAAAGTGCTCTCTGTGCACCTACTCGGTTTGGTGTCAGCCCACGAGAACGAGTGGCATCAAATTTTGGGGACCTGCTGGTCACCAAGCTCTTTTGGGGAGTCAAGCCTGTTGGACATGGATGTTGGCACTCGTCCTGCCAGGGCTGGAGGGGAGGGGAAGCGGGGTGGGACTCTGCACACAGCAGGGCCTGGAACCTGCTCTGGCCCTGCATTCCTTGGTCACGGCTTTCTTGCCTGCTCTGTGCCTGTCCCGTGTCACACAGGGCCATGAGCCAAATCTTCAGATAACTGTTAAAATACAGTGTTTACTTTGTAAAATAGTGGTAGCATTCAGAAGTGACAAAGGGCAGTTTTTCTTCTAAAGCATTTTTGTTTAAATCTAGGTTTTTTCCTCTCAAATCTATAGTGCTAAATTCTCAGAGACACATTTTCCCCTATATTCTAAACCTAACTAGAGAGAATTGGTTTATTTTTTTCACACAGAAATGTGCTTATTAGAATGTTAATTTAATACACTCAGTTCATCAATGATTTCCAGTTCTCTGATTCATATGATGGAATCAAATTGCACTGGAGCAAGTGAACTGCAAAGCATAGCCTTCTTCCTACAACATGTATCTCCAGGCGTTAGAAATGTCCTCATACTGCAACAAAAATATGTGTAAGCCCCTACTGTGAACAGGGGAGAAGCCAAGCATGTTTTTACTCAACTGACAAGCTTGGGAAGTTAAGAGACAACTTAATTGGACAATTGATTCATCGACTGGATGAAGTCTTAACTTACATGAATGACAAAACCATCAATTATTTTTTTAAAAAACCCATGGTATTTCTTGCGGCAGAGACAGCATGTAGTAATTAGGGGTTGGGTTTTCTTGCTTTCACAGCTCAAGAGAAGGACTAGACTCCAATTCAACTGACACAGCGTAAATGACGTGTACTTTCTCATAATGTAACTTTAGAAATCCTTTGCCTCTTACATGTCACTTTATATTTTTCATAGGTTGCAAAGAAGAGTCAGCAAAGAATAGCTGTCTTTCCTCGGACAAAAAAAAAAAAATTCTTAGTCCTCCTCTACATCTCCACTTTCTTCCTTAGAGCTGTTTTTCTTCATTGCTTGGTTTTCTTTGTGGTTGACAGGCAGGGCACTGGTGAACGGACCAGTTAAGTTCCCAGCAAAGGTATCAGGCAGCAGCTGAAGCTCAGCAATGGGTTATTCCAAGAGTGATGCCTCCTGAGTTCCTGTATGCTGGGTTCCTACATGCTGCCCTGAAAAATGAGACTCCCAGACTGCAGGAAAACCCAGGAAATGAGGGACTGGGAAAGCAGTGAGAGGGAGATTGGAAGAGTGATGTCTCCTCTGAGTTCTGTCACTGACCTTCTGAACTTCTGCCAGTTGCTGCAGAGCTCTGTCCCTCATGTGGGTTCGCTTATCTCTAGTGCTGCTTCTGACAGCTCAAGCAGTGCAACACCAGAGCTGAGTCTTCAGCAAAATGAGGTCCACAGGTTTCTCCTGATCTGCATTAAACCTACCTGCTCAGTGCTACCTCTATTTCTAAGAGTGAATAGAAACCCTAGGCCTTTATTCTACCCGTTTTCTGCTTTATTCTGTACAAGGGCCTGCACATAGGTCTATAGTATTTAGGTTTGTATTCCCTTGAAATTTCCCAGTGTGGTCTTCAAGCTCCATAGAGTAAACACTACTGAAAAGAAACCTTTCAGACCCCTTGGCAACAGTCTTTGAGTTCTCTGTGGACAGCAAGTTAAAAAACCCACATATGCTGAGTGAGATCTTGGGCTTGGTAATGTTACGAGCCCTGTGGTAAAGGAAATTCCAACATTTTCCTCTTAAATCTTGCCATAAATACAGGGAGAGCTGTGTCACGTCTCCTTGCAAAATCTATATAATGGTGATAATATTGAAACAGAAGCATTTGCTAGTTCATGAATATAAGTGAGAGAGATTAGAAAAGTATTTTTATCTGAACAGGAAAAAATCCTGAAATTTTGAGCAACACCCCCATCTGTTTCCTGGCCTTATGCTCTTCTCAGTTTCAAAATTTCACCAGTAGTAGTGGATTGACCATGGCCAAACAGCATGTGCCCACCACAGCCACTGTTTCACTCCCATGCTCAGCTGGGCATTGGAGAGAAAATGAAAATGTCAGGATCAGGACAGGGAGAGATCACTCACCAACCACTGAAAGGGGCAAAATACTCAACATGTGGAAATTTATTTAATTTATTACCAGGGAAATCAGAGTAGGAAACTGAGAAATAAAACCAAATCTTAAAACACCTTGACCCCTTCTTCACAGGCTTCACTTTTCTTACAAAACCTCTACAATCTCTCCCCCAGTGTTGCAGGGGGATGGGGAATGGAGGTTACAGACACAACTCATCCCACATTGCCTCTCCTTAAGGACACCTCATACTCTCCCTCTGCCACAATGTGGGATTCCTCCCAAAGGAGACAGTCCTCCACCACTTCCTGCAGCATGAGTCCTTTCCAGACAGTGACAAGTCCCACTAGCAAAACTATTCCAGAGTGGGCTGCTCTCTTCTTGGTCCTGCCAGGAGCCTGCTGCAGAGTGGGATTCCCATAGGGTCACAGCCTCCTCTTAGGCATCCACCTGCTCCACTGAGGAATCTTTCATGAGCTGCAGGAGGGTCTCTGTTGTCCTCCATGGGTTGCAGGGGCAGAGCTGCTTCACCATGGGCTGTATCACGGGCTGCAGAGGAATCTCAGCTGTGCTGCCTGGAGCACCTCCTGCCCCTCCTTCTGCACTGACCTTGCTGTCTGCAGAGCTGCTGCTCCTCTCACACCTTGTCACTCCTCTCTTCTCCTGCTGCAACTGCTTCTGTGCAAGAGCCTTTCCCTCACCTTCCATCTGTACCCCAGTGGTGCTAACACAGTTGCAGGTGGGCTCAGGCTTGGCTGGCAGCAGATCTGTCCTGGAGCCAGATGGTCTTGGCTCTGTCAGATATTGGGAAAGCTTCTGGCAGCTTTTCACAGAAGCCCTCCCTGTGGCTCCCCCCCACCAAAACCTTGCCATGGAAACCCAATATACCAGTTACCATGGATTTGGGAAATTGACAGGCAGACCAAAGAGAGCATCACAGCTTTAGCAGTTTATTTTTAAGGAATTGGTGAGAATTGGGATGCAGAGATTATGTACACGACCAGTTTAAACAGTGAAGGCTACTAACCAGTGGAACGTCACTAGGGTCTTAATATACTCTCACATTTACAGGAAAATTGAGAGAATAACAGAACATTTTTGCAAAAGATAAAAAACTATCCAGAATATTCTAAAAGAACTGATTGTGCAGAGCCACAGTGAGATCTCCAGACCTCACAGCAACATGTCAAGAAAGGCAGATGATATTCAGTGCTGACAAGGGCAAAACATGCACATGGGGAAAAGGAAGTTCAATTATATCCATGAATCAAACTTGCATACTCTACTAGAAAAAAACTTTCAAGAAGCTGCTGTGATCTTGCAGAGTGCCAGCTCAGGACTAAGTGGTGATGCAAAAGATATGCAGATTGTCAAGGGTCTTGGAAGCACTATCGAGAGACAGGCTTGTTTTCATTACTATTATTGCTAAGCTGCAGAACTGTTTTATAGTGCTGGGAATGCAAATAAAGTGCAGGAAATTTGTGCATTTAGAAGCTCACGAGCTCTGAAGAGAGAAAACCAAAGTAAAGTCCTTTGAAATGTTATTAGAAATCTGATTTTGTAAGCATATTGACTCTGACATCTCCAGATTAAATACAAATTTATTTCAATGCTTGGGGAAATTGTGTTGCAGGAAAAAAATATCTCTTTTTGGGATAACGAAGTAGGGGTTTTAGTGTCTGAACTGGATCAACTGGATCATAATCTTTCTAAAGACGGATTGCAGTCCTCTTAAAAAAAAAAAAGGAAAAGGGGGAATTTCAACACTTGAACTCAGTTGTAAAACCATTTTGGTTTTTGCTGGTCTTACTGACATCCATGGGAGTTCTACTTTAGCCTTAAAATTAATAGACCAGTGGAATAAAGAAATAAATACATCATTTGGCATTTTAATTATTGGTAAGAAGTTATGAAATATGAGCATAATGCAGAAAGAAGCAAAATCTGAACTCAGCGTATCCTCCTTGTTGTTTGTGTCAGAGTTGGTCTGACAGCAAAATATGAACTGAGACACTCTTTCCACATTTTTAAAGAAATATATTGTGTTCCTTAAGCTGATTAAACTAGTTTTATTTTATATTTAGTTGTGAGCTAAAAGTCTGTAGTTACATTATAGAGTTGCCAGCCCTAGACATTCAAAATGCATTAATCACAACATTTAAATTATGAAATTTTGGAACAGATTACAGTCCTGCTTTTCTTTTTCTTTCTGGATTTTGAGCTTAAAAATACCATACTATCTTTGTAACCACAAGAGAGCAAAGCTTTTTTTTTTTCTTTCTTTTTTTTTTTCTTTTTTTTTTTTTTTTTTTAATTTAAATAAAATGAAATTGAGAGGCTTCAGGAGTTAAGTCTCACTGTCTGGTCCTAGCAGATATAAACAAAATTGCTGTGAATATGAAATACCCCAAGACTTGCAATAGGAAAATGAGATCTGACAGCTGGATGGTTGACATATAGGTAGTGTAAAAAGAAAGCAGGAGACCAGAGCCTGAGAGGCTCATGTGAAGTTTGACAGCTGGACTTCTCCAGCCATCTCCAGGCAAGGCTCAGGTAGCTCCCAATGACAAGCCATTCTGCTACAAACATCTCCTAGAAGTTCATATTTAACTCCAAAAAAATGTGCCTACAATAGTAATTAAAGATGAGGATTTGTATCCTCAAGTGCTAATCTCTCCACTATTGTTACCAGTGTCAGGGCTTGAGGAAAGGGCATGGAGGTGAGCTGGGGAGGATTGGATTAGATATCAGGAAAAGGTTCTTCACCAGGGGGTGTTTGTGCCCTGGAACAGGCTCCTCAGGAAAGTGGTCAAGCACTAAACCTGACAGAGTTTAAGATGTGTTTGGACAATGCTCTCAGGCACATGAGAAAGTACAGTTCCAGAAAGTAATGCATTAACAGATTGAAATCTCTCACAGCATCCTACGTAACAATCTTTGTCAGAAAGTACCAAATATCACTCAGAAAGTACCAAATATCACTCTTGAAGTGTCCTGTGTGAGGCCAGGAATTGGACTCAATGGTCCTGATGGGTCCCTTCCAACTTACCATATTTTGTGATTCTGCGGTTCTACCTCTGCAGTCAGGAGAAAGCCATGGTTTATGTTCCACTGTGGATGGACATTTTTAGAGAGATTAGGTGCATTTAAGTAAAAACATGCATCCAGAGAATGTTTCACTGCATCCAGAAAAATGTGCTTTGAATTCTTAGAATGAGATACCTGATGGAGAATCCTCTCTCTTCTCCTTTGTGTCTGTGGAAGGACAACTGACACTTCACTTGGCCTCAACTGCTTGGGGTGTGGTGTTGCAGGCATCTGACCAGACCTTGAGAAGGTAGGTACTGCATTTTCCCCTAATTCCTCATATTTTCCCCCAATCCTAAAATAAAACTGGTCGCTTCTCTTCTCTAGTTTTTGGGATTCAAAGATAAGCACATTGTGCTATCTCTGGGAGATGGTGCCTTATGGAATTAGTTTGAGAAATAGCCCTCACTCCTGTTGAATTATTCCTGTTAGCTTCCAGAAAGCCAGTAATGCAGGTTTCCTGTAGGAAGCTGGTAGGGTGCACTGGGAAATCAATCTGACATTGATTTACTTTCCCAAACCCCATTGATTCTCTATTCCTTTTTGTTTGATGGGTATCACCTTTGGGTTATTTGGCGAGGGCTATGAAAATCCCACGATATGGTCCTGCAAGCACCCACACGAGCCAGTGTCCCTGAGCACTGAAGTGACCTGCAGCTCTGGTCACAGCACTCCAGAGCAAGAGCATGTTTATGTGCTGCACAACTCAGATTGTTAATTTGGCTCACCAACACAGCCTTCAAAGCCTGGCAATACCAGGATTTTGATTTCTTGTGGATGTTTGGTGATTAACTGCTTGTATCCCCAAGCCTATTGTTGAACAAGGACTGCACATTTTATACCAGGACAGTTATAAAGAGATTCAGCTGGTTTTGGCTGAGGTAGTTAATTTTCTTCACCGTAGCTGGTATGGGGCTGTTTTAGATTTGTGCTGGAAACAGTGCTGATAACACAAAGATGCTTTGGTTATTGCTGAGAAGTAGACCTTTCCTGCTCCTCACCCCATCCCACCAGCAAGGACACGGGGGGTGCACAAGGCGCTGAGAGTGGGCACAGCCAGAACAACTGATCCTAATGGATCACAGGGATATTCCAGAGCATATGGAATCATGCTTAGCATATAGAGATGGGGGAAGAAGGAAGGGAAGAGAGTTATTGGGATTGATGGCATTTATCTTCCCAAGTCACCATTATATGTGATGGAGCTCTGCTTTCCTGGAGGTGGTTGAACACCTGCCTGCCTGTGGGAAGATATAAATTAATTCCTTGTTTTTCTTTGCCTGTGTGCGAGGCTTTTGCTTTACCTATTAAACTGTCTTCATCTCAACCCACAAGATGTTTTCTACTTTTACTCTACTGATCCTCTCCCTGATCCTGCTGGTGGGGGTGTGAATAAGCAGCAGTGTGAGGCTTAGTTGCTGGCTGGGGTCAAACAACAATGGCACATTTTAACAACATTTTAGTGCACTTAAACAATGTGCCTCATTTTGTGGGAAGAGCCTGTGGTTCATGGGTGAAATGGGCATGCAGTTGTGCCCAATTATGAGATGGATTTATTCAGATTTCTGCCTCTGTTTGTCTATCCCTTACACTTACCACTAAAATACGCCCACTTCCAGAAAGTAATGCATCAACAGACTGAAATCTCACAGCATCCTACATAACAATCTTTGTCAGAAAGTACCAAATATCACATTAAGTCAAAACTACTGCAAGTATAAGACTACTGTTAGGTGCAGAAAAAAACTGGCTAACATGTGTATTCTCCATTTTTGGAAGCAGCGTCATAAGATCCGTATTGATGACAACTGCCAGACTTCAGCTCGGAGTGATTGAGACTTTTTATCTTCAGCATCTGTTCCCCTTTCTTCCTAAGCAGTACTTTCATTTAAAGTAAGACATGCAGATCTGAAATATTTGATTAGGTAGCTTGATTTTTGCGTTATATAGGAGGAATATAGAAAGAAAAAGTTCAGAAGTTGAACACCTTAGAGGAAAGTAAAATTCTCAAATCACAAGCCCAGAATAAATCTTGAGCAATGCTTTGCAAGATTTCTTTGTCAGAGGCTCTGTCACGAGGTACAGAAGAGGTAGAAGTAACCTTTCAACAAGAACCTCCTGCTCACTGGACCTGCTGAAAAGCATCATCATAAGACAGAGGTTTTTAACCCATCTTTATCACAGGCCTGCTGAAGAGTACGTATTTAAACAATCTTTCATCTTGGACTGGTCATGAGCTTTCTGAAACTTACTTTGCTTGAGTGCTCATTCCAGTGAATTTAAAGCAATCTCATCTGAAAAGTGTGAACATTAATGAGTTTAGACACATTACAAACATTTTTTTTTTTCCATGTGGAGTTTCTGCACAGCCTGCCAAATGAAGTAGGGGAATGTGTGTCCCTGAGGGGGTTTGGGACCAGGCTGAGCAGATGCCCTAGAAGCAGTGTGGGTGCTGCTGGTGCAGTGTGGTTGCAGCTGCAAGAAATGGGCATGAACCTCCTGAGCTTACTCCAAGAGATGTTTTGCAAACTGGTTTTCTGTGAGGAAGCCTGATGGCATCACTTTGATGAGCTTAGAGATAGCAGCTTTCAGCTGAACCCGTCCTGGGCTCCCAGCACTAATCTCCATGTTTGTAAGTGGGAGCTGAGGGTAAAGGCACCTGTGCTGGCTGGAAGTCTAATTATGTTCCATCCTAGAGTGATTTGCAGGAGAGGTCAAACTACAAAACTTATAATTCTTTGTGACAATACCATCTGCCATGGGTGAACTACATAATCAGGGAGAGTTCACTTAGGACCCAGTTATTTCTATGGCTAGAATTAAAATTTTCTATTTTATTCATATAGCAGTTCTTTACTTCAGGCCAATATGCACAGCTTCTAAAATAATTAAATGCGTAGAGACATTCTAGTTTTTGAGATTATACTGAAGAACTTTCTAAATTATGTTCAGATTGATTAGCTGACACATTTAGGAGGAGATCAAATAGATGGTAACTTAAATGTAAATATATGCTTGATGAAATGGTCAAAATTATAAGCATTTTTACTTTCCTCTGGTCTCAGGATGTCAATTACTGTCCATGCAATCAAGAGGAATGGTTTTGTAAGTCGTAAAGGGACTGAAAATGTATGTAGATGTTGGAAACTGGTTATTTGCAATTTTTGCTTTCATGGTAAACAATTTGCTAAATATTATATATCAAATGGGCTGATATCCTTTCTCTCTTCTGCTAGCAGCATGAGCTATGTGCTTCCTTCCTGCTGAATACATATGTGACATGCTTTTTGCATATCTCATTTTAAATCTCATATAACTCAGAGACAGCAGAAAAGAGCCTGTACTTTAACACTTGTATAGTCCTTGGCAGGTCTACTCAAACCTATTCAAGTATATATAAAAATTCAGAATGTAGAACATATAATTTGGTTTTAGAGCGATAAACTTTGCCTTTTTTTTTTTTGCTGATAAACTCAGTGCAAGTACTTACAGCGCTATTATAGACTCTGAAGCTTTCATTGTTAATTTGAAGATCTCTTAGGATTCGCTTTTATAGCTAAATGCAGACTTGCTATGAGAAGAAGAGACCATGTCCAATCACATCATCCAGATCAGCTGATGATCCAGTTTCTCATCTCAGTAATGGGGATGCCACTTCTCTGAAGTCTTTAATAGCCTTGAGATAAAATTTGGCTTAGCAGAGCTGCCTGTGGTTTGTTCATTTTCCTGAACAGTGCTACATTGTGCCTGACCCTCAGGATGCCTTGAAGTTAACAAAGAGTATCAGTGAAGTCATGATAATTGAAATAGCAATTTAAATTCACTAATTAGTCCCAGTACTAGACAGCTATTTTGCTGAATATATGCAAACCAGAATGCAACCAGACACTGCCAATTATTTTTTTTCTTCCTACTATATCTGTCTTGATCCTGATGCAACTCTGTGCAATGATGACTGAACAAGCAGAACCAACAAGCACTGAACTTACAGCTCTGGTATCGAAAATCTGTCATCTCATAGGGTCTCAGCCAGAAGATAATCTTCATGTTCCTTCTATGTCCGCAGAAGAACTGAATTCAAATCAAACAAGTCCTCTAATGGGAGCAGAGTCTGTTTCAGAGCTGGATGTTCCTCACAGGGACCTCGGCAAGCTGCAGGCAGGGGATCCACCAGGAGACGTGTCTGGCCCCAGACAGGAGCTGCTGTAGGCTGTTCTGTGTAGGTTAAGTATATATTTTCTCAGACAGATAAATCTAATAGCAAAAATACCCTCCTGACTCCATTATTTTTAAGAAGGGAAACTGTGCTTCCACATTCCTCAATGGGACCCCTGAGTGCAGTGATTTCAGGACACCAAAGAGTTGGAAATGCTAATTTCCATCTGTAATCTTTCCGGTAGAAGAACTTTTTGGGTTTGGGAACAATGGTGCCCGTTTGCTTAGCTCACCAGATTTACACCCTGCCCTCCCCCTGTCTCACGGCTCCATCTGTTTCCCTGATTTCCTGCTTGTGTGCTCTTCTGGGCTGGGCCTTAGGCTGCCCCAGCCATCCCCACTGGGGACAGCTCCTTCAGATGTGTTTTCTCCAGCTCAGCCTTGCTTTGCACTTTTGGGCTGTTTCCTGACAGCTTCCCATCCTTCTTGATCTTGAGGCTTTTTTACAAGTAACAAAACCACGAATCCTTTGTTTCTCAGCTGGAAAGGGCTAAAGTAAAATTACACTGGACAGAAAAAATCTTCATCTCCAAATAGATGCTAAGTGATGACAACAAAGAAACACACATTATTTACTCGTGAGCTCTACAAGTGAAGTATACACTGTACAAAATAAAAGCATTCCCATCTTGACCCATCCTAGAGAACTTGCCTCTGATACTGCTCTGCACATATGGCTGATTAGTAGGGCCTCCAATAGTGACAAAATTGTCAGTGAGGCCTCTCTGTTGTCAAATATAAAACCCCCTCAGCACTTTGTACCTGAAAATCCATTGTGTGTGTGTGTGCCAATTTAGCCAGCATCCAGGTTTTGTTGCTAGTTTCTAATAATTTTTTAATTGTGGTGTTGGCTGTTAGAATGTAGCCTGTCACATTTCAAGGGAACTGCACCCTTTTACAAGTCATGCATTTTTTAGCAGTCATTAGTTTGCAGATGTATTTGTTCTGTTCAAATAAATAAAAGTAACTATACTCCAAAAACATCAAAGGGCTTTAAAGTACAAAACAATGTGGATTTCTATATTTCAGTATTCAGCCTTCTCTTTTAAAAATTTATTTTAGGGCACAAGTGGAAAAAATTACTGTTGTTTAACTGGTTGGTAACAGCTGGTGATACTTTATTTCAGTCTTATCATTATTAACATAGAAAATAGTCACCATAATAACATTCATCAATAAATTAAATGTTCCCATCTTACATGCTTCCACTGGAATTTCATTGTAATTTAGCACAACTGAAATGTTCATTTGAGACAAAGTACTGTTAATACCTGAGTTAAACAAAATAATTCTTTTTATGCCTGAGCTCTGGGATATTATTCGCACTGTTGCTTTAAAGTTGTGTGTCTTGAAATAAAGATTCAAAAATGCTGAAGAACTTCAAAGGGTTCATAATGCTCAAGTAATCCAACAAGTATTAACAGTCTCTCCTCCCTAAAAAGAGAATAATTACATAACTAATTAATTTGCCATAGTACATAATCCGCTGATATTTACAATAAGCACCCCTATTGGAGGTTGAAGTAAATATTAAGTTGCACGTAAAACTATAAATAGCAAGAATTCTGATGCCAGGCAGTTTCAAAATACTGTGGAAAATAGATGAGCACTGGCTAGATGAAATAAACTTGAAAGTCTCAGCAACATGACCATGGAAGCACACAACTATCAGTGAACGTAACCACAGAGCAGACATGCCCAGTGCCCTCTGGCCATGCTGGCAGGGAGCTCCGGTCAGGAGGTCCTATGAGGGACTAAAGGGAAGGGTCTGAAGTTTGGTTTTGATAGCTTTTAGCTTTTTTGTTTTAGCTGGAGGCAGTTTCAGCATGAAGTCTCCATTTAAAGGCTGAAGCACAGTAGTGTGTGTGATGGGATTTCCCTTCTACTGCCATGGATGGGAAGGACAACCCCTCGTAGGAGGGAGTCAGAGTAGTGCTCGTGTGAGACCTTTTGGGCGAGGATTTAATGCAGTTTTAGTTGCTGTCACAGCTGCTGATCCTAGCTGCTGACAAAGCTGCCCATTGTGCCCCCTTCCCTCTGTGTCGGTCACGGAACCCTTTGGCTCCATTGCTTGGATAGGCTTGTTCTGTTACTGTCCCCTGAGCCTCTTGGCTCAGCTTCGGAGCAGGTGGCATGGCTCACAGAGTGACTCAAAGTGCCAGCGATGGAAGCTGCAAGCACAGAGTGCTCCTGAGTGTGGGATATGCTGAGCAAACTCTGGCGCTTCGAGGTGCTGCAGCATTGCTCCTTGACCACCAGTTACTGCAGGTCTGGCACAGCTGACATAAAAGCTCACATCTCTCTCCTTTCAGTAAACTGCAGGCCCCTTTGCAACTGCTGTCTCAAATTTGTTAGCAGAATGTCTTCAGTTCCTATGTCAAGGATGAACATCCCGAAATTTACCACAGTGTATGGGCTCCTCAGTACAAGGAAGGCAGGGAGCTACTGGAGGGGGTCCAGCAGAGGCCAAAAGGAGGCTGGAGCATCTCTCTTATGAGGACAGACTGCAGGAGCTGGGCCTGCTTAGTCTGGAGAAGAGAAGACTGAGAGGAGACCTCATCAATACATATAAATACCTCAAAGGTGGGTGAGAAGAGGATGGTGTCAGACTCTTGTCAGTCGTGCCCAGAGACAGGATGAGGAGCAATGGCCATAAACTAAAACACGAGAAATTTCACCTCAATGAGGGAGAACTTCTTTACATTGAGGGTGGCAGAGCACTGGAACAGGCTGCCCAGGGAGGTTGTGGAGTCTCCCTGTCTGGAGACATTCAAAACCCACCTGGACACGTTTCTGTATCACCTGCTTTAGGTAACCCTGCCTTGGCAGGGGGGTTGGACTAGTTGACCTCTAGAGATCCTTTCCAACCCTAAAAATTCTGTGATATGCTCAGAGTCTGGGCTTCTGCAAAGCTTTAATTGAATTTTGCTGCATATTTAGAAGCAGATTTATTAAGAATTTATTTTACAATGGTGGTTAAAAAAAAAAAAAAAGATTAATTTTACTTCATTGTTTCATCTTGATTGAGAAGCTGAAGATTGTCCTGCAAATGCTCCTTCCTCCTGAAAAGACAGCGTTCCTGCATTTGGAAGAATGTTTATTTATTCACTTGTAACAGTAACTCTATAATTAAGCAGATGCTAATTACATCCTTAATGCAATTAATTTAATAAATTGTCACCTATCTTTTTATTAGATTCTAAGTAATTATTTATGCACTTGTATATTCTGATTTTGTTTACATGGTATAAAATCTTCCTAAATTTCCTATTCTTCCTGGTGAAAACAGTAAAGGTGTCAGTGGGAGAAGGTAAATCACCTAATGTGTTGGTGTGCCTGAACTTTTCCAGTGGGTGGTACTCATTTTGCAGTCATACAATCCTGACAAGAATTGTGTATGTGAAGCCAAAGAGAAACAACATGCAGCATCTCTCTGTCTTAAACAGCAAACAGAAATTTTAGTAAATATCAGAGATTTACTGGTGAGCCAGAGGGAGAAGAAGGAAAGGCTAAGGTTAAGATTACCATTTGTAAATTTTAAATCACTAATTTGGAAGCAGGATGACAATTTAGACCTTGAAGTCTCCTGGGCTGAATGGTGTGAATGTTCACTATTGAGCCCTTCTGCTGCCTCTCTTTGGAGCTGTGACAGTGCAGCACATTTTGTACCCATGTCCTGACTGAAATTTGCTTCTTAGCATTAAAAAGGAAAATCAGTATAAACTCTTACGTATTCATTAATAAAATGCTACAATTTGGATTGCTGATTCCCTTTTGTTTTAAAGACCAAAGGGACAAATTGTGTGAATCTCTGAAGAATATGGAAAAACTCAGATGAGACAGGCAGACATTAGCATGTCAGGAGGAAATAGGTAGCTCATGTTTCTGGCCTGGCTTTTCTACCTGCACCATTCATCTAAAGTTGCCAGATTCTTTCAAACCAAGTAATTTTGCTTGTAAGAAAACAAATCAGCTTAAAAGAGCTCCTCTCCAGCTATACAGCAACTTTGTTAATTGCCATTGAATTTCCTACAGTTTATAAAAGACACAGATTAATCACCATTTCCACTGAATTAGTATATTAACTTTCTACCTTGAGTTATGCAATAAAGGTAGGTTAGAATGGTCTGTCTACTGTAGATGTGCCATGAGCAGCACTTGTGGCTTCCGGGAACAAAGTGTCTTCTATAAGACACACAGACCACTAAGGATTCAAAGGTTGTTCTCGAGTCTGATCTATGCTTGATTTCGATTACCTTTGCTGTACCAAATATTAAAAGTTAGTTGCAGTGGCATTAAAAAAAAAGCAACAAAAAAACCAAAAAAACCCCAAAACACAAAAGGGAAAAAAAGGTAAGGATGGCAGAGAGCAGGGCTTACCCTGTTCCTAACTAAAGCAGGTCTATAAACAACAGTGGTAGATCAGGTCTGCAAAATTCGTTCCCCTTTTTCATAAATCCTGGAAATAACAGAATTATTTTCACATTTTCTTACCTTGACTTTTCCCAGATTTTCCCAGTGTCTCCACAGTATGCATTCCAGACACATTTCAGGTCTCCACTGCTATTTTTATTTGGGATAACATTCCAAATGCAATCCTACTCTAGTTAAATGTCTTAATAAAATTAATATATTGCAGATATATCTGTAACCATCCCCTTGGAATATTTGATGCCCTCTGAAATGGGTCCCTGTTTAGTCTCTTGATACAATGGGAAGGTCTAGAAGAATAGGAAATAAAATACTGCCTGCAAACTCATGTCATGCCAGCTATTTCATGCCAAATGTTGTTCTCAAGCACCTGGCAAGCACAATTCATTCATTTTCCAAATGTCAGTGGCCAGCCAGCTCCTCAGGACATTCCCTCCCAACACAGGGACACTTGATAGGCACAATCAGGCAGTTTTGGCTGCCAGCCTTATTCCCGCATCACGTGCACAAACTGTAAGGACGGAAGCGCCTCTTGTTTCTGTTTTTGTCTTCCAAGTGGCAACTTTTTATGCTCTCTTTCCAATCTATTTTACTCTGCCACCAGTCTTTTCACAGTAGTTTAAGAGGGCTTTGACAGAGGCATATCTGGAATACTGAAAATACCCTGCAGGTGCCTAGATGCAACAACTGGTTCTGGCTGTGACATTCAAACCATTAATGGCACGCTGCAAGCACCGAGCCCTGGGGGGCTGTAGGAGCCAGGCACGTGTGCAGGTCTCCTGTCAGCACCATCATTCACCAATGCCCTCTCCAGGACACAGGGAGTGCTCCAGACCCAGGGCTGCTGGGGCAAGTGGAGGTGCCAGGAGGTCCCTGCCCCAGCCCAGGGTGCTCCAGCTTCCCAGCTGTAGGTCACATCACCAGTCCCCTGCCCTAAAGCTTGCACCTACAGCTGGCTGGCAGCTGGAATGCTGTCCAAAGAGTGAACTGAAAGAAGCCTTGTGCCCACACAGAGGGTGTCCTCAGTAGGGTGTTTGTTTGCAGCCTGCCTTGCCGGCCTTGAGACGCAGGCTCGGCCCCTGTGTACATAATACTGCTGTACACAAATGGGCTTTGAGGTTCTCGGACTCATAAATATGGCCAAAAAGCACTTTTCATTTCCATCCAAAATAAATTCAAGTGATGCTTCTTCCTATGCCTGAAAATACATTTTCTTCAGTGTTTTCAGTCTCTCTCATTTAGTGTGAAGAATGTGAGATGTGTGAACACAGGGTTTTGAAATGTCAGCCAATTAGCTACTAGTCATGAGGTGAATTGAAAATATTTTTCTTTCTGTTTTTTTTTTTTTCTTCACAAGATGACATCTCACCTATCTGAACACTTAGCAGTCCCTATTTCTGGCAGCCAAAGCCTGTGATTGACATTTTTTATGCCAATCACTGAAGACCTGCAATTTATGCAACCAAAAATCCTGCCCTGATGCTTAAAATAATTTAAAAAGATGTTTGCACAAGTGGCCAGAAGCATTAATGGTAAACTTTACAGCTGTCTATATGCTCTATGCATCCTGTATTTTTACCTGTCTGGCAGCAATGGACTACAGAAGTGCTCAGTCTCCAGGGTAAAGGATGAAGTTCACATGTCTACACTGAGTCTCTGAAATGTCTCTGCTGCCTTCAGGCTGCTTAATGGGGAGAAATGACCAATTACTGGCAGAAAATAGTAGAACTGCTGTTTCTTGTTGCCTGAGAAGGATGGACACCAGACAACAACAAGTGCATGCATGCGTGTGTATGCAAAAACCCCAACAAACTCCAACGCCCTGCCATCCAACCCCACCTTCCATGAAAGAGGTGGGACTTGGATGAAGCCCTAAATCCTCAAAGGTGTGCAGGTGCCCACACAGCCTTTTGGGGACCTGGCTAATTAGCACCCAGGTAATCAGAGAAGATTGAGTGAAGTCTGGTTTACTAGAAGGGGTCTGTGGCCAAAAGTTATCCTTGACCCTACATTTGCTCACCTTTAAGGAAAAGCCCATCTTTCCTCTCAGCATGGTCAGGCATGAGACAGGCCAAAAGGTGTGTGGTCAGGAGGCAATGCTGATGCTTCAGAGAACTGTTATTTGTTTGGAAGGAGGGCTGCTTTACTGATTGTGCCTTTCACTGGTTATGTGCTCACCCTGTCCCTGGTGACATTTGCACTAGCATGTAGTGAGGAACAGCACTCTGCATACAATTAAACCCCAATGCAACTGCTAGCTCTGTCAAGGAGGAGGGGATGGCAGCACCTCATTACCAGCACATATGGCCACTGGTGTCAATGGAGCATTATAGTTTACTCTCTCACTGAGTCATCTCCCCTTGAGGAAGTTGCATGAAAATAACATTTAACAAGGGTGATAAAGACTGTAGAGATAAAAGAGAGTGAAGAATCTGTTAGCAATATTTCTGTAGCAAGCAGATGACTGAATGTATTTCCAAATGTTACGTAATTTGTATGACTCACAACACCACAGTCTATGGAGCATATGCAACATTTGGTACAGCAGCGAATCACTGTAAATACCAACAACATTTCTGTAGTCTGAGATCACTGAAGTCTGAGATGTTCGGAGACATAAACCTGCAGATTTGCAGTAAGGTTCTTTTCAAATAGCTAGTATCATTATGCAGTGGTTAACTTTTTTGTTTGTTTGCTTTATCACATCTTTATGAAGACCAGGAAACTCCCATTGTATAAAGTACTCTTCCTGGAGAAATTTTACACAAGGAGTAAATAAAATGCACTGCTACCATGTCTGCATAACCAACTCTTTTCAGTGGAACTCAAGCCAGCCTGCTGTAACAGCAAGCTGGTTTTTTTTCCTGCAGATTTTGGACACAGATGTTTCCCTGAACGTTTAATTATTAAAAGGAGGCTTCCTGATAACTTCAATTATTCCCAAAATTTAAAAATTGTATCAAAGTCCACTGAGTATCTTCAGCTGAGAAAACAACGAAGATGGACACCTGTGGTGCTGCTGAACACCTGATACTTCCTTGCTGTTGCTTTATGCCTTTGTCTCCTAAGCTGTTTTTGCTGTGCTTCGGTGTGCTGTTCTTGCAGGATTGCCTAAGGCTTCCCAGCCCACTTCCCACCTGTATTTCTTCCTGCATTGCAACCCTGCATTTGTGGGCTTTGCCCATTTATTCCCTTTGCTCTTGCGTGCCTTCTGTCAACCCTGACACTCTTCTTCACTCTCCATGGCTCACGCTTTCTTGTTCCTCCCATCTGCCTTGTCCAAACATCCTCCTACTTTATTCCTGCAGTACACTTTAAGTTTTTCTGTAAGTAAAGAAGAACTCATTTTCTTGTCCCCCAGTTCCTTCCCACCACACCTCTCTCCAATTTTCACATTCCATAATAATTATCATAGAATCACAGAAAATAGGCCATTAACGGACATTCAGCAATCTTACAGTCTGTAATCTTGTTCAGAGTGAACATTAAATAAATATTCTCATTCCTGTGGTAATCTAAGTCAAAGCTTTTATTCTTATAATTAGAGAATTTCTCATTATGCTTAACTTGGATCACAATTTTAATGCAATTTAAGTCCATCAGTTTTTTTCTTAATCCCCATGGGCTTGGAAAGCAGCTTTGTAGAGCAGCTGAGGATGGTGACTATGGTGACTTCTCAGTTTTCTGTCCCATTCATATTCCCATCTAACAAATGCCACTTTCTTCTGGGTCCAATATTTTCCATTTCCTTAGTATTTTTTCCCTATAAACAATCTCTTCCCCTTCCTTTTAGCAAATCTAGGTTCCTCATACCTTCTCCTTTCCCCTTTCTTCCTTTCCCCCATGCTTTCCTCTTTTCTTCTGCTTTAGATTTCAACACGTCTGTACCTCCTTGTCCCTAAAGATTAATTTCCAATCTTTCTGACAATGCCTGTTCTGCTCCATATCACTGGTGCATGTGGAAGCTTGTTGCAGCCTATGCCAGGAATGTGTTGTCTTGGAATGGCAAGAATGCACGGAAGCCATCCGCTGTGATGTAAATGTCTTTCAATTACCTTCTCTTTGCAGAATGTCTTTTTTAGTCCTAGTCCCTGTGAAATGCTGCTGGTGCTCTTCTGTCTTCACTGTTTCCATGGTAGCCGATCCCATCCTTCAGCGACTTTCTCGTCAGTGGCCTAAACAAAATCTAGAACTGAGCTGTCATAACTAAATGGAAGGCAGTTTACGGTATTTCTGAAGACTTGGTGCTATTACATGATGAAAGTACTCTGCAGCTAAAACTGGGTAAGTAATTAAGAACCATTACCTTGAATGGTGATGCTTTCTGAGGTATTCTGTGGAACATGTCCTGAATATAGTAAAATTGCTATGTTAAATACAGTTAATGACACTGTTCCAAAAGTACAGAATGTAATGGTTTAATTAACCCAGAGTTACAGCAGCCTGATTTTAAGTAACTCCCTCTCCCTCCAGCCCCTTCCTTAACAGCACTCCTCGTTCAAGTATTTCACTTACATGCCTTTGGAATCAGATCCAGATTTGGATTCTGACTGAAATCCCAAAATCAGAGCCTGTAGCTCCAATGACTGATTCAGAACCCATATCTAAATGCTTTCAACTTTTGGCACATTTTGTAGGCCCGATTTAACATTTTCATAGACTGCAGTTTTCAGTGCAATATCTGACTTCCTCCTTTCCATCTTCCCAAAATGTCTCTGAATACTAACCATGGGGTGTTCAGAAGTTGGGAAATGTTTAAATTTAGATCATCAGGTGTAGATGAAGAAATGCAAAAACATGATGCCTTGAGAGGCTAACCTGGAACAGATGCTCCACAGAGCTAAGAGAATAAAATAGGTATTTATTAAAAGGCCTCAATGGATACACCTTGGGCAGTACAGGAGCCCAGCCAGGGATACACCCAAGATGGACCCAAAATGGTCACAAAATGGAGGACTGGTCACGAGGTCTCACACTTTTATAAGTTCTGGTCCATTTGCATATTGGAGTTAATTGTCCAGTTATAGCTTTAGGTTATGAAGCCCCATCCTTCTTGTTTGCTCCCCTCAGTTCTTCGTTGTTTATACTTTTGTACCTGAAGCTCAAAAGGGTTGTCCTTGGTCTCAGGCTGGAAAAGGATTGTTTTGTCTAACGACCCTGTGAAGAGAGCTTACTGACACTTAATATGAAACTCAGAGCTACACACCTAGGCAGCATAGAATCTGAGAAATATGAAAGTCAGAACTTAAGGCATCAAATATAGGCAGCCATTCTCAAAACTTTTGGTCAGTATCTGTGTTTTGTGTCTAATACAGTGTCTCTGTCAAGCTGCTTTTCAGTGAACCAGACTGTTCAGTAAAGTTGAGAAAGACACACTTCTTCCTCAAATTAATGTATTATGTCAAAGGAATTCAGGTACTGTCGTGGATTAACATACCTATTATTGTGAAAGGCAACATCTGAAATTCTACTCTTTGACTGTACTCTGTATTTTCTTCCAGTTTGGAGAAATCAACATTTAAGCTCATAGCTTAAAGCCTATGATTCACCTATCATTTATTGCTCTTTACTTAATTGGTATTGAAGGCATTATGAATGTAAAATCCAGTCCTTGTCTAAATATATGTGACCCAACTTCTGCAGAGCTGCTTGATTAATCAATGTAAGACATGGAGGAAGACATATGTAAGCTCAGGCAGGAGAACAACCCCAGATTTCCAACACGGGATGTATTTTATTCTGTCCAATAATCCACATATATCTCCATATCAGGTCCAGAAATCATCCTCCTGCACCATCCCAGGAAATGACAACCCTCCGACTCTTTGCTCTTCTGATCTGAGAATCAACTTAAGCTGCATGGCCAATCTTTCCCCCCATCTTACTGTGGGAATTTGTAGAGGATTTGTAGAGGAGTGGGAATTTGTAGAGGAGTTGTAGAGGAGTTCCTAACCCAGCTGATATCAGATTTTTTTCCTAACAATGTCAGCATTACCCTGGTTTCTGCAAATTCCAAAGAGCCATCAGAAATCTCTGTGTAGGACACCACTTTCAGTATTTTTCATTTCAGTTCCCACACTGTATTTAAATCACTGTCCTGACACTGGAGACAATGAGAGTAGATTTGAAATTATAATACATAATAAACCAGCATCCACAGTATGCAGAGGTTGGTCCCAATGGAAACTGTGATATGACATGTGCAGTTTGCTGTGGGGCAAACTGCAGGAGAGACGGGCTGCACAGCCACAGAGAGCTGAAAACACTGAACAAGAGGCCACAGAAAACACAAATTTCTGGAGTGAGCAGTTGAAGTCTTGGGGCAATGTCCACATGCAGGGCAAAACTGATTAAGCTGAATTTGTCAGAACTGGGAGGTGGGCGGGCAGTGAAGGACAGAAGACAATTAGAAAAACAGTGATGGCACAGTGAAAGTACCACCAAACCCATTTTCACTGGTGGTAAGGGAAATCATGTTTTTTTTTTCATTACTGAGAAAAACTCAAAACCCTCTTGAAGAAATGACATTCAATATACTGCCAGTTTGTACCTAAAATCTCCTAGATAACCAGTCCCAACAGATTGTGAAAAGCATTAGTGAAGTAAGCACATACTGGCATGATGAAATTTAGATTATCAGGTTAAAAAAAGCTGCCTGTTCCCTATTCTCCCTCCATCCCCTCTTTGTAGCAAATAAAAGGAGGAAACATGAGAGATTTTATCAAATTCTGCTACCAGCTTTATTTTTGCTATTGGTTTTAGGGGTGTGAGGAATTTTTTCTGTTGTTACAGTCACGGTCACAACATAAACTGTTCAGATTAGAGGAAGTGGCTTTTTTCCTTCTAGTTTATAGCCACAGACATTATAGACTGTTTTTCTTAAAAATGTTGAGTATGGCAATTGTATTTACCTCCTACAATGGTGGGAGGTGTAATGTTTCTTAGTTTGCAGTTTCTGTGTGGAGTAGAAAAAACGGAGATGGATACTGTAGATGGCTCAGCTATAGCACGCTGGCATACACAGCTTCTGGCTCAGACTTAACATAATTTCTATTTTTGGCTGTTTCTGTGAATATTAAATGAGAGAATGAGAAGACTACTTAATTTGAAAGGTTTATTTAATCTCCCTTCTCTTAATTTGCTTTGTTTACTGAATTACATTTCCACAGGAGAATGGCCTGTAGAACCATCTCCCCTGACTAAACAGTTCAAATTAGCTATGAGTAAAACCATTCAGATACAATTCGCAACCATGTTTTATTAATAACAACTAAGACTGTTAGTGAGGCTCAGCATGTGCTGAATTCTCCAGGCTTTTATCTTTGCATCTATGCTTTTGTCAAAATCGTTTCATATTGTGTATCTTAACAGAGAATTTAATAAATATGTAATCCCAGAACATCATTAAAAGTTATGTAAATAAATATTTCCAGGTTTTTAATTTAACTCTCATAAAGAGGTGTTTGCTTCTTACATCCATCTGTAGCTGAAAGACAAGTTGTATCCATGTCTCAAAATTCTTACTTTCAAAGTGAACCCCTCCCTTTGGAAAGCAAATGCCAGTAATTCCTCTGGAACTCTTCATGTTCCTTATGGCTTTTCTGATGGAAAGGCAAACTAATACATATATATATACACATACATACTAAGTAAAGAAAGGTCTTAAAAAGCTATGACAGATTCTCTTTTTTTCTTCAGCCACTGGCACCTCAGCCTTGCTCACTTGCTGTCTGTGTGCACTGTACATATGGCTTAACTGGATAAATGGAGCTGTCCAAGAAGCCAGGCCTCAGATTTGAGGGTGACAGAGCTCACTGCTTACTGGCACCTGTGGGCAAACACACAACTGTGCCAGGAGAAACTACTTTGCCTGAGAAAAGCTTTCCTTGCTGGAAGCGGGGTGAAATTTTTCATGCTGGAGCAAATGTTGAACCATAAAGTTGTACTGTGTGTCCATGGGTTTGTTTTCTTTAGGCACAGCAGAGGCATGACCATGTAACAGCATCTGTAACATAAACCACTGTTAAAAACATCTCAGATGGGAAATGACTTGAAAATTACGAGAGCTTTCTTCTCCTATTTCTGTGCACATCTTTTGCTTGCTGCTGTTCAGATTTTCATATGCCTGAGTATATTGTCATGTTCATACACCTAAAGAAACATTTCATGGGCACTCTCATTTCTGAACATATACACTGTGGATCATAAATGTCAAAGAAGAATCATCTCACAGAAGTTGACTTGAAAATTTTTTGGCATTGAAGTTATTTCTTTCACTTTTCTTGAAAATGCATTTTTCTCTCCTTAAAGAGCCAAAGATTTTCTTTAGGGAGCAGGTATTCTGCAGAAAATAAAAATTCTTAAAGGTAAGCTTCATGCTCGTAGAATTACTATAAAGAACAAGAGAGTAATGATTACTTCCTAAAAAATATATTTCCGTTAAAAAGGAACTACTAATAAAAATTGCTCTCCTCTTCAACTAAACATTAGGATTTCAGTACAGTTGGTTACTAGTATGAACTGGAATAATGGAAAATAAAATTTGTAGCTGATTGAGTAGTTCAGCAAATATTGTGGTTTTAAGACAAAGGGCAAATTTTCTCTGTGTAAATACTGGCTCACAAACTTCATGTTAATTTTGAACCTATGAAGATCTTGAGGAGCAGTGAGGCCCAAAAGAATTAATTCCCCTACGAGAGCAGCTGTTAATGGACCAGTCACAAATTAAAACAAAATTGATCAAACCATCTTGTAGTGGGAGTGTATTTAAGAAACTACACTTATAAAGACACAAAATCCTGTATTGGAAGATAAAAGAAGACACAAAGGGAAGCTTGATTTTTTGTTTTAATTTATTTTTAATTGTTTCCCAGAATCACTTTTGTTGAAAACAGTAACTCACAATTATATCAAAGGGACTAAAATTTCACCCATTTTCCTGCTTCACTCCTGTTTATTTGATTAGTTAGAAAAAATTGCTTCCAAAGAGTGAACAAAGTAATTCATAAACAGGAAAAAGTAGTCTGAAACTCTATTAATAACCAACTTATTTTTATTAGAGCAAATACAGTTGTGAAAACTGTACATTGTACATTTTGGGTCAAGAATTATAAATAGAGAAACTCATAGATAAAGAGTTCATTCTTTGACAGCAAGAAACTTTAAATAGACAAAATGACATTTTTAAGTACATTGGCAGGCTTCATTGTGCTGTCCAAAATGTAGTGTACAGTATAACAACCAATTATAAATAGCCTTTCATGTAAAATACAACTGTGCACGTTTTAGAAAAATACCAACAATTTGTTTTGAGCTTTGTTTTAAAAAAGCTTATAAATCATACATATTTATAAATGGTACTAACATGCTTACTTAAATTTATAAACATTTTTCATAAGCTTTGTTACCCATTATTTCCAGAGCATAAAGTATTTTAAATAAACATTTAATAGGAATTAAATATGTCAGTTACAAAATTACTTCTCCATGTAAGGAGACAGGGGGAGATTTAACAGTGGGATGGAACATTTCATCCATTAATTCAAGGCTTACACAGTAACTTTTAAAATTTTGTTCTTATTTAAAAATTACTTTCCTAAATTTAAAACACAAACTTTGCTGTTTTATTTTCTTTAAAAATAAATATACAAGTTTTATTTTCATTTGCTCTCTTTCTGCTTTCTTCTTTATCCACACTGGCCAAAACACAGGATTCTCAACACACTTCTGTAAAAAACACCACGGTGTTACTGCCCTGCTCGGAGCTGCTTCGCTGCACAACATTCAGTCCACACCTACGGTATTTTACTATGCTGCATCAAAAAATAGCTAATGTATTTTGTAAGAATGCTGCCCATTAAACCATGCAAAAACTTAGAAAGTTTACAAACAGGTTCAAAAACTATACTGTATGAAAAATTCTCTAATAGAGATAAAATAAACTGTAATACAAGCCCTTTGCTTTTGCAGCTTTAAATTAAAATGTTTGCTTGCCAAATGATCACACCACATATCTTCAATAAATAAGCATGCATTTCATTAATATAGGGTACAATAATTACAGTATAATGGCACATAAAAAGAAACGTGATCACGTCGTTTGAACAAAGGGCTATGAAACTACTTAAGACAAACTTTCCAAATGAAAAATTTTGAGGCTTTTTTAATGCTGAGGTAAAATTATAAATGAACTTTAAAGACACTGAAGGCATCAAATCGATAAACAATCACTTAACATTTTTAAATGCTCTACCTGAATGTATTCAACACAAATCTAGCATTTAAAAGTTATTATTTATTATGAGCATTAGCTAACAGTCATTGGCATTAATGTGCACCCAGACAAGACTTTATTTTAACTGCTGTCAAAATACCTCGGTGCTGCAACATAATAATTTAAATCACCAATTACCACAGCACCAAAATAAAGAAAAAAAGAAAGAAAAAATCAACATGCAAACCCTATATCTCACCTTTCTTGGGTTATTTTGATATTCTATACCCTGTTTAGAATGTACTTCTACCAATGTAAGATTTTTTTTTTTTAATATGAGAAATTTTGCTTGGTATTTGCGTAAGTATTTGAGCATTTTAAGGAAGATAGCAGTATCTTCAAGTTTTGCAGCAATGGTGTATTATTTACTGAACCTTCATGCAGAATGACTCTTCAGGCTTAAGAGAATGAATTTAAGAATTTTATTCCTGGACTAGGAAAATATATTTGATTTTCGGCTTCGGCTGCTAGGCAGAACCAGTAGCTTTCTCCAGGTTGGACTAAACACTACTTATGGCTATACATCAAATTTCATAAACAACAAATGAACAGAATCATGCACAGGCAAATGAAATTCGATCTCCCAGAACACTGCAGGAGATGTTAAAAGCAGCAGGTAATGGAATAAGACTGGTGACTGATGTTGCTAACTATTTCTTCTAATGAGATAGGAGTGAACGCTGGAATCACTTCCACAGCAACAGAATCCTCTGACCACATTCCTCTGGCAGTCGTTTTCCCATCTCCCCACTAAAAACATCAGACGGTAAAATAGTAAGGCAGCTGTTAACTTCCATCAACAAAAAGTGCAGCTCCGTACATTTCCACTTTAGTCACACTCTGCTGGAACAGATGGACAAGCCAACGCGCTTCACTGGCGGGGCTGCTTCAGCAGATTATTTTGTTTGTTTTCCAACATGGCTGCTTGCTTCAGCTTTCAGAGGACCCCAAAGCCACGAGCCACCAGCAGAGAAACTGATCTGGGCCCCTGGCTGAATTTTCCAAGTTTCATCTCTCTTGCGTCCCATCCTAATTCCAAGCCTCCTTCCCTGTGTCTGAGTATGACAGGTGCCATTTAAAAGGCTGATGACACAACTGCAGAGAACTGTGGGCTAACACCACTAGTTGTCATGACTTCACTGAAGGGTCAAAACAGTTACAATATTAAATAACTATGTTGAATCACATTCAGGCATAGCTAAAATTAAAGTGGGGAACATTAAAAGTATGTGAAGAAATTAAATCTTTATTATTTAAGGTGGGGTGGATATGGTGATTTTATATGAAAGCGAGACCTTTCTTACCTTTCCTAATTCCAATCAAGTTAGAAAATGGACAAAAAGAATGGCTAAACCAATATTCAACAGCATTACCAGGGCGATCATGACTGAGTTAGGGCCCTGAAAATAAAATAAAGATATTAGAATTAATGCAACCTCCCACAAAGGCACAGCAATGAACAAGACCCAACTTCACAATTTCTATAGGTTTTGACCTTGCTCTGAAGGAAAGAGAGCCTGCTGCTGAAACACAGCCACTACCCTTGATATTCAGGTAAGATAAATATCACCTGTGTGAAAATGAGCTGGATAAATACAGGTGAGAGTACATTACTTCTCTGTTCCTAACCACACTGAGATTAAGCCACCTGACAAATACAACTGCATCAACAAATGAAAACAAACCCATCAACACAAAAACAATGTCAGTTTAAAAATAAAACAAAACAAAGAATGTGAATTACTTTAGGAAAGCCAGAGGGCTGCTCTTCATCCTTATAGAGGGTTCCTTTTGCAGCTCCAACCCATTTCAAAACAGACATAACAAAGATGCTTTATAAAAAGAATACACTTCTTTGATAACCCAGATAGAAAAGAAAATTTACTTACCATTGCACTAACAAACCTGTTTCCATTACAGATTAAGATGCATTTTGCAGCTGCAAGATTAAACTTGTTTTGATTTACTCAGACACTTATCTTAAAGACCTATGCACTGAAGAACTAGAAAGTAAAAAAACTCCTTCCATTCCTAGCTAGAGCTAAAATTGGTTAGAAAGTTTAAATCATTACACAATTTTAGTGTTTCTGTAAAGCCAGAGAATGGTTTTTAATTATTTTTAGCAATTTTTGATATTTTTTATTTTTTAAATGGATGTTTTCTAATGATCAACTTGAAAATATGTCGCAACAGATGAAAATACTCAATTCTCTTCTGCCCTTAACGTATTTGGTTTATGACAACATGATTTTACAAAGATTTTAATACTCTTTTATTTTACAGTTGCACTGTAAGTAGAAACTTTTCATTTAGACAATACTTTCCTAAATCACAAATCACGAAGCCCACTAGAAAATCTGTGCAGAAAACTATCTTGTGAGCTACATAAGAATCACTGGCTTGCCTAAGAAGGTAGATATTGAACGAGAAATGATACAGTGATTTCACTTTCCACATGAGGCATGCCTTGGAGAAGTTCATTATGCTTCACGACTACATGATGCTAACATCAACTATATAATTTCTGGAATGCTAAGGTGTAAGAACTTACTATTAGTAATTTGCTGCAACAGTGTAAGTGGGAAGCTGTGGAAAAGTACTTGTGTGATTATTATACCACACAGTCTCCTGAAACAGTCTCACTGAACACCTTTAGTCAGAACACACCATTACACAGCAGCTCAGATGGCAGGCCAGATGTCAGAAAACACATTATGTCAGGTACTGCTTAAATCTCTGGTGAGCCTAAACCTCATCAGCACCTCTATGCATAACAGCCATCAAGTTCCCTTTGCACCAACTCAGAGGTGTCTGTTCACATGCTGAGAAGCACGTGTTCAAGTTCAAACAGCGACTGAGATTATCAGAATGCCAATTAAATTATGCCACAGGGTAATGGTAGTGGCAGTAGCACCCACATTTTGGAATGTCTAAAATATTCACTAGGAAATTGAAGACCAGGTTTAATGACACCTTAGTCAAAGTGATTTTGAATAACAAGCTCCCACTTACCAGTGGTATGTTCCAACCATCAGGTCACAGAACAGAAGTGGAACCATGCTCCTTCCTCCTTAGTGGAAGTGACTCACCATGTGCCAAAGCATACGAGACACTCGGGGGCAGAGAACAGGCATAAAATAAAGCACAGCTCCAGATATGGTTACCACAGCACTGTGAGCAGCCTTGCTCTCTACAGAAGTGTGATTTGATTACGCTATTCATTTCCACTAAGATGTCAGTTCAACATCTTTCTTTCTGGTGTTAGGCACTGGAACAGGTTGCCCAGAGAAGCTGTGGTTCCCCCATGACTGGAAGTGCTGGATGAGGTTCTGAGCATCCTGGTCTATTGGAAGGTGTCTCTGCCCATGGCACAAGGGCTGGTCTTTAAATGTCCCTTCCAAGCCAAACACTCTATGGTTCCATAATCCTATGATTCTACTAGAGATTGTCCATGTGATTCAAACCAAGTCAATGGCTCCTTTATAGGCTGGAATCCCACCTGAAGATTTTAGAGTTATACTGCTCCAGGAATTGCAAGGAACTGTGAAGATCATTGCCAAGTACTATGAAAATTTCTCAGGATTTGGCCATCTAGTACTTTGCATATTTGAAAATAAAATCTATGAAAACCACATTGATTTATTGCAACTGAAAAAAAATTGGAACCTAAGGTGTCTTCAGAGGAGCCAAGCACTTGTTAATTACCTGAAATACATCATGGAACAGCATCCTGGTAGGTGCAAGACAGATTTTTGCTGATTGCCAAATTGGCACTGCAGCTCTAATGGCAGCTCAGTATCATTAGTGCACAGTCTCAAGTAATTAGGCTTGTTGGAGGGGAAAGTGACTACTCTTTTGATGCATCTGCCAGTTAGGTGAGGTGTAACAATCTCACCACAATAAAATTAGAAAATTTAGGCTAAAAACCCCAGGGGCTATGCTCTGAATCAAGAATTATCTACAAAACAGAAGCAAGTGACACCTTAAGAACAGGGCTGTTGAGTTCACATGAAGATCACAGAAAAATCTATCTCTTTATGATAATGAACTATCATAACAATATCTCTTTATACAAAGAAGTAAAGCTCATATTATTTGGCCTGCTACGTACATTATGTTTCACCTTCTGATAACCTACCTTTCAGCCCAAAGCAGGATTTCCTGATACACTAAAAAATGATCAAACAACATTTATGAAGCACACAGTTATTATGCAACGAACTACCACCTGTTTTGGAGACACCTATGAAATAAGCATTTAATGCTTTAAGACAAATACTACAAGTAAGACTTTAGTGTCCTGCAAGGGCTTAAAATAGCAAATGCCAAAATTAGTTTGAACAGTCCTAGAGTGACTAGAACAGGTGCACTAAAGAAGCTGTAGTAGAAAACCTTCAGTCCGGCTTGAATTTACCTTTCAGCTTCTTGTAAGTTATATATTTATGTAGTGCAAAACACAACCATATGATTAGTTTTCATTTGGGGAAGAAAGAAAGTTGTTTTCCTAAGATGTAGTGCCAGGAAATAAAAGACTAGGCTTGTAATTCCATTGCATTAGGAATGTCTATTAAATTTAGCCTAAAGTTCTTGCTCAGAAGTTTTTTTTTTAGGATCAGGCAAATACTGATCTATTTTTCAAACATCATGGTATTTACAGCCCTTACTAAATGGATATTAGGTGAACAAAAAAATGAGATAAACAAAAAGATGGGAGTAGAATCACTGGGTAACATTCAGCTAAAAGCCAGGCTAAGCACTGCGTGTCTAAAAATTCTTACCTGCCAAATGAAAAAAAAATTACAGTTTAGTAAAACACTTGAGCCCAGGCTTGTTATTTGTCCTAGGGCAGCACATGGACATGTATCAGGCAAAATAAAAAGTGAATTGATGAATGTATGCTACAATAGTGTTTTGTGAAATTCAATCCTATTTTTCACTCAAATGCAAGAGAATTTCCCATCAGCTCATATTCAAGGTGGGACAGCAGTGTGTAAGCTGAAACTGGGGCTAGAGGCTGCTAATGACCAGTTAGAAACAACAGTACTGGTTTGTGGCCAAGGGTCTGTGAACACTTCACACTGTGCTAAATGAAAGGCAATGTGAAGGAGCCTCATTCTCCCTGAAAGAGGGGTGATTTATCTCTCAGAAATGACAGGTGACTTTGTCATTGTGCTTTATGTAGGATTTCACCTTGATAAAACTGTGACTCTTATGAGTTCTGGAATAATTTCAAACTTTGATTTTTGAATATCAGGGAGTAACTAAACGCACTTAAATGTGTGGCATAAGAAGTATGTGCTGATATTTTTCAAGTATAATGCCAGAAATGGGGATATCTAGAGAATCAAGACTGTTCCTATAACTAAATTATTGCACAGATGATACTCAAGGACATTCTTAAGGATGTAACATTGTCAGAAATGATGAAACATGAATTTGAAAACTAAAACAAGCTGCTACAAGCTTTGCTGCAAATAAAGTCATTTAAAGTTCTTAATCCAAATGAAAGCTGATGTTTCATTCAGGTATGAGAAATGGCTTTGATTTAGACACAGAGAAGGAAGAATTGAAAATCTTCCCTTCTGTATCTGTGCTCTTAATGCGTTATCATTGGAAACCTGGAAAAAGCACAGCACAATTTTATACAGCACTTTCAGATAATCTAACAAAAGTGCTCGATAAATGTTAATAGATTCATTTTTTTGCATTCCAAAACCATGTTTTATCATTCTCTTTCCATGAGAGCGAGAGTTCTTTTCTCTTTATGTTCCTTAACAAATATATTTTAGTACTTTTATGGAGGATCTAAGGCAGACTTACTTTCAAAGCATAACAAAATCATTTGTCAGAATGACTAAAAAGCAATTGCAGTTTCTTACTGAAAAAAAATCATTCCTAATGCAACTCTAGAATTCTGAAGTCTCTCCACATTCAGAAGCATCTGGGATAAGGAGAAGTACATTAATTAGGAAATGGGAGAATGGATTCAAACTAGAAGAGATTAGGTTTAGATTAAATGTTATGAAGAAATTCTTTACTGCGACGGTGGTAAGGCACTGGCACAAACTGCCCAGAGGAGCTGTGGATGCCTCAGACCTGAAAATGTTCAAGACCAGGCTGGATGGGGCTCTGAACGACCTGGTCTAGTAGAAGGTGTCCCTGCCCATGGCAGAAGAGTTGTGAAGCTAGATGATCTTTTAATGTCCCTTCCAACCCAAATTATTCCATGATTCCATGAATCTGGCTTCTCCTCAGTAACTGTGCTCTCTTAACTTAGCCACTGCTTAATTCCAACACACTGTTGAGCTCAGTTCAGGGGCACCGCAGAACAGGCTACTGTTTTTCTGAAGCTGAAAGGTGATGCTGAAAATGAAAAGTCTCCAGCAAAGTTAAGAGTCATTCTGTACTGTTCCTGCCTCAGACTGCTAGGCCAGCAGGCCTCTCTTTTTTGCTTTAATCAGTTTAGCATTTTTACACTCAGCATTTTGAAGAAATAAGCATGTAGGAAATTTAGTCTATAAGGGCAAATTTACAAACACATATAGAAGACTAGAATCTTTGAAAAACACCCACATACATCTACATACATCTTAAGATACTGTTACAGTAAAAATGAATTCCTAAAATCTACCTTCCTTCCATACTGGAATGCTGGTAATGAGAATAATGTAATTAGGATGCTACAAATGAAGTAGAGTGACCTAGAGTAGAGTTCCCAGATACCACTGCAGTATCAGTGAACAAGCTAATGCACAGTATCTCGTCATTTTTACACCTTTTGTGATAACAGGCTGTAGGTTCAGGGTCCTTATCCTGATTATTCTAGAAGGTCAATAAACTGCTGTTCAGATAGCTTACTTGTTAAGATGAAGCCTCCCTCAGCTCCAAAATATTATTTAGAATGAAGGAAAAATAAGGACTATTTCTAGTGACTTACTTTCACCAGAGCTAAAAAACAATTCCAAATCAGCCTAAAATTTGTACATGCTCACTCAACATTTACAAGCCTGTCAGCTTTGTGTTACCCTACATAGGAGTAATATCTGTGAGATTTGAAAGGTTAAAGGGCTGATATCAGCTGTAATACAGATTTGCAGATTACAAAACCTCTGTGAACATCTACTGTGATCCACACAAAACAGAATAAAAGCTTCCAGCAGAACTAGAGAATATCATCTTGGCAAAATGCTCATTATCAAACTACTCAGTGATGGCTCCAAAACCCTGGCATCTGAAAACTGATGGCGCATTTAATCAAGATCCTTAAAATCAACTTAAGACTTTTACCTGAATCTTTCTAGCTGTTGGATCTTCTGACACATTTGCTTGTTAGCCTGGGAAACTGTTTTATAAAACACACTTACAGAAAGCGATTTAGTACATCGGGGGTTTTGTGCCTTGAATCTTTCATTGTAAGATATGTTTTATTCATTCTTGCAGCTCTTTGTGTGACTTCCCCTTAAAGTTTTTTTTTCATTTTAAATCCCCGATTTACAGACATTATTTTATCCCAGAAGTGGTTGCACCTGTGCCAAAAGCAGATAGAACAGACTCCAATGTACTCTTGCTTAATCTTTTCTGTTGATAAATCTAAGGATTATATTAGCATCTCTGAACAACAGCAGCAGACTGGGAGCTCATGTTCAGTTGCCTCTCCTGCTCCTGATCCACCAACCTTTTCCAGTTCTGATCCTGCAATGTCAGGCTCTATAAATTGTCTTTCATATACAATATAATATTTTGCTGTGCTGCCATGGATAATTATACTTTCAGCCTTCTCAGCAGTTGATTTGCATGAGTTTGTATTTGCCTTCATTACAGACCACTCTCCTGGTCTCTGTGTCTTCTATAAACTTCATGGACAATATTCTCATGCCCTCTTGTATGTCATTAACAAGAATGTGATTAGAGTAAAAGAATTAATGTAAGAATGACCTCACCAGAATAATATCAAATAACTGATGGTTTTCTAATTACTTTTTGAGAACCATCAGTCAGTTTTAAAAAATTCTTTTAATGTGACATTTAGCCTTTGCATTACTCTGGTTTCCTTGTCAGAATACATGACCATGTAAAAGCAAATCAAGTGACCTTCTTGATTGAGATGACGATTCTTCTGCCACACCTGAAGATGTCAAACTTGTTTGACAAGATCACTTACAATTCATGTTGGTGGGAAATTACTCCCCCTCATTATATCTAGATTTATTATTAATGAAGTCTGATGTCAATTATTCAAGTGTTTTGCATGCAATCGGTACTAGGCTATCTCTTTAAATGGGTCACTCTGTTTGTCCCATCAACAATGACACACTGTTTTGTAGAGTACCACCAAAAATGACTCAAAGAAACAATGCTTATAAAAGAGAAACATTATGACTATTATCTAGAACACTTCATTCACTAAAGTCTAACTTCAGTATGCAAAACTAATGCTTTCCTGAGTTTCTCTTGGTCCAAAAATCACAGAAACATCATCAGAGATTCTGAATTTCATACCTGGCTTTTTCTTCTAACATGAAATAGAAATGCTACTAGTCATTGCTCTTTTTCTGCATAGCTATTGACAATTTTATTGTTTTTAAATAATAATGAAATTAAAAGGGTCTGAAAGGGTAGTTTTAAAACTCCTTTGCTCATTCCAAGCTGGAATATTTCTTCCTCACTCCAGGTGAAGTGGGTTTTAACTAGCAGACTGTATCCAGATGAAGATTTGACAGTGCTTAGATTGCAAAGCTCAGCACTTGGAGGCACAAGGGCAGTGAAAGCGAAAATGTTTCTTGTACTTACCGAGCTGTTTCCTACTTCTTTCTCCATTGCTGAATGTGACTCATTATTAGCTGGGTTCTTTGGTGCAGAAAATTCTGGTTTCTTAATTTTTATGTCAGGCTTGTTTTCTTTGGCATCTGGCTTACCCCCAGATCTAGCAGGACTTGGCTTCTGAGAGGGAGATATCCGTGCGAGTGTTGATGGTGAAGGGTTGGCATATTCATCTTCTTCCCTGAGCTCCTGTGGAAGCACTGTTGGATTCATTTTTACATAATAGCCATGGTAGTGACCATGCAGCTCCCCATTCTCTGTGCTGCTGGCATTGTGCTGGGCTGAGAACTTTGGCTGGTGTTTCCCAGCTGCTTCCTCCTTCACTGGTGCTTTTGAATATAAAGGCTTGTTAGTTGTGGGTGTTATATTCTCAGTTGCTAAAAGCTTTTTTTCTTGACTGAGTCTTGCCCCAGAAGTGGAGCTTTGCCTTTTCAGTTGTTTTGAAGGAGAAGTCTCAGAAGAGAGAGGAGGACTATTTCTTGGGCTTGCTTCTGGGGTTCGAGGGGGTGTAGTACCTTTTCGATAAAAGTGCGGAGACTCTTTTGGGGAGGGTGGTTTCTCCTGACCTTTTTCTTCAGATTTTTCTTTTGCATCCATTCCTTCTTGAAATTTTTGTTTGATATAATCAGGGCCTGAAAAATAGTGCAACAGAAACATTAAGATCAAAATAAAGTTCTCAGTGAAACTACTGCACTGGGATGTCAGACTGTACTGCCTAGCTAAAATGCAGGCAGGGGCATATGTTACCAACAGTTCATTGACATCCACAGTGATGTACTCCAAATTGTTTAGGAACTGGAGTTACTGTAGTTTCTTGGTAATTGTTGGAACTACTTACTAACTTGGCTCAGTCACTCTACATCTTCAGCTTTTCAAAGGGCCACAGTTTGTAAACTGCTCCTGAGTGAAGTCTGAGTGACTGAAGATCGTCTAACCTTACATCACCCACCATTCCTTTCCGAGAGGCAAGTTTTGAGGTATGTTTTGCTTGATTACCCTCACTGATTTAACTTCTTATGATCAGAGTACCTGTTTGATATGTAGATAGTTAACCATGAGAATGAAATGTCTCTTCTGTTCTTATAAGCTACAGGAAAAAGGGCTTCAATCGCTTTTTCCCCGCTTTGGGTGAATGTCAGCTTGTCTTACATGTAAGTGCCTTAAACTCTCACATGCTGGCTTTGTCTTCCAGAACCAATCACTCCCATATGAAGACCCAGGTTAACCACTCTAGTCACTAATACAATGCCTGCTTAGAAGGCAGGAATACAAATTCTTTTACAGTCACAAGAAAATACTCACAGAGCAGCAAATGTGAAGAACATCCTCTTCCCAAATTCTAGCTAAACACCCACATGCATGTTCACTACTAGGACTCATCAAAGTGCATGTCTGTACAGCTGTTAACATAAACAGAAACTGGCTGACATGCTCTGCTCCAAGTTTTGGTTCTCAGATTTAATTGTTTAATGGTAAGACCGCAGCAAACACTGCTGAAGAAACAAAATTGCTGTAAATCTGTATGCACTGTAGGCAATGTTTTCTGCTTTACTTCCTAGAGGTCACGATTCAGATTTCAGGATCAGTTTCCCTAAAAAGTCAGAAGTTCGGGAGCTCTGTGATCCAAGAACTACTGACAATCCTCGTGCACTTTCAAAAATGGCTTCTGAAAAATACATTGCAACTTGTTTCTTCACTTCTATTTTTTCCAGCACCACAACTTTCCTTGGGTTTCTTTACCCTTCTCTAAGTGAGCCTCATCTGTGCTTTAAGTCACAGAGAAATTCTGTGCCTAGAGAAGAATGTCTGCACACATTTTTCTGCTTTTGAGTTTAGAGGAGGCTCTAAGTGTGCTAGGCAGATACAGTGTTTTTACAGATGCCAGAAGCATATGCCTATCTACGCAGTGCGAAGATGAGAGGAAGGAAGAGCAGCATGAAGCTTTTGGAAGTTACTGAGTCATCTGGTAAGTAAGCATTGCTGAGAAGAAAAATTACTCGGCATGCAAGGTCTTTTGAGCAGGAAACATTTTTGGCATATCTGAAAACCAGGGGTGGAAACAGGGAGCTATTAAGAAAGAAGGCTAGACACAGACAAGCCAGGATTTGTTCTCAAATGACATTTGAGGAGGAAGTTTTGAGGAGTTAAGCCTGCACAGAGGGAGAGAACTAGAGGCTCAATTCACAGCTTTTTATAATCTTCCTGGTAAAAGGGAAAGGCAGCACAGCACAAATTAAGAGTTTCCATATATTAAGTTACAGGTATGATCGCCATTCAAAAAATTCTCCATCGTGTCGGGAATTTCCGTCCATCTTTGCTGAGATACATGAGGTAATGCTGAGGGGTTTAACCTGCATAAACTTTGTTTTTCATATCTTTTCACATCAGATATAATTAGGGGTGTAAAGAGAAAAGGATACCTAAAAGAGCTCTGACTAATCTTTAAGCCCAAGCCACAGAGCTGTCAAATTGCAATGATTATTCATTACGGACAGACCCATATTCACATTAGCTTGCTCTTTATGACTGCTGTGGCTAAAGCATCTAATTGGAACACTATCTCTTCAGTCTTACAATGCTGCCTAAATTCTGAAAATTCACATGCTGTGACAGCTCTGCACTGCCTCATTTATGTAAAGATTTGACTTTTACTAATATCTGACAGCACTTGAGAAACTGAAGACACTTTCATAAGGAAAACATCAGAAAATGAAATCAGAAATGACTTCAGAAATGTCATCCCTCTCCACCCTTTCCTGCAATCAACTAAAAGCCTCCCAAAGTTGGCCGGAGAAAATCCCTCTCATCAAGAGACCTCCAAGCTGTTGGAATTTTTGAAAATAGAAGGGAACCCATGGTCTCAGCTGTCCATGTCTCACCAAGAGACCGGTGGAGTGAAGAGTAAAAAACTTAAAAGCAAAACAAAAATACAATCTGGAGCTTCCCAAAGAAGTTAAGTTTCAACAGGCTAACAATGCCACACTTTCACTGGGTATTTGGAAACATTTGATGCTATGTGACACTGAGAATGCTGCATCCAAGTAACATCTGAGGGTGTCTGACCAGATGTTCAGCCATCGCCTTAACACAGCACAGGAGCCCTCCCTCTCAGCCCCAGAACATCACATATGGATACTAGAGATACATCCCTTGCCTCCAATCTTGTCAGGCAAGTCTTTCCAACGCGGAAATTCTTGGCCCTTTGCTGAAATTCACTTTGGAGATTGTCCAAATCCTTTTTAAACATCTGTTCACTGTATCCAATAAAATCGGATTGTGCACTTGTCCAAGCCATTGACTCCAAGCAGCAAGAACTCAGCTCCCACTCCTTCCAAGGACTAAGAGCAGTCAGGATTTACCTTGGCTCCTTTGTTAAAGACATGACTCTACAGACATGGGTAAGGGAGTCCTTCATCATAAGAGCAATCTACAGCACAAGTTTAAAGAAACAAGGGCCAAGGGAATTTGTAAAGAGAACCACTAACATCCTTTCCTGTAACACTTCTTAGCTGGCTGATCTTAAGAAGGAAGAGAATAGAATTTGAGGGTAAAGTGGGATTATCTGACCAGGAAATAAACAAAGCACTCTGGTTCTTCAGTTTGCAGTTCAAGCAAGCAGTAGATCTAAACATGATACATCTGAATGCCTAAGGAGAACCTGGTCTGGAGAGCAGAACCAAGAAATGTTATCTAACCAAGTAAAGGTAAGATGAACCTGCACGTTCTCTTATGGGGACATGCTGGCTGCGCTACTATTGGATCAAAATTGAGGCACCTTTACTTGATCAAGGTCAGCCACAGGGTGGTTTTGGCTCGCACACCTGTTGTGATGCCAGCAACCGGATGGCACCATTGAAGCGTGAGTTAGACAGTATTTGGGAATAATAGCCTCTGAAAGCCAAAGGACTGTGTGGATGTATGCACAGAGTCTCACACAGCCTGATGGTCAGCTTGAACAGCATTTCAGTGATGGCTGTGGGGTGAGGGAAGCTTTGCTTTGGTTGAAGATGCACTCATGGTTGCTCTAAATCTAGAATTTCTTGTGAATTTCTTATGTAATATGTCCTTCCTCCTGGAAGGGTGCCAGTAAGTGATGTGACAGCATGGCCAGCCCTGTAAATGAGAAGAGAAGGATGCCCTGGTTCTGCCACAACATTTTTAAGGAGGTGACAGCCACATGCTTTCCCCCATGGCCTAGTGAGGCACACATATTGGCAGCATAGGGCTGTTGCAGGATTGTGGCTCAAGAAGCATCTGAAAATGTCATCGTGCAGGACACTGTAAATGCAGCCACTGCTTCCCAAGAAGGCTAAGAAGAGACCTCGTGCCTCATCAGAACAGAATGAAATCTGAAGCTTGAGAGGGATTGCAGAATACATCTAGGATACTGAGGGAAAAGGCATACATGTAATTGCATCAGTGATTTTATAAAAATCTGACCATTCTTACAATTCAGGAAAAATAAGCATTTCATATTATAATTTTTTTTGTCTACTGAAAGCAAAAAAAGACTGTAATGCCACTAATGCAGGCTCCAGAACATAATCTTTTAAGAATATAATATTTAAAGTACTATTGATGCTGAGTGATGTGATTCAATTTCAAGGTATTTTAGAAGTACTTATTAAATAAACATATGCTTATTTCTGCTTTTTAAACTGAAGTACATGTTATGTGATGTAACCTATCTTTAGGGCTACATAGAGTGTTAACAAATAGACAAGGCTATAAAGAGTAATCCAAATAAGAAACAATACTCTAATTTCATCATTATGAGAAAATCCATGTTGTGCTTATAGATGAATTCCAAATGTGAAACACATACCTCACTTGCTAATTTTGTTCACATGTGTGAACTGTTAGTGGAAAGATGCTCCATTTTCACTGTCATGTTTAACAACTGTCTGTGGGGTAATGGTGACACCATCAAAGTTACTTGCTCAACCAGAACACTGCAGTCTATATGCAAGCTTTCCAAGATTAGAGGCCTCTTTTTACTGAACTACTGTACACTTGTACAAAAAAAGGAGAGAATTCCTGATCTGAAAAGTTCACAGTCTAGAAGTACAAAACTGAAGCTTATACCAACAGCCCATTTTAGTGATGGGGAAGCTAACCCAAAAGGAAATAATGATGTTTCATCTGAATAACCTTTCTGAATTTAGTGCTCAGCTGTGAATAAAGTACCAACATGCTCAAAACTTTCCTAAATCTTTGGCAAACCTAAAGGTGCTGAGAAAGCCTTTGTCAAAACTAGGAATGGAGTGTAAGTCTCCTGAGTAATGAAAACTCCCCACAGCACTTTGGCCATAAGTTTGTTGCCTACCTTCAGCAATATCTTCTTGCTGAAAAAGCTGAGAGCTGATCTATCAAATCTAAATTCAAAGAGAGAAGGAAATAATAAAGGATGAATAAGTTTCTTAGTGCAGATTATACCCTAATACAAATCCAGAGCATGAGATGGTTGAAGCAAAAGCTTAAGACTTTTGTATTTAAAGGAACCATACTAAAAAAGGAAAGTGCATACTTTAGTGTTGGTACTGCAGGTTGCTATATACTGTTCATGAAATAAGCCAGTGAAAACAATTTGGTTTATCTTCTGATGTTTTTGATGGTTTTCTAATGTGCCACTGTCAGCAACAATATGTATGCTCTCACAATAAGATTTCTATGCTCTTCTCATGAACTTAGTAAAACTTTGAAAAGCCAAGTGATCAATCAGAGGATCAATTAATATAGGATATTTCTTCCTTATGTTAGGCTTTCTCAAGATAGGACATCCAGTACAAAAGAATTCCTCAGGATGGTAACTGTAGGTGAAGAAATATAAATAATCAATTATCAATCTCTTAAAAGAAATGATTCAGTGAGTCATTATGGAAGTGCAAATAACTATATTCAGTAAATTTTAGAAAGATAAGGTTTATTATTATTTCTTCATTGGGGAGATATGAAAGGAGGGAGAAGAACTATAATTAATATCATTAGTACTTCCTCTGTTTTGTTCTTAATTTTCTGGCAGTTATACTGGTAACGAGGAACAAAAAAAACCTCTTAAGTGCTAGGCTGCTGGCTTGAATTCAGACCAACTGAATGGAGGGCTGGGCAATGCCATGTGCAAAATGTGTTGATGAACTCACTGGAGCAGAGATATGGTTATGGTTTTAGTAATGTCTGATAGACTGAACTGGGACTGAATAAGCCTGGAAATCAAAAATTATTGCCAGAGAAATTAAAGGCTATAAGGCAAGATGCTTAAAGAGCAATAGGGCTCTGAGAGAACACTTCTGCTTGACTTAGGTATAAGCAGAATAGAACAGGACATTTCAGTTGAAAGGGACTTAGAACAATCATCTTGTCCAAGTCACTGACTAATTCAGAGCTGAGCAAAAGCTAAAACCTGTTACTAAGGGCATTGTCCAAATACCTCCAGAACACTGACAATCCTGAGGCATCAATCACCTCTCTAGAAAAGCCTGTTCTAGTGTTTGATCACCCTCCTGGTAGAGAAAGACTTCCCAACGCTATTTTAAGAGGTTCTCACTCCAGGTGTGTGCAGTACCCTTCTGATGGATGCAGTCATCCAGCAGTAGGCCATGGAATAGGGCAGCTCCATCATGGTTGGGTCAATGTGCAGCAACATAAGAACTGTCTTACTCCTAGTGATGCATAGATAAGTTATTTAAGAATTCCTTAATTCAAAACACGTAGGCAGGCCTGGCTGCCCTGTTTCAGCTGCATCTGCAGTGGCTATGCCACCTGGAATAATAGCTTTCTTCAACTGCACTTGAGAATGCTTTAGAGAATAAAAAACCACATTAGCTAAGGCTTAAAAATAAAGTGTGCCACAAAAGAGAGAGAAAAAGAAATGGAAATGGAAGGGATTGTTGACACTGTCTTGTGAAAGGCAGGAGAAACTCAAGTCTGGATGGCTGATTTAACTTTTAGCCTCTGATGGCAACTGCAATTTTGTGAGGTATGACCAGCATTTCAAATGCTATTAAGCAGCTTCCCCAGCTAAGGGCAAATAAAAAATATTTCCTGGATCAACTTTAAAATTCCATTTGGCTGCCTTAAAATCCTTTTTTTTTTTTCTTTTCCTCCTTTAATATACCAGCATGGAAGTATCATGGTGGCCTAGGAATGTAAACTACAATGCAAACAAGAGGGAGAGGAGTCCATTTTTTTTCTTCACAATCCAAAAAATACTCCAAAATATAATGTTCATTATTTAGAATCTTTCTTAATTCACTCTTAATTGCAAATTCTCATTTCCTACTCCTCCCTCTTTGAAGATATCTTCCCTTTGCTGATGTTTTCTCCAGCTTACACTTCCAGGGCTGCTCAATCTGTTGTTAGCATTGCTGCTTCCTTAAGCAGTATTCCTGGTGGTCTTCCTTCTCATTCTGGACTGGAGGCAAGACTGAAGCTAGCATGTGCCAACAGCTACTCACTAAATCCATGAGCATCATGGAGATGGATGCCTACATGTGCTTAGTTTATGGAACTGTTCTGACTTGATCTGGCAGCCTGCTGTCTTTGAAACCATGTACTACCAACATGACCAAAACATTTGACAAAGAGATAGAATATAAGGTGATATTTTACTACTGCCACACCTGACAAAGCCACATCATCATTCAGCAATGTCAAAGTCAGAATACACATATCTTCCCAAGGAGTCCTAGTCCACCTAGGACTAACTTTAAAAGGTAGCATCACTGAATACAAGCAGGCTTCAAAGCAAATGGAAATGCAACCTTCCCTTCTTGCTAAGTAAAGATAAGGACCTACAGAAAGTATTCACTGGTAGAAATTGCTTATTAAGTATCTCATTCAGAAGAACCCAAAACACAAAATTCTTGCACATCAAGGATGCTACTTTATACCTGCTCAGGGAACAGTTTTGTGCAGTACCCTGAACAACTTCTGCATAGTTTTGCTAGAATACGTACCTACCATATTTAAAATATCTGCCAATGCTTTATTTTCCTGACTGTGACATCAATGAAAATGACACAACCTTCTCAAAACCCCCATCAAACTCTTCCTGACACGGACTAGACTGAGATCAAAAGCCTTGAGTTATTTATTTCCTAGCCCCACGTACAGAGACACACACAGACACACTGACTTTGGCCAAACCCAAGTTTTCATGCCTCTGTGTTTACTCTGCTGTGATACTTACACAGCATAATACAGTTCTTATTGTGACCTGATTACTTTACTGCTAGTGTCTCTGCATTTTGCACAGGTATTTGTTGAAAAGCATATGACACCATGTTATCTCACAATGCTTTTGGAAAGTATCAAAAAGTCTACTCAAGCACACTCTGCCAGCAACAGCAATGGCAAAAGAAAAGGAAATGGACTTCAGCCAAACAACTCACATCATAGGTAACATCACAAACTCGTGAGTCTAGCAGTAGGATAATGAAACAGATATTAATGCAATTTCTACCAGTACAAAACCCAGACTGCCTCTTCTCTCCATGTCAGTTCCTCCAAATCTGAAATTAATTTGAGTTACCCTACCATTTGCACACCTGCATACAGAACCTAAACAGTGTTTTTGTAATTTGGACTTTTGTGTTATCCATTAACTAAAGGATCATTAAGGATAAAAGAATCCCTAAAAATAAGATTTTCTTCCTCTAAAGGTTTATAAATGCATCATTAAAGTGCAGACACATACACACTAATGAATTTCAAAAACTGCCTGGAGTCAGCACCAAGAATAATGAATTTATTTTATGTACCCAATCTCTGTTCCATTCCTGTAACTGCTTTAGCAGGTGACTGAAGTAGCTATGGTATTTCCAAAATAGGGCAACATTTCCTAGCTGTATCTGCATAGCAGCGTTTAAGCCTTTATACTTCTGGATTCAATACCACCAGAAAAATGTAACAAATTTACCTTACCTGGTAGGGGCCACTATGAGTGCTGCACAACTATCTCTAACACCTCACTGGCACATCAGCTTATGGACACAGAAACTGCCCGTGACCAGCAATCTCAATTATGGCTTGCTTTACTTACCCTGCCTTTCTGTTGATGAATACTGACAGAACTTCAAAAAATATCTGTCAAGATTACATGGTGATGCATATGACTCCTGTATCTAGGACAGGCTTCATTTTTCCAGGGTAGATAATATGTAGACATTGTATTTAATGTGAATGATCCCAGCCAAATAACACATGCACTATAATCTACTTGAATGCTTCTAAGCCTGCAGGCTGCTTAACAGGCGATAACTGAGAAGGTAAATTTTTAGCTTTTCCACAAAAAACCTAGAGACTACTTTACTTCATCTGAACTTCACTGGGGCAGCTGTTAACTGCAAACGTAGGTTTTTTTAAGCTCTTAAAGGATGGGCAGAAGTGAAAGGCTGTAATCCTATTCTCATTGCAACTGCATATTCTCTGAGAAGATGAATTTTAAATATAGAAAGAGACTGTTAATGTGGCATAATAACTGTCTTTACTCAGTAGAATTTGCACTTCTTTACCTTTCTCCCAGCATGTCCAGATCTTTCTGACATGATGATCCCCAAAGTTCTACACAGTATTTCAGACACTGTGTCTGTCACTGGGATCATGCAGAGAAGGGACCATTCTCCATGACGTGCTTCTGTATATACAGCCTGGAAGGGTATTAGCTACTTCTCTTATCACATTTCAAGTGCATGGCTATCATCCTGCTCCATGGGAGTTTGGCAACTGACCTTAACGGGAGCAGGTTCACGTCTGCTGTCCAACTGGCCAAATCTGTCAGCCCGTCTTAAGAACTGTTTTTCAGTAAATTCAATAAACAAGTGAATTTTTTGCCAAAGCCCTACAAACCTGTGCCTCTTTTAAAATCCTTATTTCATAAAGAGACAGTGCCTGTTTTTCTGAGAACACCCTTCTGTTCTTCCACTACAGAAAAAAGTGGAGCCTAGGATATGCACTCAGGGCTCGGGTTGTAGATGTCAGCATTTCTTATGCCTGTGGAATATCTTCCAAAAAGGCTCAAAACCGGGAAGCAAATACATGCATGTCAGCAAATACAGTAAATACACGTATGTCAGCAAACAACCAAGATTACTTTTGAATATATAGGCATAGATATAGATAGGTAAAATAACATGGAAAAAATAGACAGTTTCAGACTCCACTGGTTCTACAGATCTAGAGATGCATTACTACCTTTAATTAAAACTCCAGATATTTCTAAGGGATTCATGATTATATGATATGATGCCAGACTTAATTTTTTTTAGAAGTCGCCTTTATCACCTTGTGTTTATAGAAAATACACTGGAAATTATGAGCAGTAGTAAAATAAAGAGACTTGAAATTTACTGCTTTTGAAACATAGGGCTTTTATGAATTTTCTTGGAGGGCTGAGGGTTAATCCAGTATTTTTCAAAACCAACACTCATTAAGCTGTACCACACTTCCAGCAAAATTAATTTCTTGTATCTAGCATTGAAATTAATTATAAAGTGTAAGAGCCTGGAGTGACTGCTGCACTGCAAATGCCAGAACTGGAGAAATACAGCAATCAATTGAATTCTGCCAAAACTAGGGTATGTGAGCTGCTTAGTCTTGCATCCAAATCTGGCTTCTTTCCAGTATGTTCTTATTCTTTTTTATTTTAAGAGAAACCCCACTCACCATGCCACTTATCATTCTGACCTCACACAGTGTCATTTCTTCCCCTTCCCATTAGTGCTCTAAAGTTTCATTTCTAAAGTCCAAGTTTGCAATATCCATTTACTGCTCCTCTCCTCCAAATCTATCCCATACTCTTCATTTTGGCAACTGCCTCTGACAAAATACTTTCTGCTCTTCATCTGATACTTTTTGAGGAACCTCTGTGATTTTCTTAGCCACATTTCAGTATTGGTACTCCACTCTTACTCTCCTTTGACACAGGCGACCATTCTCCTCTTCTGGAACAAGTCTCACCTGTTAACATCTGTGATTTATCCTTTTAATTCACCCATATTTTTCTTTCATTTTTAAACCATACTTTCAAGACAAATAACCTCCAATTATTCTGTTCTTGCACTCTCTACCTTTCTTTTACAATTTTCATCCTGTTTAATTTCACCATACAAAAACCACCAATTCCATGCTGGCTGTGTTTCAGCTCCAGGTTTTACTCCTGCTCAGACAATAATCTGAACTAACAGGCAGAAATCTCCATCTACTTCAAATTCTCAACATGGTCTTCCAGGTTGAGATTCTGATGAATCACACTGAACATTAGTCTACATTATTCAGGTCTGTAATATTTTTTGGGTATCTCCCTAGATTCTCTCTAATTTTAAGTAAGTCTTAAATTTTGCACACTTTCTTGGAATAAAAGGGTATGTATTTTAGCCATCTATTTCTGTGGCCTTGACAAACACAAAATGCAGCTGCAAAGATTATTTTTCTGTAATGGTCCACATCACATGATAAAAGTGTAACAGGAGAAACATAACCTTTTAAACATAATTTAAATCTAGTATAATAAAATCCTTTCAAAATAGATCACCATACTCGACTGAAAATTAGCACTGTAAGGAAAGTTCTCAGTTCTTTGCTAGCTGAATTTCAACATGGAACAAATATTTATGACGCAGTTATAAATAGGATTTATAATGGAAATTTTGACACTGTGATAATACTCCCATGTGATAGACCCTACTTCATCTTGTCCTTGGCTGGACACCATGACAGACCAATATAGAAATTCACTGGAGCAGGCCAACAGTGTCCTGGAAGGAATGGTTCTTTTTCAGAGCAAATGAACAATTTTTAATAGGAGAGAGGAAGCACTGACCTCTTTCTCTCAGACTACACCTGTAATTAACACTCCCATAGTGCTAGATTAGATATATGCACCTAGGCTAGAGGAAAAACTACTTTGAGACAGCAACACAGCACTGAAGTTAGTCCAGGCTTCAACTAGTTTCATAGCCAGATCCTGCAGCCTTTACTAAGCAACCATGAATTTCATCTGGATGCAAATTAACTAGCTCACTACTTATGCAAGTCTGTGAAAATTATAGTGATTGGAACAGCTTTATCTCTCTACAGGAAACTGGTTCTCTGTTATTAGTTTTAAAAGTTAATTTGCTCAAAACTAATAAGGCATATTTTTTCCTAAGCAAATCATTTGATTATGTGACTCAAAAGTATCTTGGAGAGACTGAGAAAAAGGCCACGCCTCTGCAAACTCTCTTTGCTTTGCCTTCTCCCAAGCAGGCTCTCCCGTCCCAGATGCATTGCAGGAACACTGAGGAGTGGGTTGAGCCAGCAGGTGTGTCAGGCAGTGCAGCAGGATAGATGCAGACTCCCAGCAAGCTGGATGGCCCTCACCCTGGGCAAGAGGAAAAATGTGGAAGGAAGGGTGGGGGCATCTGTACCCAAGGCTTGGTGAGACAGGTGATAAATGTGGAACTCGTGTTGTGAAGACTGGTATGACATGACTTATAAAAAGGAAGGGGAGGACAAGAATAAAGCTTGAAATTGGCACTTCTTCTCTTAATGCACCTTCTTTCTTTGATTTCTGGATACAACAGAAGTGCATTAGGATACATCTATAGGCTCTGCCTTCTCCAGAGTTCTGTAGAAAGAGGACACAAGGAATAAATTGTAGAGAAAAAATGGCACAGCAAGAAACCCAGTAACAGATCTGTGAGGATGATGAAGTCATATGTAGAATAAATTCAGAAAACGAACAGGCTCTTGTATGACTAAGAATAATGAGAGAGCTTCCGTATGCTTTAAGGCACAAACTGATGGCATGGCTGGTAACTTTAATCAGGCAAAATGCTCATTGTAATTGGCTTTTAAAATAAAACTATCTGGGTCTGGCACACATGCATTTAGCCAGGACATTCCAGTTAATTAGCATCAGCCAGAAATCTCTCTTTCCTGTCCATATGGAGTTTGCATTTTGAGAACTCGAGGAGGTGGTGATGGCAGAGAAGAGGAAGATGGGAAGGATGTTTTTTTCTTAAGCTACAGATATCTACCACTGGTCCAAAGAGAATGTAAACCACAGTTCCTCTTTAAGGCATTAGTGGCCATTACAAATTGCCTTGTAAAAAACTTAAAATGCTTCTTTCTGAAACTAGTAATGTTCAGCAGGTTAATACTGAAGCTTTAACAGTGGCCAAATCTTGTAGTAAAAAATACTAGTAAACCTTGCCAAATTCTTACTCTTATCATTAGGAAATCTTTGCCCATATATTTCACCTAAAGAAATTCTGCCTACCTCTAAACTTGGACAGCTTTAATTTATGAACTGCTCCTTGATTTCTCTCATGCCTTGTTTACGAGGTCAAAGGCTGGATGAATTGTTTTGGTGATCCATGTATGCTCATCTGGCAGCTGGCTGACCTGACAAATAATCTGCCAGAAAAAAATTCAGATCTGAATTTCCAGGCCTTAACTGCTCTGTGGTAAAGTGCCCAGACTGCTCTTACCCTGCAGCAAAGTAGTTGTACCCTTCTTTCATTTAATCAAATGTTATTCATTCAAACTGAATGAAAGAGCAGTATCCATTTGCTGCAGGATATATATGCACACAGACAATTATGGCTTAGCTGTCCAGTCTGTGCAAGTCCATACTTCAATTTACCTCCTGATAGCGTGTTTACAAGACTACATCCTAAAGACAGTCTGGGAATTTAGAATGAATGTGTCAGTCAAAGCATCCACTAACCTCGTGCAAGACTAGAACAATATTCCCCCTTTTCACTGAGTATGAAAAACCTTTCTTTTCTGGTACACCTTTGATACAGTATTCCCACCAGTCATTTGTTCTTCTCTAGGTTCTACAAGAGACACAAAAAAGCACTTATTTTTTTCTCTAAGCAAAGACAAATCTCAAACTGTCCCTGGATGACTCCCTTGAATGAGGCTATGACTCAGGTTTCATTTGTTTCCTGTCCTGGTGTGCTCTCTTTTGACACATCCACAAGTTTAGTGATGCCTGGAGGAAATAAACAGGTCAGAGCTGGGATTTCTCAGAATTTGTTTTATTTCTTGATAAAAAGGCCAGTAAAGTAAGGTCTCTAAAAAGAGTACAACATTTGTTAAATCTACAAAATGTAGAGCCTTGTGGGTAGGGCTCTGCAAAGACACACATCCTCCTAATTATTAATCTCTAGTTAAATAACTGCTACAGCAAAAGCAGAAGCAGGGTCTTGCCTGAGAATAGCATAAACTCAGGGAAAACAGCTCTCTGCAACCTTGTAAGTCCTTACACGATGACTCTGGCCTTTTCAATCATACTTGGCTTTCCTTATATGCAAATACTAAGCAATCAATCACTGGGAGACCTGAACCTCAAGATTTCTACGGCACCTCATTATTATTCTTACCTGCTGGATGCTACTTTACTTCCTACTGCTTTGTTCTCCTCTTAGTCTCCTTTAAAACTACACTACAAAGGTAGAGCCTCTTGGCAGCTTCTGATGAATGCTTTAATGAACATAAGGGTGAAATATGAGAGAAAGGATTTGGGAAGTATGAACTGCCATGGTACAATGGATGATGAATATTCACTGTAATTATAATTTGTACGTAATACTAGGCTATATGCCCCAGAAAGTTGCTTTTTAAGAACCTGAAATTTAAGAGCTTTATCAAAAGGTTTTCAAATATTGAAATGGTTTTAGGCTACAAGTAATTAAGAGATCACTCATTAAGACAGAAAAGAATGCTTCTGTTATTTAGAGAGAGGTATTTGTGTTTCACTTCTTTTTGTCTCTGTTTCAAGAGGCTTGTTGATATGCTACATACATTTACTGCTGACAGCATGCTTGCCTCCCATACTAAGCAGTTAAAGAAATAAGAGAAAAATTACACTTTCTCATCATAACCTATTTTCAAGAGTATTTAGTACAAGAGAAAGCTTTCACTTAGCTATAGCTTCAGAGAATGAGGCAGAACACTTACTGATACCTTTTAGCAGCATTTACAGACACCAAATAAAAAGCTCAAGCAAGAAAAGAAAACCAAGAAGCTGCTATTAGGAACCAATAACAGTTACCTTCTCTTCATTTAAATACATGAAGAATGCTATTTGAAAAGCAGATATTTACTTGTTTGTGTGAGTGAATGTAAAGACTCAGAAATATTTATCTATTTTATTACCATAAATGACAAAAGCTAATGGTAACACTGTCCAGTTACTCTTGGCGTGACTCTTGAGACATACTTAAACAAACAGGTAAGTGTACAACAAGTGAGTGGGTTAACTGGTACCACACAGAAAAAGTGCATCTGAAAAAGGTTTCACATACACTGAGCCTGGAAAACATCTCAGACATGACAGCACATGAAATCATCATAATGATGTGTGAACCTGGTGGTTTGCAGGAGTTTATTTGGGATAACTGAGATTTAGTTAACACCTTGGAATTTAAAAGTTGTGTACGTATTGAGAATATATTTTTTTTTAATGTATCCAAACATGCTGTATTTGACTATCTTGGAAACAATTAGAGAATTTAAAATTTGGAGTTCAGAAAACGTATTTATTTTTTGCTAGGAGCTAGCTAACCAAGAGATGTTTCCACACAGAGAAGAGAGTAAGTAAACTTTGAAAAATGCTTGGCTGTGTCATTCCACACCTATCCAGCTTCACCTGGGGAAGGGATACAAACTCTCCTCTTCTGTAAATAGAATAAAAGTTTCAAATGAGAGGAAAACAAGATCCCACACCTTCTCTCCCATATCTCAGCTGATCTGTCAGCAATGCTACTTCAAATCCTGCAGCAGGGATTAAAAAAACACCTGAGAATTCTTGATCTTGGTGATTTCTTGGTGTCAAATTTCACGCTGTCAGATGTTGTCATTTTCACTCAAGTACTCTAGTAATTGCTTTATTTGAAGGGTTTGGCAGCTTTTTAGTAGTTTCTTTCCAAATGCTTCAATTATTTGCATGGCTAAGGTTATAACTTCTTAACTTATGAATAGCAAGATGGCCTGCTGCTGTAAACTGGGATTCCTTCAGCTGGTGGAGAATGAAATAATGAAATAATGAAAAATGAAAAAGACTTGACTATGATAGCAGTAAGTATGGGCCAATAATAGAAACCCACAGGAGAGGTAGTACCGAGGTAATTCCCAACAGTGAAAAGTACATATTTATACTGTTTTAAAGGTAGTAAAGCCTTACTACTGGAAATAGTTCTGCTGAGTTTTGCCAACAGTTCTGGACTGCCATGTTCAAAAAAGATGAATTTATATCAGGATGCGTACAAAGAAAGTCTGCAAGACTGGTAAAGGGAATGAAAATTCCAATCAGGTGAATAATCCTTGACTTAGGAACTAAATTAATACAAAAAGACGTCCTCAATCCCCCCAACCCCAAAACACATTCTCTCTCTATAACCAAATACTTAGGAATAAAGAAAAAATCAAGTATTCCATAAGGTAACTGACAGTAAGGATTTAGTAACAAGTTATATATAGTGACCACTTGAACTAAAAATTGAAGTAAATAGATGTGTTCTTAGAAAATGTTGCAGAATGTTGTTCTTTGCTTTTTTGGGTCATTATACCCTGCATTCACTATATGGGTGCATTTAAGATAAGTAAGTTTGTGTCTGAAACAAGGACGAGCAGAAAATGACAGTAAGTGAAAATGAATCTCGGAGCTATAATCTCTATTAGCATGCGAGTACAGGCAGATCCTTGAGAAGTAATAACAAGATATGACTCAACTCAATTTGACAGGTGAAAGAAAGGGCAGACATGAAAAGACATTAAATTGGCAAATGGAGTTCCATTTTATCTATCCAATTTTAAGCTAAAGAGCAGTACACAGAAATATGAAACTCGTGGAAAAACAGCAGAAAAATAATGCAAAACCAACTTTGCTTCTTCCTGTAGCAACTTTCCAAACCCTGGGAGAGATGAAAATGGGCTGCAATGCTGATGTAGGTGGGACAGACCTAATTCTATGCCATTGTGGATATAGAACTAATGTTCTACAACACCACAGGCATAACAGAGGAAGATTCCCTTGCACGTTATGTATGTCTAATGGTAAAACATTCTCCAAAATTCAGACCTTTGCTAACCAAGACTGTCAGGAATTCCACTGGACAGTAAAAATCCTATAGATCTTCCCACTAATAAACACATTATAGAATTAAACCAAATTTTTCTTGATTTATCATTGTTGAAGTCTTTGATACTGTGCTGAATAAACTATTAACTGGAGGCAAAGTTATATGCTTGATACTGACTTTTCAACACTCAACTGTTTTCATACAATGAAATAGTCACCAAATTATTAAAAACTGAGAACAAAATCTCCTTGAACAATGTGCACTCCTCATGACAGACACATGACTTACTTCTGTATAAAAGACAACATTCAAGATGGAATGAACACTTCAACTTAACACAGAATCTTTTCACTGCAATGAAACAAACAGCCCCATAAAACCCCAATCTACAATTACCTGGTTGGTAGAAATTTGGTGAAAGTTCTCTGGCAACCGCTCTCGCAATATCACATTCCTGGCGAGCAGCCTGAGCAGCCTGATCCGCAGCATCAGCTTTAGCTCTTGCGTGTGCGGTTCTGTACAAAGCAGAAAACAGTTTATATGCACAGGAGTCTTGTATCAGGTGCACCAAGCATGTGAGAGCAAAGGACCTCAGCTATCATACACTGCCCTGTACAGTGCACTCTCAGACAAACTGTTGTGAGGAACTGCAAATCAGTGAAGTATTTCAGGATCAAATCACTATTCCTCTCAGCCCTTCAGTCCTGTTCATCCTTGAATCACATTTACTTGCAGGAACATAATTTACAGCCCAAGCCTGTAATTAAGTTTTCTAAAGAGAGGGAAAGAATAGTATCTGATAAAAACACAGGATTAGGATTTATTTACATGTTACCATCATGTGTACAGAAGAGCACAGAAGGTCAGACTGGCCACCAGACTGATTCCTAAACAGAGTTCTGGGAATTCAGGACACATGGTGTTGAAAGGAACTGAGGAATGTTACCACCTTTACCACATTTCAAAGCTAATGCTGGGTCAGTGCTGGGTGCCGTGTGAAAACTTCTGAAGGACAAAATTCAAGTATATTAGCCCAAAATATAGGAAATGTCTTCCACAATCAGATCATGTTGGTAAGGAATAGCCTGGAAAGTGGGTTTAACACTTCAATAGGCTTTTGTAGAAATGGGAACTGAACTGTCCTAAATTCTTGTGACTCACTGAATTTCAAATCCAAAAACAATCTGAAAAGGCAACTTTTCTAAGTCAAGACAACAATATGGAATACTTTGGTAAAGTAATCTGCACTCTGCTTCCACTTTTTTCATCTTGCTATTTCTCAAAACCCCTCAAAAACAGCTTCTGCAAAGGCCTCTGATTCCAGACTGCAAACTGATAGTTGTGTTACTGCAGGTTTGCATCACTGCATGTCCCATCTTCCCTCTCCACTTCATTTTCCAAACAGTCATCTGTTTAAAAGTTCCTGATGGTAGTGATCTCTCTGTGCCTCTACAGCATTAGCACATAGCCTAGAGCTATGAAATGGCTGGTTAGAACTGAGGGGAAGCTAAACATGGCAAACCAGCAGAATACTTTGAGATTCTAAAGATATTACTAACATTTCTAAACCAAATACATTAAATCTCATCACTTTTCTCATAACATTCTAGTAGAAAAATGACACAGAAGAAAAGAATTAGTTAACAGGACAACAGCACCAAATTTTATCCCATGTGCCTGGTAATAGTAATGAGTAGCAATTAAATAAATGAAAATTTCTAACAACTTCACTGTAAAAATTCAGATTTATTTTCAAGATACAATGAAGGGTTCTATGTGTTTTAGATAAAAGAAGAATTAAACATTAGCATTAACCAGAATGAGCATCGAGAGATTAACAGTATGGCAGTCTGCATTTCTAAAAGGATGTTTAATCCCATAGGGTACTAGTATAAACACAGACATAAAAAAACCACACAGACAGTTTCATCTGTGGTGCCTGGGGAAGATTTATTTAAGTTACATCCTCCCTAAAATGTGTGTGGGGATAAATGTTGAATGTTCTTTCAAAGCTTAGCTTGTCATAGTTTACTAGATAAATATTAGCTTATGCTGCCTTCTTGAAGGCCCCCCTAGGTGTGTGAGAAAAAAGATAATGAGCAATGAATTATAGCACCTTTGCTTTGTACTCAGGATGGGGGAAAGAAACTGTTAATAAAAACAAATACACTGTACAATCCCATATGTGTTCTGTGCAGTTCATGAATGGGTGTATGGTATGTGCCTGCTTAGTGACAGTAATCAAACCCGTTCTTTCTCTATAATCATTATTTTCAATTAGATGAGCTATTCTTAGCTCCTGCATAATTATGTCTATGTAGCAGAAACCTAATGAAGCAGTCCTAGCACTGGGACATTGTTTTGTGAGACAATAATGTAGTCTGCTCATAGATAAACTAGACACTGGTCATCTTTTTGTGATGAAAGAACAACCAGACTACTCCCATACAAAAATAGTCTAATACTATTGCTACTGCTAAGACAGACATTTTAAAAGCTAATATACTAAACAACCAGCACCAGTAAAACATACTGCCAGGATAATACATTTATTTACTGATGCCTATGAATTTTCTATCTTATTATATACAAGAAGCAAACAGACATTCTGTTGAAAAGTACAGTGTGAATTAGTTAAGGAATTAAGTGGTGACATGAGTAAGAAGCCAGTGTAACTTTGTCACGTGACGCTGGGCAGAGCAGGTCACAAAAGGAAGAAGCCAAAGGAACAGAAGGTAAATGAGCACAGCTTTCCTTGGCTGCCTTATCTCACACCTCTTTTTTCAGCTCACACTTCCTGCTATTCTGCCCCTTTTGTACTCCCGGTGAGGAGCTCCAGCAGAGCAGAGCAAGAGCGAGCACTACCAAGGCATGTCCCAGCAGTGACACACAGGAGCAGAGCTCAGTGCTGAGAGACCAGCACTGGAGGGCAAGGCACAAGAACACGTCCATGCTCCAGAGCAGGCCTTCGTCAGCCAGACTGAAGAGTAGGCACATGCCTGTGCTGAGACACTTCTCTGACAGCCTCTTCACCGCTGACGGGCGCTGACAAAAGTGACAGGAGTGGGGAAAGCGGCAGAGCTGGCCCTCCTGCACAGAAGAGCAGCTCTGTGCCCTGCCCTGAACGCAGGCTCCCCGCTCCGTGCAATTGTTTGTTATTTATCACCTTGGCATTTGGCTGCTTCTCTGGCTAACTTCAGCAACAACGTGTGTTTTATCATCTCCATTTGCAACTGCATGCTGAGATAAAATTTAACTTCTTGCACGCTTAATTCTAAGCGTCAGACTCAATTTTTCTGTTGCTATTTATTTCCCTGGGGTTTTTTTATTCTGACTTCCACATTTGATCTGTCTGTATGCTTTCCAGATGACTTGCTTACAATTACTGCTGCTTGATACAACATTTTGTCTGTACTTGTTTTATTCTGCCTTACACTGACCCGCACACTATCAGACTAGTATTATCAGAAACTATGGAGAAATATTTTAGCTTTGAATGACAATGTTTGTAAAGGACAACTATCCAAGCAGAAATAGAATCCATTTGCTCCATTTATGCTTCCTACAGTTTTGGAAAGGTTTCTTTACCCTTCATTTGGGGGGTAAATTTGTCACTGTAAGGTCTCCAAGTTTTGTTTGCTATCAGCAATTATTCACAGAAATTTAAGTTTGTGATATATCACGTCAAAATGACCCACAACTGAATGACCACCATCTAATTGAGAGCTGTTTTTTTCCCTCCAGGGAACTACTATGTCCTTTGCTATGACAAGAGATCTTTATGAGAACTCTTGAAAGCAAAACTCAAAAAAAAAAGTCTCCTTTTCTCTCCCCAGCCAAGAAAAAGACTGTGTTTTTTTCCAGGAAGGATTGATCTCATGTTTCAGTGGCAAAATAGAAATTATGCAGGAAAAAAGGCAGCAATCCACAGACTGCAAAACAGTACAGAAAGATAAGTAACCTGCTTTGTAATGCTGCATTCTAATTCATAGCAAAGGATGTTTAATGATTTTTTATTTAAAGTGAACAGGCGGCTCTTTGTAAAAAATTATTTCTCAGCAACTGTAATACCTAGTACATGCTAGTAACTTTTGAATTACTGTGTGGTTATATGTGTATTTCTCCTGGAAAGTATCAGGACTTTCATTAATATTCGACATCATGTGACAAACACACGCTTGAAAGCTTTCAAATGAATACAAAAATTGAAGTATTTACCAGAATCAATTCATATTTAGAGGGACAATCTACCACTTCACTAATGAATGCACAGAGATGGTAATTTTAACGAAGACAGGGGCTTCAAATTATATTGTATCTGTGGCAGGAATCAAACTGTACTTATATTAAAAAGGAATTTGTAGCTATAGCTCATGGGGAGTCCTGGTACCCCATGGCAGCATGTGGAGTCCCTGTGGATACCTGATAGGTACAGATACCACCAGTCTCTGTGATCAGTGCGTGAGGGCTGGGGGACCAATGCCTGACTGAAAACTTGAGAAACTGCATACCAGGGTCTGATTTTTAGAGGAGCCTAAGTTTTCTAGACTGTGGGACAACTGGTATCACCACTGATACCTTTCTTCTCTGTGTTTCACTGGGTAGGTAAACAGGAACACATCATATTAACTACACTCAAAAATTATAAACACAGAGCCAGAGGCTTCTTACAAGCAGCTCCTTCTTTCAGCAATACTATGGTCAGATTTCTATATATTTATGTATGAAAAATAACTTGAAGGAGGAGTGCTGAGGTTTAAAGAGCTTAAACAATATTATCTCCCTTTCTGCAGCAACAATGCTTATATATAATGCCATGTGCCTGGAATGCATTATGTAATGTTTATCTAAATTTAAAACTCATTTAGAACTGTCCATTACCCTCCAGATTATTTTGTATTTCCATGGTATCTTTCAACGCACTTGTAATGCTGCCTCATTCAGAGGCAACTAAAAATGTAAGCAGCATATGTTTACTTTGTTCCATTCTTCAGATTTTATTAAACACAGTGAATCCAGCATAAAGCTTTCCAGGAGCTTGCTTTGTATTTCTTAAAATTATAAAAATAATTCTGCTTTCCATTTGCCAAGTATATGACACACAATTATGCTCCTCTCACATTATCCTAAACTAATAATATTTACAATGTTAAAGTAACAGATTTCCGTATTGTAAGAATAAAAATATCAGTACATGAAGTTCTCAAGAGATATTTTTATTAATGACAGGTATCAGGTTTATCTGTGTAACATTATATATTGTGTATGTAATGTTACCAATTACCATCCTTCTTGAAACTGGAATTCTCTAAAAACTATCCTACCTTCCTAAATTCTAAAATGCAGTGATTGTTCTAGGAAGCAGAGAGTATTGTGCTGAGGTTTTTTATCAAGTATAAAACTTTCCAACATTTTCATATTTTTTTCTATCTGTCAGAGAAAAACTTTGCAATCTGCAAAACCAAGTGCTGGTAAAATTGGTACAGAGATCCATAGAACTTCCAGGTAAAATGAACTGGAGAGAAAGACTTTAAGGGAAGTTCTTTGGTAGATGAAGTTTTTCCTTGCCCCCATTTTATTTCTATATTCTCCTGATATTATATATCAGTAATGAATGCTTAATATATATAGAACATCTATGCATTTTTTAACATTCCAGGTGAGAGATTGGCATTTATCAAGTGCTGTAGTCATTCTTCTCAGCTTCTTTCAGTGATAATATGGGGTGAAAACCAATATTGTGCTATGGTAGAATTAAAAATACATACTTGCATGACTGTGTAGAGCCACCTAAGAGCTCTTGGCTTCATAACTCTCAGCAACTCATTGCTGTAATAGCTTGGAAGTGAGGGTAGGTCACTTGCTGAACACCAGCAAGAAAAGGGGGTGTCTGAGAGAAACTGAACGAGGAAAAAGACTAATAGAAAATGCAATACAAGAGCTTCACGTCAGTAAGTGATTTAAAGCGATCCTAAACTCTAGATTGAATTAACAAAATGAGACATAAGCCCTACGCTAACTTTGCTTTATCAATCTCCTTTGAGCTTTACTGATTTTCAATCTCAACCAGCCCCTGCTTCTTTCTGAAGTGATTTCACTCACTAACTGGACTAGCTTGGTGCTACCAGTGAAGTCTGATGTAGCAAAGCATGAGCAGGTCTATTATGCAAACACTGCTGGCACATCAATCTGTATCACCTTACCTAATGGATTTTGCTTCTGAAAACTCCTCCTTCCCAACCTAAATTAATTTCTCATAGTTTTCAGTCCTTACTCAGAGGAACTTAAAAAATATTAACCTTTAGTTAGTAATGCCTGAAAAATGGAGGAAATTCCTTACACTTGGCAAACAGCCAACCTGGTTTCAGTACTTGAAAACATAACCTGGGGCTAATGACTGGTAAACCAGGTGTCAGTTTTAGGCATTAATAACAGCATAAATAAATTGGGTCTACGTCCACAGAGATTTATAGGCTAACAGTGTATTGTGCCAGACATCATACTTTAACAAAGTATTTTGCCAAACACTTCATACACATGTAAAGATTATGGGTCCTATACCTTATCTTGTTTGCCTTGATTTAACATACTTGCACTATTTTTTTTAAGGTTTCTGATTCTGTACCCTTTGGCAATGTATTCAAACAATAGCATAAATTACATGCAATTAATGAAGTACATCAAAATGGATTAAAAGCTAACTGTGACACATTTCAAAGCTTAATGCAGAAGACAGCAAAGAAAACAGCTGACCATGTGCATTTTACCTTAGGTGTAAGTTTCTTGCTCCAGAATTTTTTAATATTTTACTTTACAATGTCTCAATACAAGCTAAGACATACTGTGGTAGAGCTGGCAAGTTACACAACTTCTGAATTCCGAAAAACCCCAAAGACAATTTACTGTAACCTAAAGTTACTGTAATCTACAGTTTACTGCAACATGAACTTCAATCATAGCAACTCCAAACCCCACTGTGTTTAAGTGTACCAAAACAAAACACTGGGAAACAAAAATCTAGCCAGTATTGGAGATGGTCATGGAAAGCAGCACAAAAGCAGATGACACCCTGCTGGCTGGTCCCACACACTGCTGCACAAGGAAGTGTTAATGTGCACTCGATACATTTAGAGATAAAAATCAAGTATAAACCAAGGAATTTGTTTTTGCTGTACTACATAATCCAGCACCCATAAAACCACTACGGGAACAATGCCCAGCTCATCCACATCCCAAGAAGGAAAAAGTAATATCAGGACCACAGAATAACTGTGGATCTAAAAAGACAAGCTTTCTGACTTACACTTCTTGAGCCTTCTATCTACTCATCATTGAAAAAAAAAAAAAAAACCCACTGAGAAGCCACTTACCAAGGTGTACACACAGGTTTTTGACAGTGGAATATGGGGAAGACATAATGGGGAAGAAAAATGCTTCAGATAAAGACATAACTGCTCCCATGATTAGAAGCTGAATTTGGGCACAGTCAACCTGGAAACCGTATGGGTGTATTTTAGAGAGAAAACGATGGATATTCCCAAGCTTTGCAAGAATATTAGGCACTGTAATCAAAGTGCTCTTTAATCCATTTTCTGAGAAAAGAATTACATAGTCTTTTGTTTACAGGAAGTCAGATTAGTTGACTTGGGGACTGTTTACGTTAGGTATTTCAGACAGCTGACATAAGGGCTCATTGGAGACACCCATCTTACTCCATTAAAATAAGAAACTTTTTCAGTTTAGACTTCTGAACTGTACAAATGTCAGACTCCTGCAGTGGCCAGCACGTCTGTAGGCATATTTACATGTGCCCTGCTCTGCCTACAAATATGGCAAACATCAATCTATGTGCTTGTTGAGGAATCGGCTGCCTTCTTATGCCAAGATTTAGAACACGTTTGTACTTTCCTTCAGACCTCTAGGGTCCATATCAAAAAACCCAGAACAGCTCAGCAACTCAGGAGTGCCAAGGTAGTCATTTCTGTAATACCAGTCACGTATACACAGCAGTTCAGAAAGATTTTAGGCGAATGAAGGACAGCATCCTTGAAAGAACATATTTCTGAAAATCCACTTCCAACAATTGCCATAAATTAGTTCAATCTCCCTAGTCTGTCTTTCAGGCCCTCACTCTTGGTTACCTGTTTGGAAAAAGACTAACATGCAGATGTCTGAATTTACAAAGTTTTTTTGAACTGCTGTTAGCATCACTAGAGAGGCTGCTTTACATGGCACTCTCCTTAACTTCAGGTGTCCCACTAGCCTGGCATTATTTATATACACACCAGATACTCTGCTGCTGTAAGAAGGAGATGGCTCTTCATGTGATGGTACTCAAACTACTCTGCCAGTAGTTTGAATGAATGAGTTTTGCTTTTCTATTGATTTGCTTGACTATAGCACTGGCAGAGAAATCATAGAATCATTAAGGCTGGAAAAGACATTTAAGACCATCAACTCCAACCATTAATCAAGGACTTCCAAGTCTGCCACTAAACCACATCTCTGAGTGCCCCACATCCAGAAGTAGTTAAATACCACCAGGGATGGTGACTCACCCACATCCCTGAGCAGCCTGTTCCAATGGTTGGCAACCTTTAGGTGAAGGAATTTTTCCTAATCTCCAATCTAGACCTCCCTATCACAGACTGAAGTTGTTTCCTCTTGTCTTACTGCTTATTACCTGTGAGAAAAGATTGACACCCACCTCACTATACGTTACAGATGGCACAGTCTTCAATTTCATCAAGATCAGCACCATCCCTTCAAGAAGAATGCAAGTTTTCCTGTGGGAAAGTTTACACTTTGGACAAAATACACTTTTGTGTACTACGCTTATTGGGGGTTTTCCCCCATTTTTTCCAATAGTGAGTCACTGACAGTATTTCTTTTTTTTGTCACATAGATCTTGATGTGTATTTCTCTATCCTACTTTATAGGACAGATTGTATTATTATTCTATTTTACTAGCAAGCCTCCTTAGTGAGCACTATTTTCTTCCAGTTCCCTGACCTCATAATATTAATTCCTGCAGACAGGAAGGGACTATTTTTTGAAAGGGATAAGGGAATAGCTGCAAACAATTTGCTGTTTCCAATCACTAAAGAAAATTATATTGTTTGGCTGAAGAGAGCTTCTGAATCTAGCTGGAGGCATGAAAAAAGACAACCACTTGAGCTTCAGCTGCTCCTGATGACATGGTTAAGTGAGGAAAAACAAAAAGGAGAGAAATATGTTTCTCCTCCCTTCATCATAGCTTCATGAAAAGAAGAACTTAATGTAATCATGAAGTGCACAGTGAAGGCAATCCTACTCGAGGAAACAGGAATGCATGGACCACTGTGATCATTTGCTTAGACAATTTTTAAGGAATGTTTAGTGCATTGCACTTCCCCCCACCACAGATTTTTTTTTTAAACTGTTCTCCATCTGGGACAAATAAAATAAAATGGTAAGTATGGTGACTGCTATCATCAGTACCAATATCTGGAAGCTGTTCTACACTCTAAAGCATAAGAAAGCAGTAACATTGTTCAGGGATACAACTAGATGAAGAATAAGAAAAGCTTACAAGTAGAGATTGGGATTTTTTTTTTTTATTGTATACAAATGGACTGTTTTTTCGTTTAAAAAGTTATGTTTTTCAGTGTTATACTGATTGTTACCACTTTAAATTACTTTAAAAAAATCAGAAAATGTGACATCAAATGTCAGTAGCTAGAAGTTTTTTTTGTTAGAACAGTTCTAGTTAGAAAACTTTTGGAAGCTCTATTAATCAGTAAACTTAGAAAAACTATGTTGAATGCCATCCATGACAATGTCTGTATTCCTTAATCTCTCCTTTATACAGAGCTATATGTGTTTTTTACACATTTTTTTAAAACTTCAAGGAAAAAGAAGTCCACAGTGTTAGAGATATTTTAGCAAAGAATACCAAAGCTTTTGGAGAGTAATATGTGTAATATAAGACCAACATCTGATCTCCCTGAAAATCAAAATATATGTAACTCGCAACACACTCATTGCATGAAAACTACATTCCCAGAAATGAGAGGGAAAATGAGAAAAATTACTTAAGATTCTGTGGGGTTTACTGGCTTCAAAAAGTGCAAGATAACCTCCCCAGTCATGAGTACTGCTAGGAGCATGCTTCATGCTTTTTCTAAGTGACTTTGGCAGTCTGTACTTATTATATTGCAGTTTTAGTACATGCTTAGTGTCTTGGTGGTTATTTGGTTTTCTCCATTACAAAAGCTTCAGCATACACATTTGCTTACATTTTCTCAAAATACAGTAATATTATGAAATTAAAATCTTCATAACAAATGAGAACAGAAGAGATACACTGACCATAGAATAAACATAGAAGAGCTTCGTGCATTGTGTAAAATTGTCTAGAAAATAATACAAAATGAAAATACTGCCTAAACATAGTTACGAACAAAATAAATTTTTATGAGATATGACAGTGGCATTTATGCATTTGTAACTGAAAAAAAAGTGGTGTAATGAAACTATTTTAATGACAAACTTATTGCCATGAATTTAAATAATCTGTGGCAATATCACAGGTTTTTATTTAACAGATTTTAAAAATCTTTGGGCATTAAAATCTAGTGCAATACTCTCAGCCTTTTAAAGGCATTAACTGTGTTTAAATTTACTTTTTTGTGCCCTTAACAATCTAAGAGCCAAAACTAAGTTGGGCTTATCTTTCTTCACATGGTTCATTTCTGTTCCCTGATTAGGTGCCAGATGTCCAGAAGAAAAGCATTGATAGAAAAATGTCTAGCAAAACACTCCAGAATAAGTTCTTCCTTTTTCAGTCATTTAAAGATAACTGTTACAAAATTCACAGGGATATGTGAATAACAGAAAACACACATATATTACAGTTGAGCAGCTTAATTAGAAAGGGCCTGAGCTCTCCATGAAAGACAAGTACTGAAGTGTAGGGATGGTTGTAAGTAATCTGCCTTTTCTCCAGGCTGACAGATATGAATCAGGCTGTTCATATTATATATTAAACATCAAGAAACCAAACAGGTTAAACAAGCAGAGGAAAGACTTTGATGATCCTTCCATCTGTAAACATGTAATTCCTCTTAACTAAAGAGCACTGCAGATCTGCAGATTGAAAATAACACCAGATCATTTCAGACACAGGGCAGCTGACAGCTATTTGACAGGTTTTGCTATCTCCAGCATGAAGGAAATGCAAAACCTGAGTTTACGACAAATGCAGTTAGCAGCTTTAAAATAATCTCTCATATACATACCCCGCTCCAACAAGTATCTATGCATATGTTTATTCTCTGTAGTTATCCATAATGCTGCCAGTACAGCTTTGAATAAGCAACCACCACGTCCTATCGGCTACCAGAAAAACTGAAAAACCGGGAATGTTGCTCTGTTCCGGTTCACATAGGGCTGATGATCTTGCCTAGATGCCCAGAAGGCTTTTGTGCCATCCAGAGACTGCTGAGAGTTCACAGCAGCTTATTTGTTCCTGCTTAGAGCAGCCCTTGACTGCTTTGTTCAGCTGAAGTCATGCAGATCTGCACAGTAAGGTTGAGGATTTGTTGTTGTATTACATATTTAGCAGTAACCATTCATGAAAGCAATGACTTACTCCAGACTTATGAAAGTCTACTGTTTTAGACCCTCTGAACAGAGCTGGTCATGGTCTATTTGCTCCTTTTTTTTTTTTTTTTTTTTTTTTTTTTCCTTCTTACCACAGGCCTTGTCTGGAGCCCTGACAGTTTATTCCAGGCTCCTCTAAAAAGCAAGCTCTTTCTTCTCTGAGTCACTAATAGCAGAATTTTAGTGTACACACTACTGCATGCCATGGAAAAGAAAGCAAATCCCAAAATAATCAGTCCTAATGTCTCTTTGACCTCTCTTCACACAAACACAGATTTATCGGACTTTCCAAGACCATCTAAAGGTTGATGGGTTTTACTGACACAACTGTGAGCAGCTGGTAAGACAAGAATCTTCTATCAGGCAATACCATGTGCTCCCTGTCCCACCAAAAAGCTGCTCCTACGGAGGCCCAATCTTGAGATCTGGTGCTTGAGACAAGGATTGGCAAGCAATTCCTGACCCCCAAAAACGAGTCTCCTAGTAAAGTTACCTTTCTAAACTGCAGGTATTTGAGCTTTTAAGAGCATCAGAGAAGGGCCACACATTGCTACCTCTTGCACAGCAGGGCTGCTGAGGCTTGCCAGAAGCACTGGACCTGCTCTATCTGCGCTGAATAATGGTGCTGCATGCACACAGCAGTGCTTTCCAGAAGTGCTGGCCACGACTAAACACACACCCATCTGAGTCCTGCACTTGTCGTGTCTTCAATAAATAACACCACAGCAGCAAGTGCTGCTACTACAGCGATTCATGCTGCTGACAGCCAGCGGTAACTGCAAGGGTCTGGACACCAGGGAGTGACAGGAAAATATTTGCACCTGCTACTTTTCCTGAGGACATTAAAGGAGCCTCACCATGTCAAGGGCATGGATCTCGGCAGGGAAAGGGCTAATAAATCCTGGGAAAGCAGTGTCCTGGAATAACCCTTTGGGCTGGATGAATTATCCTAGGATCACAGAATCATAGAGTGGCTTGGGTTGGAAGAGACCTTAAAAATCATCCAGCTTCAACCCCCTGCCACGGCCAGGGCCACCTTCCACCAGATCAGGTTGCTCAAAGCCCCATCCAGCCTCGCCTTGGACACAGGCAGGGATGGGGCATCCGTAACTTCTTTGAGCCACCTGTTCCATCATCTGACCACCCTAACAGTAAAGAATTTCTTTTTAATACGTAATCTAAATCGACCCCAAAAATCCCCTACATAAACCTTCCATTTGAAACCCTCTGTCTTATCACTACACTCACTGATAAAAGAGTTCCTCCCCATCTTTCCTGCAGGCCCCTTCTGGGTACTAGAAAGCTGCTTTAAGATTTTCCTGGACCATTGTTTTCCCTGGGTTAAATCACTGAAACAACAACTTATTTTGTCAGGTTGTATACCAAGATGGTCTTCCCTGGAGTCTGTAGTGATCCACCTTCACCTGAATATATATCTTTATGAATCCCATGGGGAAACATGAAGGTCATCAGCTGGGAAGGCTTCAGTCATGCCTCAGTTCTTCTGCTGAAGCCTGCATTGCTGGGGGCTTAAAGGAGGAATGGAGGACATACTTTAAGAGCCACTGGAAGGGCAGGGAAAATGAACACATGCTTTCTTGGCGAATTTGATAATTCAATATGGTCAGTGCAAGGTAATTCAGAGATTAATCCATTTTATGTAATTAGCAAAATAATAACAGTAATAAAAAATCTCTCCCTCAACAAATGTCAGAATTCCAGCTAGATCTACTGATGCAGTGCATGTCTGCTGAACATGGAATATGGCCTCATGTTATGCTTAGCTGACACTATTGAACAAAATGTGAGGGTGTGTTCCACGCAGCAGTCTTGCTGCTCCGGCACGAGCGTGCTCCAGCTGCAAGTGGATGCACATGGAATATGATTTCTCATTGGAAAGGTGAAATAATTTTGTAACAAGGAGAGACTAACTCTGCAATCTTACTAAATAAATAAATAAATAAATAACACTTTCATTCTCTGTGAGATATATGTCTAATGCAAGTCCTCCTGAAATGAACCAAACTTTAGCTACAAACTCCAGTGCTTAGAAGACTTGCTGAACTGCTGCAATGGGTTAGTTTGCCAGCAGTTATGAAGAGATCCTTCAGCAGAGGCTGAAATTTGCTTTTGGCAGTTTCTTTCCTACCTCATATGCAGGTAAGTCCAAAATCTTGCAAGCTACTTTTGCTTTAATGATCAACATCAACAAAGCCCTGTTTTCATTATTCAAATACTAAGAAAATAAGATAACAATTCCCTCTTTTTGAAGGGTCAGTATGGGAGCTAGATTTCTACCTGACAATCAAGCCTGCCATTCCACAGAATGGGCAGACATAGAAAGAAAGCTTTTAGGAGTTCCTAGGTATAGGATCTTCATGTACTTTGATCAGAGTTTATATCTGCAGAAACTCAACCTTTCTCTAAGTTTGTTACAAAGGCCCTCACTGCAGAGAAAAACAGTATCTTTTATTCACTTTGAACAGATTTGAATAACAATTCAAATGGCAGTGCTGTTCAACTCTGGAATATCTGGACAGAAAACATACAGGTCACACTGTATCATTTATCACTGCACTGTATTTCTCTCTTATCACTTAGCTGACTAGGCCAAACCAGAAGTGAGTGCCTTCATATGTTTAATAGAGAGTGTGAGCATCGTGGGAAAGTTCTAGATGCAGCATCCTTTATTGATAATTTCAGATATATCCTGCACTACCTCTGTAAAAATTCCAGAAAAAATGCATTAATCTTACACACCAGAAAAAAATGCATTAATCTTACACTTTCAACATGGTATGATAAAATTAAGTATTACCAGCCTACAAGTGAGACAGCATAGGGAGAACTTTGGAATTGTTTTTTTTTTTGAGAGGAAAGAAATTTGAAGGAGGAAAAAAAAATGTCTTTCTTATCTACCTTGAGAAAATCCAGATTCCAGTGCCAAGAAAGCAGAACCCTCATCTAAAGATCTTATATGAAACAAAAGGGTCAATTTTGTTTGAGGAAAAACTTCATAGAGGAAAAAAAAGTCTTTGGAGAAGGAAAAGAAATAAAACTGGTTTTGGCATGGAAAACTGAAACTGAATGGACTAGTCAGGAAAAATGGCATTTAAAGAGCCAGCCATCTGAGATTCTAACAATTAGTCTTGAGGGAAAAGGGCAAGAGGTGGTCTGAGAGACCGTATTTTCTAGTGTTGGTTAAAAAGAGTTACCTGCTTTTTTATTCAATCTATCAGGTTAGCTCAGAAACAAGAATAATGCCAAAGAACATGGAAAGCTGACTCCCACAGCAGCAACACGGAAACATTTGTCATAATGTTTGCAATGCTGGGACAATTGTTTTGCTAACTATACAGTCCAGGTTAGGGAATGTGTGTTGCTCCCCCACTGCCCAGGGTGAGAGATCCCAGTCCTTTTAGTCAGTCTACAGTACCAAATCTCCATGCTCTAAAAAGGTCCCACTTCCTCCAGAGCACCTGAAGCTACACAGTTACATGATAAATGGTCTGGATATCCAATGTGTCCATTTCCTCATGCAAAGCTACTTGGCTAATGCTGGACCCTTTTGTTTCATCAAAACTGAGGTCTTTGCTGTCACGTGAACAAGGTGTCTTCCCACCCAACATGAAATGGTGATTTCTTGCCTGCAAGACTTAGCAGTCAGCCAAAGAGCTGTAGCAAAACTGAAGTACAGTTTCCACACAGAAAGGTCAAGTTATTTGGGGTCCTTGTTCTTAGAGGCTTCTGCTTGTCAGAATGCCTCTAACACCACTTAGGAGGCTGAACTGGAGTCACTCTAAAAATATTCAAGCTCTTTTTTATTGCCTTGCTCTACAAATTTCATTCCTTTGGCTCGTGCTTACTACACTGTTTTCACTGAATCTAGCAGTCACCCATTAATATGGAAGATAACCCTGCATGAATAAGAAGCTGACATGACTTCCCTGATGTTAACCATCCAAGTATGCCTCAGTCTTCTGAATCTCCACACTCATTAAAGATGTGTCATGAGACCCAATTCTTCTACACACACATTCCTCAATGGTAAAGCCCTCTGAGGATGACAGGGTAAGACTGTTGTCTCTCATTGGTGCAGACCAGTCCTCAAAAGATGGTGGAAAAAGTGAAACAGCAGCTGACAGCTGAATTGCCCACTTTCAATCAGTCCTGAGAAACAGTCACAAGACACTCTCATAAGATGCCAAATAAGCTGGGGTTGGGTAGAGAACTCAGCACAGGGGAAGAGCTCCCTGTTCAGTGGGGAGGGCAAAGACCAGAGAACCAAACCTCTTCCAGGAACACCGTATAGATATAAAGTGCACTTGGTACTACAATTTTTATTTGGGGTGGCTGCTGTCTCAAATTCAGTGATGGACCAGATTAAGTGGATCTATCTCCCTGTACCTGGGATCAATGATGAGTTACCCATGCTGCAGTAACTATGGCTACTGATGTCCATGTTGGAAGCATCAGTGGTACTGTCATTCTGAAATTTTTATACCTCAGCAGGTATATGGGCATCAGTATGTTGCTAACTCTTTTATTATTCTGTGACATTTTGCTCTGGCAGTTGGGTATTAGCCCTCTCAGTGGTGTGCTTAATGGACAGTAATTGCTTGCCATCGAAATGCTGGAGCTTGCTTAGGGTTTGATGAGGCCATGAGCTGCTGCAGAAGACAGTTTCAGCCATCAGCCTCACATTCTGTGAGTTACAGCAGATAAGGGCAGACATACAGGACATCTGAACATGCAGTTTCCCTAGCAGAAGAATTGTTGACTTTTTGTTGTGCAGGAAGTGTATGTTAATTGAAAGGTGGACTAAATTTAAAGTTTATGATTATCTAACTGGGAGCATTTGAACCAGGAAATAATAGATCAGGGCAAGTCATGATTCTGTATGTTATGGAAGGTTTTGGGAACGTTTGGGTTGATAACAAGCATTTTCAATATCCATCACATTCCCTCACAGTGAGAGGGAAATAAGGCCTCTTCTATGCTATCCTTCTACTTGCAAGCTTCACACGTCTTGTACTGTGCTATTCTACATGGAACTATAAAAGGGCTAAGATGGATGTAGGTTCAGAAAACATGCTGCTATTAAAGCCAACTCACCAGCACCCACTGTCTCATCTGGCTGAGGTGTGTATGTGCCTACAGTGACACACACCTGAAGAAGAAATGCCATCTGGTGAGACTGGAGCATGATGTACTGCCGTGTTGCTGCTGTGTGAATGAGATTTTTGCCAGAGTATGTCAGAGCTGAATTTAGCCCTGTTGCAGATGGGATAATTAAGCAAAGAAGAGTCCACCTCCAGCTAATTACTTTTCCTCCTACAATATATCTGTATTAAAGAGTATGAATTACATCTAACACAAGCTTTAGAAACTTTGACAAAGTGAAATTTGGAATCCAGAAACTTAAATACCTTTACTTTTACATTTTTTTAAAAGAGATACTTGGTATCCACCAGTCCTTGAATTAAACTGAAGTAAAAAAAAGTATGTTATTTGGATCAATTAACATGGCATAATGCCTAACGATCAGTACTAACGCTATCCTTCTATTCTCTTGAGTGGTCTTCTTTCCTACATCTGAAAATTATTTCAGAATAAGGTTTGTTTTCATTGTAAAACGTAACAATTAGTTTGAGTAAATCATGAAGCCAACTGTCTTCTCTGCATCAAGCATTTTCAAAACACACTAGGAAAAGGCACTGTTATTCTGAAAGTGCACGAAGGAACTACACATGGTTATTCCAGAGCATTTTATAAATAGGAAATTTTACACAGCTAAAAAATAATTTAGTAAGGAAAACAATCTCTGCATTGGTGATGTCTGTTGATTTACCTACTCCAAATCACTTTTTTTTTTTTTTTTTAATAAAACACTTTTTTTCCTGTCCCTCATTATATAATGCTTTTTGTATGGAAAAAATCATGTTTCTCTCTCGTAATTTGCTGTGATGAAAGGCTGTGGAACACAGAAGCAGTACCACTCATTGCAGATAAAAATACTTATGAAAGATCTGACAATTTTTCTCTCTGTTATCCTTCAGACAACATTTTTTTAGAGCGCTTAAAAGGAACAAAGCATATGTTGTTTAAGCAAGTTCCCTGAACAATGGTATTTGCCTCTTAACAGTGTCAGGCTTGTGTCAGAAATGTTAAAAGGCAAGAAGACAAACAGGTTAGTAAGGAAACAAAACATGCTCAGCAACAATTAAACTGTGAAAGCAGCTAACTGCTACACATGGGGACACAGGCAGAAATGAAAGTATCTGAGACAGAAACTGAGTGAATATGAAGCAAATAAAAACTTCAAATCAGAAAAATGTAGCCTTTAGATAAATTTTACCAATAAATCTAAAAAATAAATTATAGACCTTAGAAAATTCCTTAGTACCCGTATGATCTTTGGTATGGGCCATTTTTTGTCTTTATCTCTGAGAATTATGGAGGCAAGAAAAGCATTAAGGACAGGCTCTGAATTCTGGACTTGTGCTACATCCACTCAAACAGAACACTGCATCCTTGACTCTTAGGGTAGAGGAAAAAATTCAATTCTTGACAAGGGTCAAGAGGGAAAGAGGTTTTTGTGTATGTTTGGCGGTTTTTTAGGCGGTGATGGTGGTGGTTTTTTGTACCTTTTCTTTTAAACACCAAAATCTCTAGCTTAAGCTGTTTGAAGCTATACATTTCAACCTATAGAAACAGACTTCTCTGACAAGAACCAATAGCTTCTCTATCTTTGCTTACATAGGTGGCAATGAGAGAACAGTCTCCTTGCGAACACATTTATCCTTAAAATGATCAAATTGGTAATTTTTAAAATTCGTACTTTTTAAACACAGATATTAAATTAACATATGAATTATATATATATTATATAATTACATGGATAATAAATTAATATATGGATTTTTTTTACTATTGTAGCTGTATTTTCGAATCTACTTCAATACCATATAGAAATAGGTTAGAAATAATCTTTACGTATCATAGCCCCAAAGTCTATTTACTACTATATCCATGAGAATTTGAATTTGAATTAATGAAAGGCAAAATAAACAGCATATTGTCTAAAGAAAACAAAGAGAATTTACCAAAAATATACAGGGCAATCTGTGCTCACTTTCACAATTTGAGTGGAAAGAGGTACAGTTATCTTATAGCCTTTGATGTGGCAAATATGAGTTTGTTTTGATTTTAAATTATATTTGTCTTTTACTGAACTAATCTTATACTATAAAAAAACATGAACATGGTTTCAGAAACAATAGCAACTGAAGCATTAAAACACCCCTTGCTATTGCTTTAAAGGGAAATAATATAGAAAGAAATACTAGGTCCCATGTGCACAGTCCTACTGTTCAGAGGATTCTCTTCTCTGGCTGGCATTTTGCCTGAATACATTTTTTCCAGGTCATCAAATTCCAGATTATAGTCATACAACAAAGGAACACACTAGATCCCTTTAAGGGACTATGTAGGAAAAAAAATCAGGTAAAACAAGGCTATAGTTGCATGTATGCTTAAATCTAAGGAAAAGCACAGCTGAAAGGAACCATCTTTTCTTCCCCCAGTCTCAGACAGCCATTCCTGAACCTGGATCAGTCTGTGTCTCATGTTTGCAGCTGATTCCTGGTACTGCAGGCTAAAACATACTTGAAACCACAGGCTTCAAGAAAGAAATAAGGACGTGAGAAGCTTAAGCAAATAAAAGGGCTTGGTATAAAGAACAGTCAGCTATTTTTTTGTCTCTGGGGGCTTCTGAGTCTTGGGTCATTCAGCTCCTGTTCAGAGAAGAATTATTTCTGGTTTTGTAGGAAACACTACCCCAGAAAATGCAATAACAAAACATGAAGCAGCTGCTTCTCTTTCCCCAGTTTTTGCTCCAAATGCTGGGTTTGTTTGTAACTCTCTGTGAACAACAACAACAAAAAAAAGATCAGTACATGATGACAAAGTCTTTCTCTGGTCTGTGTGATTGTGAAATATGTGAATGGACTTTGTACCTCACAAGTGGTATAAACAAAATAAATTCTTTTACAGGTGCTCAGTTTGCACTATTATACTGCTGAGGGGAAATTATGGAACGAGGTAGTTCATGAAATGAAGGTGAACAGATTCACAAACTAAAATATGATACTACTTAATAAAATCAGTCAAAGCAAAACAATAACTGCAAGAAGCCTGTAATGGCTGTTTTGGCTCAGGCAACTGTACAATATACTTTCTCAGTAACTTACTTCTCATCCTCTGCAGCTGGAAGGAAATATGACATTCCTCACTTCCATGGCGCACTTTCTCTCAGGCTACTTACTGAACTGTGTTTTGGCCAGAAGGATTAATACTTTGGGAGTCATGCAGTAAATACTTCCAAATGATCTAAGCAATTCAGTAATTCAAGACACTGTCCTCTAGACTTAGAGTGGGCACAGATACCCTGCTTACTTGAAATATCAATCCAGTTCCTAGTTTGCCTCCACAGGTAGTGCATTTATGTTTATACTGTAACTTTCACCATATCCTTTAAGAGACTGATCTACTGAAAGATGATCTTTGACATTCTTTAGCAAAACATCCCTTACTGCAAATATAGCTCAGGAACTTCTAATAGAAATTTGCCTATGGTAGCACAGTATTTTGAAACATGAAAAGCACTCCTATAGAGAACCCAAAAAGACCACTAGGAGAGAAACCAAGATTCTACTTGCATTTTCATGTAAGATAATTAAGAATCATTTTACATGATATTATCTACTCAAATACTTTTCTGTTGTTCAGGGCCTCTTGTGGACCTTAAACCCAGTAATAAATGTAAAATTTCATTTGAGATAAGGTATGATCTTTCTGCTTTATTGACACACAACTTAAAACAGGCATAAGTGATGCAGATGAAAAGTAGAGGAAAAAGTCTGCAGCAAAAAAAACCCTAAAACCAAAAAACTCCACCAAAATTTGGAACATGAGTAAAATTAGAAACACAAGAGTTGTTCATATGTTGTCCAGCAATGCAGGAGACAATATGGTTATATTTTTAAGAGCTTGACATCTTAGAAGAAAAGGGAAGGCTGACTGTAATGAACAATACCTAAGTAAGTTTAGACAAACAGTCTTTTAAAAGCATTAACTTAAGTTCACAGAGGTTATTCTAAGATCCATGTTTATCATTCTATACACCAGTGTCCTTCTTATGGCTCCAAAGCTAGCCACAACATAAAGCTTGCCCATTTCCTGAAAAACATGGTGCTGGTGATAAGGGAAGGCACATCTGGCTTCAAGGCAATATTGTGATGGGCCACATGCTCATTCTGCCCTTTCTCTTGACACAAATCTGTTGTGTATATGCATAAGACCTCATACAGACCATACTGTGGTATTCACATGCCCTCTGAACAGCGAGAAGCTGTGAGACAAGCAGAGAAGAAGGAAAACACAATTCCTATCTCGCTTGCTGTGCCTGTGTTGTGCTAAAGTAGAATGCAATATGGAGATGGTTTACCCAAGGTGAGGATGTTTTGTTCCCTTGGCCTGTCAGGGCCAAGAAGTGTGTGTGTGTGGGACTGTCACGGGACAGTCAGGAGAGGATCAGAGATGAGTGCAGTTCTGTGCAGTTGTGAGCAAGAGCAAGTGCCTGGCAGATTCAGTTTAGATGAAATGTACATAGTGTAGTATAATAAAGTAATTCATTAGCCTGCTGATGATGGAGTCAGATGCATCATTCTCTCTCCCCTTCACTGGAGTCGTCTTTGATTTACAATACCATACTAACCCATTTCTACCTCTGGTGACTCTGCAGCAGGTCACCTGGCTTACTCTCACTACAATGCAGGCATCTCTCTGCACTTAACCCATGTGTACCAATTCTCACTGAAAGAAAATAAAACTGCTATGTGAAATTTTATTACAACTATCCTGTTTCCATCACCTTAGGTAACAAACAACATATTGTTTAACTGAGCCATTATTCAGAGATTTACCAGATTTTCCACATATTTACTACAGAGGCCTATAGACTCTGAAATAATGAAAGGAAAATAATCAGCTGTACACACCAAAAAAGAAGCTTCCTTTCATAAATCAGCTTAAAAGTTCTTGGCAGCTACATGAAGATTCTTTTAATGAGTACACAGATTTATGCACAACAAAATTAGAACTATCTTGCTTACATTCACTGCATCTTGCTGACATTAAGTCCCAAGACAACAACTATGTAGCTAAACAATATTAACTGATATATATATATAAATAAAGATCATGCATTGCTTGAAGCTATTCAGTTGATGTGGAAAACCAGGTTATAGCTGATGAGATGGAAAGAATGATCACCATAGCAACAATTTACCACTTAACAATGAAGGGGGAAGGGTGCATCATTTCTTCCTACTTGCACATGTAAACAGGATTGGTTCAAAATTCTCAAGTTCAGTGACTTATTTTGTTCTTTCAGTAAAAAATGCGATGAAAATCGTATTATATAGTACTACAGCATTAAATACAGCATCATATGTCAGTTCTATTGGCAAAGACAAGAAATTCAGTACCAGAAAAAATATGATAGTTTTAATTAAAAATTCTCCTTAGTAACATAAGCTGTCATGGAAAAGCTTGTCTCAATGAGGAATAAAACATTCCAGTGAAGTAGCAAATTAAAAAAAAATTGCTTAATTTTAGCAATGTTATTAATGTATTAAAAGAAAACCTGAATTATATTATCAACTTATTTTAAAAGAAATCTTTTGGTTAAAAGAAATACAGACTGCATATATACCAACATAACATTATCCATTACTGCTCTGGATAATTTAAAAAATATGATTTAAATGTGCTTTCCTACCCTTCTCTGGGGTTATGTCGTGATATAGAAAGAATGTGTATAAATGAAATACACTTTAACTGTTTTTCCTGTGTCTCCTCCATCACTCCTCTCCATGCACACAAGAGACCCTCAACACCTGCAACTTGCATCACCTTGAAATTCACCTCGGTCATCTTGTGTTGTCCACACTGTTCAGATATATTAAGATGAAAACAGCACAGCGAGCAAGGAATTGTTCAGCAGCCACTGAAGACAAACTGAATGACACTGGAGTCTTCATTAGCTGTGTTGGGTACTCAGCTTTTGAGGCAGGCACAAAGTTCATTCACCCACCCATCATTTTACTTCCTACTTTTACCCCATCTCTGCAGCATGCACACGTTATGTCCAAAGTGCCGTGGTAAAACGGATATTTAAACTGCTCTCATTCTACACTGCACAGGGATCAGAAGCAAAGCATTATGAAGCTCAGCACTGCTGTGTTTAGATATGAGGAGTAAAAATCCTAATACTTAGAAATAATACTTACATCCTCTCACTGAATGGAGGAGAATCCAATGTACAGATTAGGCACTGGGCAGCATTTTAAACATTAGGAAAACTTAACTTGCCTTAAGGAAATTCTTAGAGACATCTTCAAAATACATTCTCCCATCTGTACTTATGCAGCTCTGTGATAATGAGTTTCAGGCGATAAAATTTTTCAAGAATTTAAGCTCTAAATTCATGCATTTAAATACAGATGAGTGGCTTGTGGTCAGTATTCAGAAAACACTGCCAAAGGCAGAGTTGCAGTCCTGCACATCCTTTGTGTCTCTGCTGATAATTAGGACACCAACTCAGGAAGTGTGAACATGAATTGTGGGTGCCTGCTTCCAGTTTAAATCTGTACTACCTACATACCAGAAGGTGTGTGCAGTACAGTAAAGCTTTTGACAGAAAAAGCTTTACCTAAAAATGATCCAAAAGTGGAAAAAGAACTCTTTAAACTTTAGCTAAAACACACAGGATGTAAAAGTCTAAATTCAGTTACAGGAGAACGCAAATCTGTGCAGAGTTGGTTAATTACTCTGAAGACAGCTCAGAAGAGTCAGGAATGATGCAGCCAAGAACAGCAAAAATGATAAAAGGATTTCTTAAAGCACTCTCCCCACAAGAAGGAGGTGCCAGACTAGTCCTGATGATCAAAGTGCCATAAGAGAAAGCAGGAAAATAAAAAGCTAGCTAGTAGTACTATGTCAGAAACATAAAGGAGATATTAATGTACAAAGGGTTTAATCATTTCCAAAAGCTGAAGAAAACACTACAAAAAACACTACATAAAAGAGCCAACATAAAGCACTCATGAGTGTCAGTAGCAGGGCTGCATAAAAGCACCCCCAGGGAAAAGGGATCAACGGTGCTCACACTGTCACACAAAAACCGCATGCAAATAAGTCATTATCTGCCACAGCACTCAAATATCCTGAACCGTAGATAGAGATATGGCTGCAGCACAATAGCTGAGATCTTCCAGAATAAACACACCCCATTACTTATGCCTGAAGCCCATTCTTGCTTTTGGGCAGATCAGCACAGGCAGAGTTGAGGCACGGCATGGCACTTGGCCTGAGGACACAGCAGGAACTCCCCTGTGCCTGCAGATGCAAGCTCCTTCCTGCTTGGCAACAACCCCCTGCCCACCACTAGATACTCAGGAAAACAGAGAATGGAAAAGCGGAGAAAAATGCTTTCTCTGCTCTCCTATTGCTGCTAAATAACTGTGCCTGCCACGGAGTAATGGTGTCTAAATGCCCCACCGTGGCAGGGCAGGGACCATGTCACCAAGGCACCTGGCAGTGGTGGCTCCTCACTCCACTCCACTGCCAGACAGACAGGGACCGTCACTGCAGAACGTATATATCACCCAGTCTGATGTTTCCCATCCGCATTATTTCCACCCAGTAAATCCCTACCCACTCCCAGCTGTGTTCGAGAACCCTGGGGAGTCAGGGGTGGGCTGCTATCAGCAAGACAATCCCTTCAGCCTACTCCTAAGCCCTGTTGTTCAAGGACACTGAGGAGGCAGCTGCTGACAGGCTGAATGGTCACCCCCACTCTCAAGTATATTCTTAACAACTTCTAGCTTTTGCATGGCCAAGACTTCAGCACATGATCTTACAGCGACAAAGGTAAAAACTTGAAAGTGAAATACAACACTGAAAGAGAAATTCCTTTGGCAGATCTTCTTTCCCTCACCCCTTCTCACCCTGCATTTTCAAGAAAGGACAAGAAGCAAAAGAGGAGAAAGATTTAGAGGAACAGGTGCACATTGCAGTACCCATCTTACCAGGGTCTACAAATAAGCCAACAGAAATAGTGACAGAAACATAGAATGACAATGCAATGAATCCCTGAAAATTAAAAATTCCAGGAAAACACAAGCAAGCATCTCCTCAGTTACCCTGGTTATTTAAAACCTCAACAACGGAGACAGCTTGTAAAATAGCAAGCCACCACACACCAAGACTGAAAGGGACCACTAAAGACAGGCAAGGCAGTAAGGCTCCATAAAGGAAAGATCATTCTCAAACATGCTATATTACAGATAAAACACTGGATTAAACCATGGTTAATAAATAATTATTAATAAACTGTTGCATTTGTGTGAAATACCAGGGCAGAGAAGCAAAAAAACCCCACCCACAATAATTCGTTACATGATTAGCCAAAACCAAGCAGTAACTAAGCCACAACTAAGCCAGTCTGTTCAGCCAGGCAAAGAGGAGACTGAGGGGAGGCCTCACTGCAGTCCACAGCTTCCTTGTGAGGGGAGGAGGAGGGACAGACACTGATCTTCTCTGTGGTGATCACTGACAGGTCCCAAGGGAATGGCCTGCAGCTGTGTAAGGGGAGGTTTATGCTGGATGTTAGAAAAAGGCTGGGCACTGGGACAGGCTCCCCAGGGAAGTGGTCAAGCACTAAGCTCAACAAGAGTTCAAGAAGTGTTTGGGCAATGCTGTCAGAACTCCTGGGGCTGTCCTGTGCAGAGCCAGGAGCTGGACTCAATGACCTTTCTGGTCCCTTCCAACCCAGTGTGTTCTGTGCTTCTGTGAAGCCTAACTACGAGAAGGTGCTGTGGTTGTTAAAGCGCTAAAGAGAATTCCCAGAGACACAGGGAGAGAATTAGCGATAAGGAGCAGATTATGAATATCAGCATCTATAATTACGGTTTATTTGCTGGGAGTGCAGCAAAGAACTAATGTATGGTGTTGGGATACAATGAGGCAACTAAGGTGGTATTTGTGAGAGAGGCAGGAAGCAACTAAGCTTCCTTAGTTGCCCAGGATGTGTTGAGTGTAGTTGCTGACATTGCACAGCCTCCTAAAGGTCTGTTAATAAATATTTGCTTAGCATACTGTAACTTGAGCATAGGAGAGAAAAAGTACCCCTTCATGTTAGCAGACTACAGACAACCCTTACAAACCTCACATAGTTTTCATAGCGAAGGAGAATGCTCTTTCACTTAGGAGGAATAGGTTCTTCACAGAGATTACCTCTCCCACATACATTTCAAAGAACTATCCAAGTTTCTTAATGATCTTCTTTTAAAGTCCTTACAGAAAATACTGGAAGGTTCACTCCTCAGTATCAACTATACCAAGGAAGACAAATAATTATAGAAATTTTATATTTTTATCACAAAAACAATAGGATTTCTTCTGGTAATTTCAGCTTTAGCAGAAACAGACAAAATATTTCAAATTACAGCAGTTTGTAGGAGAAAATAATAACAAGTCACCATACAATTGGAGCAATTTCATGTTCAGAAAAGTACACATTTACATACAGAAAACAGATCTCAGCCTCTTCATTACATAGACTATACACTCAGGACTTGTCCCTCTCCTTTACTATAGCTTTCAATACATGCAGCAGGACATGTCAGGTCCTGGGTCTAGTTAGACAAAGCAGCACTTGGTCACCTAGGAGAAATCCTTTGGTGCCCCAAACCAGAGTTTGGACTTGCAACCTGAAAACTGCATCCATCAAAAGCTTAGAAGTTTCATTAGAGACATTAATGGATCACGAAAACCATGAGAGGGCTGGAGCACCTTTCCTACAAAGACAGGCTGAGAGAGCTGTGGCTGTTCAATGTGGAGAAGGTTTTGAGGAAACCCCATTGTGGCCTCCCAGTACCTTTAAAGAGCCTGATAAAAAGGAGGAAGAGGGACTTTGTATACTGGCAGATAGTGATAGGATAAGGGGGAATGGCTTTAAACTGAAAGAGGGCAGATTTAGATTCACTATCAGGAAGAAATTCTCTACTCAGAGGGTGGTGAAGCAGTGGAACAGGGAAGGTCTGTGGATGTCCCGTCCCTGAAAGCTTTCAAGGCCAGGCTGAAGGGAGCTGTGAGCAACCTGGTCTAGTGGAAGATCTCCTTGCAGGTGGGTTGGAACTACATGATCTTTAAGGTCCATTCCAACCCAAACCATCCTATGATTCTAATACTGTCCATGAGCAGCTGGTAAAATGTATTGAAAGAGATTTATTTCCCAAAAAACTTCTTTATTTGTTCTAACCAAAACTACAAAGGAACGTGAACTAATGTTTCAAAAGTATAAATCACTTTTTAAAATAAATTTCAGAATGAAAGCCTTCAAAATGCTCATTTTAAGAAGATGAAGTAACATCTGTATATCACAGACTCTGCTTCTGGAGTTGCAGGATGAGCAGTAAACACTGCAATGTGATGGAAGGAAACTCTGAATGGATTATCTATTACACATGTGGGGCTTCACTTTGTTAATGTATAATGTGATCCAAAAGCTAAATCATTGTTAATGAACAATAAAGTTAGAATCTCCTAAGAAAAGCTGAAACTTACAGCTTGCTGGAAGCTACACAGTTATACAGTAACCATATAAAAGTACAGAATAAACTTTAATAAGATGTTGAAAATATAGTCTCATCATTGCAAAGTTAAGGGTTTCATCTCAATATAAAAATGTCTTTCCACAGTTAAAAACTGTAATTTTATGGGCATCCTTCTCTGCCACTGCTTTCAAATTCTAAACTTCCCAGCAGAAGGCCTGAAGGTTAATTTTTATTTTTTTTTAAAGATTAAATAATTCATGGATATTTTGCAATATATGCATTTTGCTTTTTAGTGAAAATATTTAAGTTTAACCTGAAGTAATTATTACAAAAAAAAAAAATGATAGTGTGAGTGGGGTCTGGTTGACCATCTCTGATGGCTCAACTCCCTTCTCAGGGGCACTTATTTTTTCAGTTACTTTTCAGCATAAAAGTAGAGAGAATACATCTCTAAAATACACTAAATTTAGGCTCTTTATGAGTTCTTGATGTATGCCAAACACACCTACCATGAAACGCACTGGAAGTTGACACGCACTGGCTAAAAATTTGTAATGAGCCCATAGCCCAAGCTGATGCATTTCCTAACTAGTGTAGACATTAGCTAAACTTCTACAAAGGCTGATCAGGTTGCCTCATTTAGCAGTTTAAAAGGCTGCTATTGAATGAGTTATTCCTTAGAAGTTCAAGTTTGTTATTTATTAACATTTAGTTTCCATGATAATGTATAATCAATAATACAGAATTATAGTTGTACAGCTTGCCAAACACTTGCTGTGATGTAGAAGTATATTCAGGTGATACGAGGCCTGTTTTATAGAGCCCTGGACAGCTTCAAGCCTTTTTTAACTGATACATACTTCATTAAATTTGTGTGCTATGAAAAGATAAGAAAATATTTATAAAGAGTAGAGTATGTTTAAAAGAAGCAGAAAACATGAAATTGTAAGTCTGAACAATTAGTATAACTACAAGTATTTTCAAAATGAATTTTCTAAAATTAAAAAGACGAAAGTAATTAAAAAAATTCCCTAAAACAAAGTAGTCCTGAATGACTACAGAATTTTAATAGCTTTATTATGCTTGTCTGCATAGTCACAGCACTTAAATTCAGCTTCTCTATTTCTCTGGACACATCATATTTCTTTCCACGCAGATCACACAGGTGTATGATAGACATACTCCAGAAAACTAATGGAGTATTTTGGGCACAGCAGGAAAGTGCCAAAAAGGCAGCCTGAAAGTGTCCTTACTTGCACTGTAGAAGTCTCTTATTTTGGAGGGGAGCTAGTACACACATGGCAAACAGTCCATTACACTGTGCATCTCCTGTGAACCCTCCCAACGTGCTCCACTGGCAAACATCCCAATGAACTGCTTATTCTCCCAGGACCATTATCAGAGATGGACTCAGAGCACCGAATGACATCTCTGTTACACATATTGCATACAGCAATGCTACTGATGTGTGAACTCACATTAGGGCATTTAAGCCAGCTTAGTGAACTGAAGAAGATGGATCTCAGCGAAAATTGCAGGGTTTGGGTTTTTAAAACATTGCACTGGGTAAGAAGAAAAGACATTTTGAAAAAAACCAACTTTGGAAGAGTGCTTGCTGTGCCAACAGGATTTACAAGCTCCTGATTAGGAAATGGCACATTGTATTTTTGTGACACTAAGAGGTGTGCAAGAAAATAACACTTCAAGCACATATCCTGCTAGAGAGTACAAGAGGTAAGCATTCTCCACATGCAGAACTGCAAGTCCCTTCTTTGTCCTGATTCTTCATTCCAAGCTTAGGGAAGAGACAGCAGGAAGAACAAACCAGAACAAAAAGCCTCACTGTCTTTCTATTCAGATTTATCTGCTACGCTTTCCCAGGACTGTTACCCAGAAAACTCCTCCCTAAAATGTTACAGGAATTTTAGTCTTTCTCTGATCATTTTGCATACAGTGTGTCGAACACTTAAACAGAATGTGAGGTTCCCACAAAACAAACCTGGAACCTTCAGAATGCTCTCAAGGTAATGCCAAGCACTCTCCATTCCTCAGCAAGCTTCCTGTGCAGAGGAGGACAAGGAGGGGGAGGGTGAATACTGATGATGCTGTTTTCAAAACAGGAAAACAGTAATGGAAGAATATGGAAGAACAAATAAGCAAGATATTGAGCTGCCAAAGTAGAGTACTGGGTGGCAGAAAGTATATACAAATATATGGTAAAAAGGTAGAAGTTCACAGGATCTGATTTTATATGCAGAAGTTTATAAATCGTGTTTTCCATTTACAGTAACATCAGAGTAACTAACTTATCAAGACTACTTTTAACTGAATGTGCAAAAAGCATTTTGGGCACACATTTGATAGGCAGGTGTAAAGGGATTAATGAGAAAAGACTCAAATCAGTGCCACAAATAAAGATGACAGTCCATCCATCCATCCATCCATCCATCCATCCATCATCCATCCATCCCTTTCTGCCTTTTTTGCTTGACTTGAGAAGACAGCACAGAATGACAGTCAGTAGGAACACAAAATTAAAAGTGTGCTATAGAGAAATGAAGAGGGTTTTTCACTATTGTCTTAAATTCATGCTTGATAAAAAAGGTATTGATCACCTTTTTAACAGACACTTTCGCCAGAAATTCAACAGCCTTGGCCTCGCAGTTTAATGACTTGAATTTGCAAGAAAAGGAGGAATTCTCAAATCCCTGTCTTCATAGTACAGAATAAGATTGTAATGTCTGATATTTTTCAGAAATGCCTTAGAAAAAGGCCACACAGGCAAACACATTTAATCCCCACCCAGTATCAAAGCACATTTGTAGGTCACCAGTTTGATTGGTTTTGGACACATTGTAGCAGGCAAGGTGCTAACAGACCTTAAAATTGCATTTATTGGGCTAGTAATTTTATGGATGAAATTGTCAGATCCCAAACTCTTGCATGACACAGGGACAAAGTCTGACAACCAAGCTCAGCATAACAGAAAAAATGATACTGAAACTCTTAATGGTATTTTACTCTGGGTATTTTTTAAAAGCACCTACAAATATTCAAGGAACAATACTATTCCCGGAAAGATCACTGGGAGCATCGACACTCATTTGAGCAGTACCAGACCCTCCAATTGAAGAAGGCACCATCAGTCAGGACTTGCTTTCATGAAGTTATGGATAATTCATACAAGCACTGATTAGTGCACAGTAGTACCATAGGGGCACAAAAAAGCATGAAGTTTCCTGGTTTTTATTTATATTTTCAAACAATATTCACAATACTCTACACTATCTGGTGGGAGAAGAAGCAGAAGGCACAGTGTACTTCTCTAAAGTTTGAGAGCTGACAACTTCACATACGTTTTTATATAAATAAAAAAATACTTGGCTTCCTAAGGGTTTCAGCTCACTTCTATTACTTTGAGCATACACTAACTAAAAGAAAAGGTGGAGGGCTGTTTTGAGCACTATCAGCAGCCAAGCAGATGATAAATGTACATCTGTGTGCCAGCACAGAAGAGATGGGCTACTGTATCAGCTGTTAGTGGACTGTATTCCTGTCAAACGCTGATAAGCTCTACTCATGCATTGCCTTATTTAGTCAGACTTCTCTGCTGACACACCAATGCACAGTAACAAGTGCATTTGATGATTCCAATACAGACTTCAGCTCCTTCTTTCACTCAGAGCATAACAAACATTAAATGGCTTTGTGTCATTTTCTAAGGCCAACTGAAAGTCTTATTTTCTCACTTAAGAATACACTGCCAGTAACAAAACTGCATTCTTTGTAGTACTTAATGGGGAACACGATGTAGATTGAAATAGAATGGTCAGAAAAAATTGCAGACTTTTTCATAACGGAGACATTTACTCTGTATTTTGAAGACTAAGAAATTTACTGGAACATATGTGATGTTTCATGAGCCCGTCATTTGGGAATTACTATTTTAAGAATGAACATAGGCTAGAATAGGCTTAGGGCTCTAGAAATAATTCAACCTGAAGATAAAAATTTTTTATGAACTTTTAATTTACATATATATCTGTATACTATTACTGTGATAGGATAACTCTTTTCCCAAGTAACTCCAGTTACTTTTATTCTAAAGGACATGGCACATATAAGGAGAGAACATTATTATTAAGAGACAACATCTGTCACTTTCAGAACCATTTCAGTGGCCTCACACTTGCAGAACTAGGAGATTAGTCCTGTTTCACTGAAACTATTCATTTTATGCTGTACTACAGGAAATCATCACTGTCATTTCAGGAAATCATCACTGCTTTAATTAATAGTACTACTGTCCATTAACTCATCTGTTACAAATATATTTACAACATAACTGCTACTATCAAGGTAAATTAGCAGAGCACATACTGATAAAGTGTGCATCCCTGAAGTTTTGTCATCATGTTTCACTTACTTGCTAAGTTGTAAAATCAAGTGATCTGTGATGGGTCTTTTAAGTCATTAGCATGAATTAACAAGATTCTGCTGTATATTATTTCACTGCTACTGCCAAAAGGTCAGCTCTTGAATACAGGAGAGCCACTCAATTTCACATATTTAACTTCCTTTGGAACAACCACAATATATTCTATTAAAACTCACTCTGCATTGTACAGTGGCATTAATTATGTTAGCTAAAACACTCAGTTAATATCCTGCATTTTTTAAGAGAAGGCAATATGGCTTTCAATGCTGCAGATGAACACCAGTCTTCATCAGATTTTATCTTTAGAGCAGGTCATCTAGACTAGGCTGCACTTTTCTTGGTATGCCCAGAAAGCTGGTGCCCAAGCTTGACATACAACAAAAACCTGTGTTTATACACTCACCACATCCCTCTGGCTCTCTTTCATACAAACCTAAAGGAGCATTTGTTCCCAGGTCAGGCATTTCTAACATGGCACCCCACTGTAACTAACTCTTGCTGAAAGGTCATACTAAATTTTATGTCATGCTTGGAAAGCAAACCCACATAACCAAGTTCTGTTGTTCCGATCCACTGGATGAATGCCCTGCCTGTGGCCTGGGAGCACATGCACCTTGCTAGGACAATTCACCACACCCAGGGCTGGCTTTTGACTGGACAAATACCTGGAAAGGAGCAGCACAGGTGAATTGCCAAATAAATTACTCTGGAAGTAATAGCAGCCCACTCCTGATCATTATCCTTCCAGAGCTGCTGCCTCTACCACAGGGCTGTCTGGTTGACTCTACCAGAATTTCACAGCACATTCCACACCCGCTTCTAAAGATCCTTTGGGGAAAAGCACAGCCGGGAGCCAGCTGTCTGAATGGCTTCAACACCCTCTTCTCCTTGGAAGCCTCTGATGCACTGCACATGCAATAACCCACCCAGCTCTCCCTGCCACTAGGTAAATGACACATGCATCTAGCCAGGGAAGTTTGGCACCACTGACTGCCTACATGACCTTCCAGAACAATGGCTGAAAGAGCAAAGCTGAGGAAAACAAATCATGATTAAAACTCACTCACATAAGAAATGCTTTTACCTGGTTAGCTAGTACACTGAGGATATTTGCAACACAGAAGAAGCTATACTGCAAAAAGAATAAAGAAACAGTAACCTCTATAATCAGCTACTGCAAACCATGTAATCTATTAGCAGTATTTCTTACATGTATGTAAATGCAGAAATCAGATTCACTAGTAGAGCAATAAAGCACAAACCAGTTACTTTTCAGAGCAAACCCTCACCTGATTTCCAGAAATATGGATTTCCTCAGCAAGTGAGCTGACACGTCCTTCTAGAATAAATTCTGTCACCCCTATTCATACTGAGCTGTACCATACTCAAATCTCAGGTTTTGAGGACAGTATGCAGAACAGTGTAGCACTCAGCATGAGTTACAGCACACAGAATGTGTGTGACACATGAATTCATTACAGGAGCTTCATTATTTGCAAAGGGAAAAGACTGAATCTCAGAAGTACCATTAGTTCCTCTGGAATTCACAAATTAATTGAATTTTAGTTTTTCTGGAAATTAGGAGAAGTGGACAGCATAAAAGTTTCCTTCAGTGGTAACTGAACTCTGTATTTGATTATCCCTTCCTGATCCAGCTGGGAACTTCCAGTATCTTGACTTTGGCCTTGCAACTGCCTGTGACTCCCACAAAACATGCAGCTCACAAAGAGCACTGTTCTATCAGTGATACCCTGCTATCACTGGAACCAGTGGGAGTTCTGCTGCTGATGTCAGCATGGTCAACATTTTGTATTCCACCAGCAGCCTATGTAAAGAATTTAAAAGCCACAATCAGCTCACACTTTTATCCTCCAAAGCAACAGGAGTAAGTAAAGTCCAAAGCAGATGGACTATAGGCCATTTGTCTGTTCCTTGATTAGAAAGGGATGTTTTCTCTGTTCCTAAAGAAAGCAACATCACAGGAATTATTTTAGTAGTAAGGTGAATGTTTTCAAGTCTCGACCAATTTTCTTCCTTTATCTACTCAGCAGCATGCCGCATACTCCTTTACAGCTTCTCTTCATGTCAGAATTTGCCAAGTAACAGCTATGAAGGGTTGCTGATCAGAGCATGAAATGTCACCTCATTCCTTCAGAATGACAGATGCAATAAAAACCAAATACCTTTATACTACAATACTGTAGTCTCACTAGAACTTTATTTCACAATTACCCTCTAGGATTAATAAAGTACACCTTAAAGTATCCTTCAGGGTCGTGAAAGGGTAGGCTATTTCTAAGTATAATATGAAAGCATTTGCCTATTTTCATATTAAAATCCCACAACATTATCGGCCTTCTGATTGTCTATTTCAAGTCAATTCAATAGGAAAATAATTTTCTCATATTAATGTTACAAATACACTCCTGTGTATGCAAGGATCCCCCCTATTAAAACCCTCCTGCTTTCACTCTGAAATACCATAATCTGAATCATGCCAATCTTTCCTTGTTCTTGCTACTGAAGAGTGTAAGGCTTTCACTGGAATATGCTCACTCTTGAAGTCCCTGCTTTATTCACTAGATTCAACATAACACTTTTATCTATATTTGGGGGCTTTTGTTATAAAATCTGTGCCTATTTTTTTGGCATAAATATTAAGCCATATTTTAGCAGCAGAAAGACAGAAGAGACCAAAACAAGGGTATGCCTCCATACCATTCTCTCTAATGGCTAGAAGCAATTGCATACATCACAACATCCATGGGCCGTGGCTAATTACTTCCTTTTGAGAAGCAACTACACACTTTAAGACTAGAAATCTATAATTTCTTTCCTGGTAAGTCATGGGTAAAAGTGGTAGAAAAAAATCCCAAACAAATATGTTTACTCTTACCAGCAGAATGCTTATAAAGACACTATTACTGAAGTGAAAAAGAACAGCAGCATTTCAGAGAACCTCGATAGGGCATAATCTTTTCATTGCTGCTCTTATTATTAGTGAATACATTTTGCTAATAATTGCATGATCACAAGTAAACTAAGTTCCACCATTTCAGTGATTTAAAACATGGATGATAAAAAGGCCCTAGAGTCAATGCAACTTAAAATATGAGATGGAACATGTGGAGACAAATATTCCAGACCGAATAGAGTAAAAACATTTAGAAGTGCAATATTAGGTTGTCCCATCAAAAACAACTGGTACCATCTTCAGGTCTCTACTCATACTCTACAAGAAAAATTACTGCAGGTATGAAGTCATTCAGAGAAGGATCTGAAAAAGCCATACATTTCTCCCACTCAGTTGTAAAGAACATCATGGGTGAGAGCACGAAAAAACAGGTCATGAGAAGTCTGAACCCATTGTGCATGTACTCTTCCAGAAGCAGTACATGAACAGCACCAGCTTAAAGATGATGTTGTACACTGTGCTAACTGCAGCTTTTGGCTCTGAACAAAAGCCCGGTAATGTGCCTCTGTCTGTAGAAATTGTTTCTGAGCAACACTGAACAAGTTAATGGGATATATCAGAGTACTTCAAAAAAAGGTGCCCAATTACCTTTCAGGATGTTCTCATGCCCTTTAGCCAGCTGATTACACGCGGAGTCTTTTCCCTTAGATGCAAAGTGATTGCTCTGATGGCATCATTTCCTTTTTTCATGCATTCAAGTTTTTTTCTTTTCAATTAAAGCTACACAATAGAAAAACAAACAGCAGGAAAGGATGTAACTGCAGACTAAGGTGACACTTGGTTGACCTTAGGATACAAGTGGACTTGTCTTGTCACATTCACAAGGAACAAACCCTTTCAGCCCTTTTGCAGGGAACCTGACCACAGGCAACAGCTCCACTGCAATACAGCACGATCTTCTGGACACAGAGAAATAAAATACTGCCATCAAACAAAGTAATCTCATCACAAACATTTATGATGAGCATTTAAATCAGTTATCTACATATTAAATTGAGCCTCTGTTTTCTTCACTCACTGCTGCGAACTGAGTCACAGCATCAACTTACTATGGTCCAACTTGTACAATCAAATCCTTCAATAGCAAACTAAAAGATAAATCACTTTAGATCTTCACAGTAAATTTAGAGAAAAATACTGGAAATATTACAAACATTTAATTCATGTAAGGGAAGATTAATAATTTCAGTCTTGTTCTCTCCTTACAGGGGTCTCCGAGATAGATTAGCTCTGGAAAACCCTTTATTACACATGATACAGCAAATGCAGAAAAATGTGACATTTAGTTTTAAACCAGGTCATGGTGATCAAATCTTCTCTCGCACACATAAAGAACTTTCTAGAAAAGCTATTCTTCCTATTTCAGTACCATGGCCCTAAACAGGGCATCTGATCTAAATTACTATTCATTTAAAAATACCCCTCTGCCAAAACAAGCAACAGACCCAAAGCAAATATCAGACATATCACCCTAAAGTCATCATAAAATAGAATAAATATATGGTATAAAAGTAGTATCACTGTCAAATTCTGAAGTGAGCAGAGTTATCAAAAGCTTTCAGTAAACCCTACTTTTTGAATAAAGAATGATGTATTAAAAAAAGATATATTTGATACTCTGAAAGAAGATCTGATGTTAATCAAGAACTTTTTTCACTTGATGTAGATTGTAAAATGTAGATTCTAAACTGTACCACAGCATGAGACCAGCAGACAACAGAAATCGGAGGGTTATATAATTTGGTGGTTAAGCAAAGATATTTTTAGTGCTTTGCTAATCCATCTAATGCATTTCTTTCCAAGAGAAGAAAATGCATTACACTGATAGCAATAACAGGGTCAAAACATGAGGATATTGACAAGTAATTTACAGCTTCTAGAAAATAAAAAATTATCTCAAATTATTTTTAACAGCATCCATTCCTAAGGAAGGATTGGGAATGGGTGACACTTACACATAAGTAATTAAAGAGAAAACCAAAATAAGGAAGGAAAACTTTCACAGAAGCACTTCAAATAGGAATCTCATAATGGAAAACCAGCTGGTGACACCTCAAGAGACTCAAACAAATAGAAAATTAAGTGTGTAGGCAATTTCTGGGGGGCACATAGCTCATGGTGTGTGGGAAACCTGAAGAAACTTCTACCTTTTCTGGAAGAGATTTTTTTAAAAAATGACAGAAAAGAAAACATTTCCTCTTACATTCTATTTCATATTAATCTTGAGAGGAACAAAGCATATTTAATCTGAAAATATGTGAACAGGACCACCAAAGGACAACAAAAGTATTTTTATAAACAGCAAATATTCTTGAAAAAAGATGAGTTAAACCACTCCTTAGTGTGAAGAAACTATAGTGGACTTAATGTTATAAGGTCCCAATCTACTTTAAAGTTTCATTTATTAATAGATGGACGTGTCAAAGTTGTGCACAAAATGTTTCCTCAGCTGACTTGCACCTCAGAAGGCTCAATTTCTGCCTCCCTTGAAACTTCTACTTGCAAAATAAGACAACTCAGTGTCAAAGAACAGAGAAAAAGATTCAAAGGTGTGAATTACTTTTACTAATGAAAAGACAATAAATGGTTTCAGAGTCAGAGAGACAGGAAATGGTTTTAAGTTTAACAGTGAGCACATAAAAGCAGAAAATCCAAGAGGAAACTGTCACCCTAATTCTGCTAAGTGAATTTCTTCTGCAAAACCAAAACTATTTTCTTGAATGGATTAAGCAGTGCTGGGTTATACATCTTCCCAAAACCACATCTTCATGAACTAGCCAATTCCAGGGAAATTAGTAGTATATTTCAAAGAAAAGTATCTTTTAAATATCACATTAAATACACTAAAAGCAGAACAGCGTTTCTTACGTTTTCGGGGACCTTGAACAAGCAGGCAGGACTTCTGAAGATACTTTAAGCTGAGTTTTCTCAGACTGACCTATGAAGACCCAGTCGGTATGTTCTTTGAACCATCAACCAAAAATGCCTTCATTATTACAAAGAGCTGATTAAACATGTTGTGAAATAGCAAATAAATGGGAGAACTTTTGTTAAGAGGAAATGAGCTCATGCATTTCACAGACCCAAGTCTTGTGCAACCCCTACTCAAACACCAGGGCACAATTCAACATTTCTGAGGACTTTTGATGTCCAAAATGTAACAGTATTCTGTACCGAAAGGATTCCAGTCTGGCTTCATCCCTGTTAGAAACAGCAGAAATCTAGGTGTGCAGACAAGTGTGTGAGACCTCTGAAGTCTATCTGTACTGTATGCAGACCTTCCTGAAAGAGACACCAGCTCCTTCATATTGCTAACTCACCATGGAAGTCTGCAGCCAGAGTTCCTCATGTTATGCAGCACACCATCTCTCCGCAGTAACTCACAACTTAACTAAAACACAGACTTCATGATCACTTTCATAAAGATCTAACCACAAAGGTAAGGAGCAAGTGAATTCAAATCAAGTATCTGTTACATTACAAAGATGGAACCAGCGAGTGAACTGTTAAAAGCTATTCAAAGCATATCCTGATCAACTAAAATTTGAAGAAAACATCATATAAGATTTAGCCCAAACTCCTTGGTAAATTTATTCAGAACTATAATTCCAACTAATCGATCTCTGCCTTTATTGTTCACCAACCCAGCAAAGCTAAAAGCTAAATGCTATGTACTTTAATCCTTCTGCTAAAAAAGCTTCACCCTCAGAGCTCCATCAACAATTTTTTCATCAGAAATGCATCATATTTGTGCATGCCACAGACACAGACTCTGAGGTGAAAATGTTTAGTGCCTTTTCCTGATAACAAGTAGTTGTATGAAGCTCAATTATGAGCAAGTAATATAACTACATCCCTTGCAGGTGGTCTAAATTTTAAGCATACAAAATATACACAGATTTTTATCTGTCCCATTTCTGTCTTAAAATCAATATCTGGAACAGGTATAAACTCTGAATTAGGAAATAAAATTACACTCTTCACCAATATGGCCTATACTATCAAACAGTGCTTGGGATTGTAACATATCATTCAACTACTTCATACAACTACTTCATACAACTACTTGTTATCAGGAAAAGGAACTTCATACAACTACTTGTACTTGTACTTCATACAACTACTTGTTATCAGGAAAAGGAACTTCATACAACTACATCCCTTGCAGGTGGTCTAAATTTTAGGCATACAAAATATACACAGATTTTTATCTGTCCCATTTCTGTCTTAAAATCAATATCTGGAACAGGTATAAACTCTG
>JAYDZK010000113.1:120556678-120568823 GCA_034509185.1 Euphonia xanthogaster
GCTCTTCCGATCTTATCACATGCGTGTAATTTCAGCCCTCCCTAAAAATCACAGGGTGTTCAGGTCAAGCTGAGCACACTGGTCACACAAGGCAATGAACACAACAAAGGAGCTGCCTAATAAGCCACCTAGTACCGCTTCCTGAGACTTCCACATGCTCCATATGACCCCACCATGCAGCACAGCATTCTGAAGCTTACTCTGAATCAAGGTTATGAAAAATAGAAGCAGTTCTTAAGTAACTGCTGTACTGTGGACGTGGGTGCTCTGGGGTGGACAGCTGAGCCAGAGGTGCTGCCCAGCAACTTGAAGCCAATGCTAAGTGCCCAAGCCCAGGCTGGAGCAGCACTAGGCCAGGACTCAGGGCAAACTGGAGTTCTCTGACTCATCCCAGCACTGAACAGCACACAAGTCACTGCTGGCTCCCGGCCACAGCGACAGCAAGGGAGAGCAGGGTCCCAAAGAAAATACATGTTGTGAAGGTGGGTTCACTCCCAAACAAAATAGTTATTCTGGGTCTCCACTACCAAGTCAATCATGCTGCACCTTCCTCCTGCATCCACTTATAACAACTCAAGACTCCTTGGGAGCCATGCAGAACAAAGCAGCCTGCTTGTGAGACAGGATCACAACCAGAGTTTCAGCAGTTTCTATTAAAAAAATAAAAGCTGAAATTTAGCTCTAGCATCTGTGGACTTGGACACAAACATATTAAAAATAAAACTGAGCTGTCTAAAAAAGCTGCTCTGAAAAACAAATCACTGCAGAAGATGCCAGTTAATCCCCCTCCAGTGCTCCACTTAGAAGGAGCACTAGAGTGACTAGAGGCTTGCTAGTCACTGCTGTCTGAGCACAGACAGCTAATTAACAAGGAGGAACTGCTCCCTATTATTAGTAGCAAGATATTGATTTTACTGTTATCTTGTTCTCCGACCCAGTCTTTTGCCAGCTTCTTTTCACCTGTTGGGCACTGCCATTTTCCCAGACTGCAAGGTCTCCAGACAGCATAATTTGTTTGTGCAGTGCCTAACACAAAGGAACCATTATGCTTCACCAAATCTCAGGTGCTCATGTAATGAGAGCCCATTACAATATTGCTTTTAAGGTGGTCACAAGTTCTCATGGCATATTATGACAATACATACACGTCACTTAAAACTCCCTCAAAACTTTAAAGTAATTAAAAGTATTTTGCTTCTGTGAAAAGGAGAAAAAAGAAGAAGCTTTAATTCTTGAATCTGCTTGTTTTATGACCTGAAAGATCAATGAAATGTAAGGAAAATATCAACAAGGAAATATTTTTCTCTTTTGATTTCTTTCTTCCTTTTCCTTCATACATGATCTTCGAGTTCATATTTCTTACCCTTACTGTATTTTTATCATGTCCCTCTCTGTCCTTGCAAAGTTTGCTTTTCCTCAGAGAGTTGACACTTAAAAGAAAAGATCTTTTAAGGGAAGAATTAGCTAGAAAATATTTGAAAGGAAAAAAAAAAAAGAAAAAGGCCTGGCTCTGAACACTCAGTTCTGAATGCAGAAAACTGACTTTTCTGAAAGAATATGGAACACGAAGGGTTGCTAGTAAACAAACATCATTCTTTCTGCTTCTACTGCCTCATGTTTGCTTACAGGACTGATGTATTTTAAAAAAAAACTCAGGGACACTGAGTATTAAATGGAAAGCTTATGTTCAAACTCTGAAAATGAATTCCAGGAACAATACAGTTTTATGCTGTGCATAAGTATTAATGACAGCAAAGTTAATATAATACAGTATAATGAGAACTAAAGTAATTTTCATACTAGGAAAGAAGTGTTCTGATGTAAATCCAGTTTATATTGAATTGAAGAGGGATAGCTCCTTTGAATGAGACATATGGCAGTGATGAAAAAGAAGTTCAAAATCCCTACAGTGAGAATTACATGATATCCTCAAAATGAGTTTCCACTTGACTCTTGTTGAACCAACACATGGGGCTTTTCAGTATCTTCCAAAAGGCTCTTCCCAACATACTTCTTCCAGCATTTAAGGCACTTCACATGTATGGAGAAGAATCAAACATTTCTGGAAAGCAGCTTCTCCCTTTAGACAGGAGGACCCCAAATAAGGCATACAAACCTAACTGCTTTTAGCACAATGCACTAAAGATTAATTTGAATTAATTACTCCCCATAATAACGATATTTTTAAGAAGGCACCTTAAAAGTTTTGAAAACTAAAAGTAATGAGCATACTTTTGACGTTTCTCAAATTCTGGTTTTTTTTTTATATTTATGCCAAAACATTTTTCCTTAAATACAGCTGGTAAAACTAACACACAATCTAATCTATTAAGCTGCACTGTAATTTTAAAAGAATTTTTATTGATTGCTAATTCTAATCTGTGTTGAATACACAGCTGTGTATTAGAAGCTAGTAATTATTTCTCTGATACAGCAGCTTTTTATACATCACACAATGTTGCAATCTGCTATTTTTGAGAAATGCTGTTGTAATTTTCTAAACACCTCAGAACAAATACCTCAAAACCCCAAAAGCTAAGGCAGGAGAGACAATGTAAATTCAGGTTCAGAGAAGCACTACTTATCCCAACTTATATATTTTTCTGTGTGTACAAAACTGCCACTTTAGACAAAGAAAGATTACACAGATTACTAAAGATAACTTTTAGACATAAAAAACCATTGAGAATATAAAGCAAAACAGTGGTTGGTCTCGTTGAAGACTGTGTGGACATCTGTTACAGGTCAAACTACCAGCCAAGCCTGTCATGACCAGCAGGGAGCTATGAAGAGGAGTATGGTCTGTTTCCATTTGGCTGAACAAACATTTTGGGAATAAACAATGCAGGAAGAATAGCATACAACTCCAAGCTGCACTGAAAAGGAAGGTATCTGGATGAGAGAAAGGATTTCTAGCTCTTTGGTTCAATGGTTTTTGGGGTGAGAAAAGGTATATCTAGTGAGTTCTTCAACTAATGGAATGGAAATCTACAGCAAGCACTGACATCTGTCCAGTCTGAAACACAGAAGGCCACTGTGCAGTGAGGTGATGCCATATGGGCAGAACCACCTTTTTATTTATTACACACTAATATTACACATTTATTTCACACTAGAGAAATAATAGGAGGCAGTCCTCCTAGACTTTTTTGTGCAGTAGTAATTGTTGGGAAACAGACAAGACCACCATCCTCATATTCATCTGGGAAAACACTGCAAGAATGCTACAGTCCAAAGAATTATTATATTAGTAATATATCAGTTTGGTAAAAAATTGGTAAAGACAGTTTGGTAAGACAGTTCTTTAGTTCAACAGTGTCCATGGCCTTGCTTCTACTGGTAGATACTCAAAACAGCTCTGAAAACTTGCAAGATAGGAAAGGTCTTGCCATTCTTACTAGGAGAGTCCAACATGCCCTCAGAAGTGAAGTTAATATTATCTTCATGCATGATGTTGCCTAGCTTGGTGTCAGTTCTCTTGGCCTTTGAATCAGTGCCAATACAGTTGGTGCAGTGGCTACTAAAAAGAGAGAACACCTGAATCTGCGATCTTGCTGTCTATCCTGGTAGTCATGGGAGTGTTTCAGGGAGATTTTTAGCTGAGAAACCAAAGGGAGAGATTGCCCCTGGTCACAGCTGCACTACAACTTCTGCTGCACTTTCAAAAACGTATTTTCAAGAAATCAACATTGTTTTGATGAATTGTTGCAAAAGAAGCAATTTGAACTCTGTCCTCCACCTAAAAATCAAAGGGAAGGAAAAGCAAACAAAACACTTCAGAGACACTTCTTGAAGAGGAAGTGCATACACTGTGCTTTGAAATGTAATGGTCTCAGACGACAACTTTTTAATTGCTTTATACAGACTCAAAGGGATGACTCCTCCTTTCCATACATCCCACCTAGTTTCTTTTAAAACTAGGGCTTATTAGGTACTGACAGAACATGAATGGGATCCAGTACTTTCTTAAAGTTAGTATTACTGATCTGCCTTACTAATATGGTATGCTGTCATATAATGCCTTACATATATTTATAGAAGTAACCAAATATATGATACCCTTTAGTTACTTACATGACCAGTTCTCAGAAAAGTCCTTTAATGGTATGCTACATTCTTCATCTTAGTTTCTCAACTACTTCTTCCTATGAGCATTTTATATATTGAAGCTCTCCCACTTAGGCAGTTTTTTATATTTTCTGTACTTCTTATGACTGTCAGGAAAAGGGTAGTCACTGGGGACACACTAGTGACCACACTGAATTAGGAATCAGTTGTTCAGCTCAAAGAGTAATGTGACATCCTCTTTCTAAAATAGCATGAAGATTTTCCTTCATGCACATTCTGGACTCTTTTTTATTCAAAGCATATTTCAAGAAAAGCCTGCCTGAGGAAACAAACTAAAGCCATCAACAGAGTAACCACCACAGAAACTTATTGGAAGGCAATAAAAATGAAGTAGCTTTTTAGAGAGCTCTCAAACGTAATAACAAAACCAATTAAAATTGTCTGTACTGATTTAATTTGTAACAATTCCACTTCAAGAAATTTTGCTTGGTTGTTGGTTAGCAGTTGAAAGTGAAAATGACACTTTCCTCCACTACCAATACCCATACACTTCTCCCATCTCAAACATTTGGCAGAGGCACAGGGAGAAGCTGACCACCACTATTTCATGTGGTGGTCGTATGATCAGATGAGTTGAGTAGAAGCATGCTCCAAAATGGATGAGTCCTCATAAAGAATTCTTTTGGCAGATATTGACCTGGCAACCAAATCAACAGCCTCTAAACACAACATTCTTGACCATTATTCTTAGGCTGTTCCTACTGCAGTTTCACAGAAAAAGAGATGCATCTGAAGATGCCTACTGTCAAATGGGCAACTTCAGTGAGTTTCAGATGCTACCAAAAAAATTGGCAATACAATAAGCATAACTGGAGCATGGTTTTGGAAAAATCTTAAAACTTTACCTCATATCCCCCAAACAATTCACTACATTCCTCACCAGTTTTATTTTCCAAACAGATTTAAGGGCATAATGAAGCAGCTCTTGAGAGAAAGCAGAATTTCCATAATAAGAATGGAAATTTACAGTATATTACGGAACAAACACAAACTCTTTACTCAAAGGAGTTGAAGTTCTAAGTTTCATATGCCTAATGCCACTAAAGTCAACACACATGAAACTGAAAGGTGAGCAAATGCTCACTACCACAAAGGTTTACAACCTTCCATTTGATAACTTACCTTGAGGTTGCAATTTCCACTTTGGTTCTTGCCATGGCAGCTGCTCGCTGTGCACCTTCTATTGCTCTATCCACCTTTTCTCTAGTTTTTGTGTTTCGTATTGGTATAAGTTGCTTTCTTATTCCACGGACCAAAATGTTATTTTTGTACTTTCCCTCTTCTTTGGTGCCATCTGGAAACATGGTACATCCATATCCATGCCTCCTGTTATTCAGCCACTCTCCTTCATATTTCATACCATTTGATCGCTCACTGATACCAAAACCGCTGCGCTTGTCGTTCTTCCATTCACCCATATAGGCTTCTGTAGTGGTAGCATCAACATGGTCTTCCAGAGGGCTATAATCACAGTCACCATCTCCAAAACTAATCGTAGAGTTGGCATCACTAGAACTAATCCTGCTCATAGCAGCATCGCTCCTTACAGAGCTCCGTTTGCTAGATATCGACGACCTAGACTCCGATTTTCTCAGTTTTATACTACCAAGAAGGGATCCTCTTCTGAATAAGCCTCCTTTTTTCTTAATGCCCATGGCTTCTGGATCACTGTGAAAATTGAGCACAAATCCTCCTCTTGTTCCAGCCGGACTGTCTGAAGTGACATCATGCAGAACAGTGCCATTGCTCTGCTCACTTCGAAGTGACGCCAGAGATGTTCGGAGAGGTGAACGGATCACAGTGGCCATGCCGTAGGGTACACTCTGACGTACACCATATCCATGTCTCATCCCTCCTGTCCACTGCCCCTGGTAGGTACCTTTGAAAGTAATAAGAAGTTAAATTTAGGAAGCTGTAGAAGACCTAGCCCTCTCCATCCAATGTGCTACAGGCAACACTACACTGTCAGCTCTGATTTTGGTACAAAGAGATGCACCCAACACAGACAGATAAACTACTTTTGTTACTTGTTTTTCTTATAAATTATTTTGAAGCAAATCCTTCACTTTCACAGCTGATTTATTTTGGCAGCTAAGACACAGTAACTATAATAATAAGCATTTTATTTTAATGGAGCTGTTCAGGGGGAAAAAAATGAGAAAAATTTCAAAAGCAGGACTCCCTCAACATTTTTTTAAGGTGGACTGATAGGAAAGTGGCCAGCAGAAACAGAGACACACTATACGTAGTCAGCTGAGAAGGGAGAGAGCAGGACACTTACAGCTCTTGTGCCCAGCTGCTCACAGAAAGAGCAAGTAGAAGTAACCATTCTGTTATTGTGGGTTTAAGGTGACTACAGAGCTCTCCTTGTTGGGAGATATTCAACAGATCGTCTGCAGATGGGCTTTTGGATCCACTGTTATATAAACCTCCACTGAAAAATTAAATCTTTTAAAATTTTTATGTGGATTTGAATGAAAGAGAAATACCTTAGGACCCCTTTCTCTTTATGAACTCTTCATTTCAACACTTTCTGGTATCCCCAGCACTGCATTCTGCCTTATGTTCTGACAGAGGGATCTAAAGTATGAATTCTTTAGCCCTTTTTTTGCCTTTCATTTGTTCTGCAGTATATAAGAAAGGCAAGGCAGTAACACAATACTGCACAACATTCCAGCAAATATTTAATCTTAACTACTCTAGTAAAAAGTTTTAAATAGCAATGTAAGGAGGAAAGATGGTATACGATATGAAAAGTCATGTATGGCAATGCAAAGCTGCACTGGAGCCAAACCTTTATCAGATTACTACAGCAATTTTTCTTCTTGTATTCTTGAAAGACATTTTCATTTTGACACATGCAGTGTCTGCTCTCTGAAGGCCATTTCTATCATAGGGTCCAAAGGAAGGTTGCATGGATACCGTAACTAGCAAGTAGAAGCCAACTTATTTTGTGATGTAATTTCACTCTAATTCCCATTAAACTACCTTAAGCGCCTCAAAATGAAGTTGCTCACCCACTTAGTTCTGGATTTTTGGTTGTTTTTTTTTTTTTTAAAGCTACTTTGAATATTTTTATAGAGGGATGAATAAGCAATCTTTAATTTTGATCTACTTCAATTGGAGCACCTATTAACTATTCAGAGAACTAAATATCAAATGTCAAATTCAGTGATTGATAAAATATTTGTGAAAATATTTGTAAAGTACCTGCAGTTACAGATGTAGATCCAAGATTCATTTGCTTTGAGATTCAGTCTCTTCCATATATACATACTGGTTTGGTTGTATATGTGTCCACCATCTATCAAGTAGTGCCTTACTCTTTACCTCTTCTGCTAATGTATATTTCAGTGTTAACACACAATTAAATTTGCTAAGTCTGTTTCCACATTATATAATACTAGATAGGTTCCAAAACATAACTATTTCGTGTTGGTAGAAAATTGTACCAAGTGGAAGGTTTTTAACAGATGGCTGCTGACACAAACAAATAACTTTCTTAGTTTCTTTCTCATTCTCTGTATCCTGGATACCTACTACTGCACTGGTTGTAAGGGTGCTGAATCTAGGAACATGATTATTTTAAAAAACTCAGCATATGGGGAAGAACAAATAGAAACATGAGCACAAAGCACTGGTATGACATGTTCTGTAAATACTGCAAATACACAGCCACAATCTAATCTTTTTGTTGTTGTTTTATTAAACAGAAAATTCCTGGAAATACATTAATATATTATGAGCACAAATTACTTCATTTTGTCCCTAATTATTTCTGGGATCTGTAATGATATGCTGGAACTAAGAATCTGGCTACATACACTTATTGCTACATATTATCTCTTTATTGTTCTGCACTAGTTATTTTAATTTTGAAATAATAAATCTAAGTCTAATTTTGATTATACCACAATACTACATTAGAGCAGCATTTCATAATTATGGCCCTCCATGCTGCTTACAACATCAGACTTTAAGCACAATCAACTATTTCACTACAGATTTTTAAAGAAGAATACAAGGTCAGCCTTTTTTTTTCTTACTAATACTTTAATTAATAAACATATGTTTAATGGAAAGCTCAAAAATACTTAATTTAGGACTTGTATTTTTCACTACTCTAGAGGGAAGTGTTTGCTGCTGCCCTTAAGGGCATTAAAACAAGAACAATTATTGTGCTGCTATCCACTAGTCCAATTTTCCTTTCTACTGGGGAAATAAAATCAATGCCATCTTCTTCTAAAGAGAAAATAGTAAAAAAGAAAATGGAAGATTTGTACTCATTTTGTCCTTAAAAAAGTATGAGACATTTAGGCTGAATTTTATGCAGTGTAGCAGGTAACTCTTATCATTTCTGTCATTACAGATGTCTCAGTGGAAACGCTTCTGATACTAATGCTAAAAAGTCAACTCATTTTCCTTGGTTTTTCAACTCACATTTTAACAGAAAAATAGTTAAATGAAATATGGAGAGCAGTGTCCAGAATGTAGATACAAGAACCTTGTACAGTAATTTGACTGTACAATATATATATATATTAAATATATAATACTGTCTGTGTATCAGACTTTAACTGCATCACCTTATTCAATAAATTTCAGAAATCTTTAAACAAGCAAGACATGTCAATACTGCAATATAACTAAATACAACAATGTATAAGAGATGATGAAAAAGTTTTTCCCATATATGAAGATGAAAACATATGCAGTATTTACCTATCTCTCTAGATGGAGATAAATAGGAACGATATATCAACAAACACACCACATTCTGTTTCACCTTATATGATAGCTGACTATTCAAAGCAGTTCCTCTAAAGGTCAATTATTAAAATTTTTATTAACACTGTAATTACCAACATAACTTAAAACTGTATTTGACCATAAAATAGTAACATGGTTTAGTAGCAATTTTTCAAAAGCTAGGCTTGCTATCCTTTGTAACTCAAGAAACATTTAGCCACAACTGCTGACCATCCATCTGGTGTGTAATTGGTTCTCTTGAAAAGGTGCTCATATTTTGAGCCTGAGAGCTATTAGAAAGTGTATTTTTTCCTTTTCTTTTTGTTGGCAAGTTGTTCTAAGATATAACTTCACAATCTGTTTCCTTAGTTACATTGTGCCATCCCTTCTAAAACATCTTTGGTGCATCTTACAGCTGTAAACGTCATTGCCCACTTGCAGCTAAAATTTAAAACTACATTGTGAAAAAACCTGAGAGTTTAACTACTCTACTTGTTCTTATCCTTTACTTAGATATTCTGAAGTTTAAAAAAGTTGTTGTTACATTAAGATTTTTGCATGCTTTTCTGACTCAAATGTTAAATAAGCGTAGACCTAGAAAGAAGACCTCTCAGAAATCAATGAGCATATGTGACCTTTGCTTCAGGGTGCTTTTTCCCCTGATCTCCCTTTGTGGAATGACACCACACAATTGGTTTTTGCTGTTGTTGGAACGACCATAAATAACGAATTTAGACATACTGAAGTTTCAAATTAGGCCACAGTCACTCCTCCGGTAGGTTTGGCATCTTCACACAGATGAACAAAACCTAGGGAGCTCAAAGGAGGCACAAAAATCCAGATTGCTGCAGGGGACAGATAGATGGGCCACTTGAAAGCCCAATGTAATCACATGCAATGAATGAAGTATCGTGGTTTATAATTCACAATGTTTTCCTCTGAGATTTGACTGAGTGACAATTTTAAGCATCTAAACACAGCATGACATATATTACTCATGTCATGAAAAGTGTTGTGTACAAAAACTGAGGAATACTGTCAATGTTTATTTTCCTTTTCCCTCCTTCAATGACATCTCATAATACCACCAATACACTTTAAAGCAATGTACTGGGGACATACTAAAAAAAAAAACAACAAACCAAACCCCAAATAAAAAGCTAGCAGCAAAGAGATCTGCATTATTGTGAGTTTGAAAATAAACTGGCAGTCGGCATAGTCTGATGAGTTATTTATCTATACTGGTATTCATGAAGAGAGAGCTTTCCTGCAACTGTTTTAAATTATGTTAAAGATACATGTGTAAATCTGGTTTCCTTATAAACCCATTTCAGATGTTGTTCTGGTGTGCAAATACCTCTATTGTTCCCAGAGCATGAAAACAAAAGCACATCTGCAAACATCTATGACGTACTGCTCTGCTTCATTCATGAGTACTTTCATTAAAATCAATGGGACTTCACACCCTCTGTTCGTATGAGCTGCAACATGCAAAAGGCTGGAGTCATGACAACAGATTTCAGCTAACAGTGTGAACTGGATCCTTGATATGTTGTTCCAAGTCTAAATACTGAGAGAATTTATCTCAAATAACAATACTATATTAAGATTTTTTTTTTAACAGCCACAAGAAGCCTAAAGAAAAAAGGATAAAACCAACTTTATTTTGAGAAAATATTTTCTAGAAGATTTACTGGAATATCAATTTGCTTTTCCAGAGGGGAAGGGAGGGAAAAAAAGAAAGCCACTGGTTGTATTTAGCCAAAACAAATATAATAAAAATTGAAAAGTGCATTGTGCAATGAAAGAGAAATTGAAATTCTGATTTCTTCCATACTTGGATTTTGGTGGGTGGTTTTTTTTTTTGTTGTTGTTGTTTGGGATTTTTTTATAAATCCACAAACATAGCTGCCTTTGAATATCAGAACTTTCCACACCAGGAAATAATTTCTGGACAGCTACAAATATCTCTAAATAAGGGGATAGAAAGGTACAAAACCCACTGCACACTTCCTTATCTGATGGAACTGAATCTTACTAACTTGCTACATTTCCTATTTCAGAAAAGAAAAAATAGGAGCCCAACTGCAAATATCTAATTTTCTGTTTAATACAAAAATACCCATTCTCCTGAAAGTTTGACCAGACATGATGCGACAAAAATTCCTTGAAGAAACCAGCAAAAGCATCGGTTGAGAGCTGATACATGGGTTAGTCCTTTAGTCACACCACGTGAACAGTACCTCTGATTTCGGTAAATTCTATTAACTGCCTGTTAACTGAACACGTTTCTGAACGCTGAAGCAGGCAGCATTTCTGTAAAAAAATCCCAGCAACTCTCCAGTCGTAAAACTGAGATCCGTTTTCCCTCCTGTTACAACAGACCAAACCCGCTCCCTCGTTCCTAGCTGAAGAACAACTCTGCAGGAGTTGCAGGTGGCACTTCCAGCGAGGCCAATGACATTACAGCAGCAAAGGCTGAACTAGAGTATCATGCTTATTTATCGTGCAGAGCATGAAGTGACAGAGGTACAAGAACTGCAAGTGAGCACTCAAGTAAGCTCCAGCGCTCGTTAACCTCGCTGAACCCTGACTTGACCGCTCCCGACTTCAGCAGAGGGCGGATCGCCGCGGCCGCTCCGCACGCCCACCTCGGGCTCAGCCCCGGGACATTGGCTTCGTCGTGGGGCAGGGTGTGAGAGGCAGGTCTGTGTGAGTGCACAACTCCTGTTTCGATGAGCTTTATTTTGGTAAAAACAGGAGTTATTATATGAGGGTAGACCCAAGTTTCATTGATTTTACGCGAGCTGCGTCCCCACTCCATTAGCTCCAGCCTCCTGTTTACAAGCCGAGCGCATCGAGCGCACAAAGCCCGCACCTCAGCGCGACACGAGGGCTCTATCCTAACAAGATCCTGCCGTTCCCGCAGGAACGCGGTGCGCAGGGGGTGAGGTGCCGGGGCTCGCCCGCCTCGCTGGCTCTCCGAGCCAGGCGCGCCACCCGGCCATCGCCACCTCGGGCAGGGAGCCTGCGAGCCGCCTCGGCAGGGAGCAGGGAAAGCCGTCTGCAGGCGGCCGTAATGCGGATTTCTACCAGCTGGCCAGGAGAAAGCGCTGAGCCCCGACAGCTCAGCGCGCTCGGAGCGCAGCCGGGGCCAGGCGGCTCCTCACAGAGTGGGGCGGGGCGGCCGCCAGGCACCTGTGGCGCTCCCCGGCCGCCAGCGCGGCCTCGGGGGCGCGGAGCGCAGGGCGCCGGGAAAGGCGCACGG
>JAYDZK010000113.1:120569862-120582044 GCA_034509185.1 Euphonia xanthogaster
GATGCCCGGGGGGCGGAGGTGGTTCCGTGCCCTGCCCCGCCTCGGCGCTGCCCGCCCCTCGGGTTCCCGAGCGGGTTGCCGCTACACCTGCTAGCACCTGCAACAAGTAGGCAAAAAGAGAAGGCTTCTGAGTGCTACTTGTGATTCTTTGTTTCGCTTTTGGTTTTTTCTTTTTTATTTCTTACTTGCCCTGAGCTTGAAGACTAGGTTTAAGCCGAAATTGTGCACGAAGAGCACAACTGAGTTGTGTCTTGTCCCTTTTCCCAATCATGTGTGGAGCCCACCAAGTTCCACGGGTGGAGAAATACGGCGCAAAAAGAATGTGGGTGGTATCGAGGCTTTTCAGGGACAGCAGGGCTGGGAACTTCATTAGGAGGCTCTCATTATGCCATCAGCTCCGCGGTCATCAGGCGACTGAAGAGCTCTAAATCCTGCCAAGTACTTCTTTGCCAGATATTTGATAATCAGATAAAAAATTGTAAGGGCAAATGACAGGAGAAACACATAAGCGTAGAAACTGCAGAGAGAATAGCAGGGAAGGGATTGAAAGCTGCTGTCACAGTATGCTAGTTTTTTGTTCTTTAACAGTTACAGACCAGGACTCAAATATGAAAGAAAACATTCCTCTTCAATGGGGATTTTGTTAGAAGCATGAATCATATTTGTTAATCATGGGTCATGGTACTGTCTGGACACAGATTATTTGGAAAAGCAGAGAAATAACAATGGCTATGTTAGTAGTGATGAATAAAAGCAGAAATATAATTGCAAGTGGAAGGTTTGAATTCAAGATGTTAGAATTGAAGCAGTAGGTTTCTATTTTTTGTAGAAATCTACAAAATTCAGCCTAAATGTAAGCAGGTTTGACTTAAACCTAAATGAAGTGAAAGTATTGCACATACTAAACATACTTGAATAAATTTTTAAACTTTGTGCTTCACAACACACTCTTCTGTGTTCATTTTTATGCCGCGCTTACACAGTTTAGTGCCAAAGTATTTCTGCTCTTTCTAGGGGAGAGTTGGGCACCATAACTGATACTGTTGTCTCCTGTCATCATGAGAAGTGTGAGCTTCAAAGCCCTCTTTCTGTGCTGTGAGAGGATTTCTAGTTCTGCTTGAACATGTGAAGGTAGAAGACAGCGCACACATTTGGACACATACATACAAAGAGAAAAAGACACAGTCAAAGGCGTGTGCCTTTTCACAAGAAGATGGAGAAGCTTTCAATGCCCCTTTGGGCCCACAAGTGTAGAAAACCAGACAAAAATGTTGTTTCTCTAACACAGACGTGCAGTCTTCCATGTATCATTGGACAAGGCTAGGAAGTGTGCTGGCGTTAAGGACAGACCTTCACTGCAATATGGTATTTTTGGAAAGCTGTTATTGAGAATGGAGGGGAAGTCTGAAGATGTTGCAATGGGATTGCTGAAGAAGATACAGCGCAGTATTCTCTGAGTATTGCTTGAGCTTACCGAGTTTTGTGCCGTACATGTCTTGTATTTCTTCCTCAAGAAAAAGATTGGAAGCAATAGTGGTGACAACACATGTGCTTTGAGGAGTTTACTATTTTCATTCTATTAATTTATTTCCTGTTTTCTTTCTTCTGACAGAAGCTAAAGCCCTGTAATGAACAGAATTACAAAAGATTTAAACACTTTATACGGTTTGGGGAACCACCTGTTGGAAGTCAGCATGCGTAATAAGTGATACTGGTGTAAAATTTTCTAGGCATTGATGTTGCCTGTTCATAAGTGCATGTTATTATATGAGCAGACTTTTTTGAGGTTGTCATGATTGAACTGGAGCTGCTGAGCATTGGGTATGTCTCTTATGGGGCTACTGTTGCTTTGCATGGTGTTTCTGGGTGCAGTGTGCAGAAATGAGGTGTAAAGCCAGAATTGCCTTGGCAAACAGTTCTGTGTCCTGTGCACAGCTGGAACACAACCAGCACAGAGTGGAGCAGAGGTGGGGTGTGAAAATGGATTAGCAAATCCAGACAATGCTGCTGTGCCTCTGCAGTGGAAGAGGTGGGTCTGGTAAGGGAATGGGATGTTCGCCCAGCTGCTCTGTGGATCTGAGCTGTCTCTTTGAAGGACCAGCTGAGTCCCTTTGCCCGATGGCCTAGACAATAATCACGGTTGTGCAAGTCCTTTGCCAAGCTGGGTATCACTTTTGGCTTGGTATTGGTGAATAACTGGATTTGCTGTTGTAAAGACTTGGGTAATTGCACCCTTAATGTGTTACTGTTCTATTACTTAGCGATGAATTGTTTATGCCTTAAGCTGTTGATGTTCTGTCTCTTAGGGTATCCCAAACCTATAGCTGATTGGGGCTGCCTAAATTCTTACCTGTGTACAGTAGAAGATGTTGTACTATTGCAAAAATTAAATAGGTGTCTGCCTCTTAGTCCTTTGTTTAACCCCTTTGATTTAAATTTCCCAGGTTTTAATACTAGATGAGCTGAACCAACAAGATGAGGTGGGCCAGAGATGAACAGTGAAAATTTCAGGAAGGAATCATATTATTTTTCTTTTGTTATTACATGTGTGTCAGTGGGTCCTTTTATAGTGACCTGCAAATGATGCTAAAATCAGTGGTAATTTTGCATGTGGTTGATAATTTCGGGTGTGCTTATTTAAATTAGGTGATCAGTTTAAATGAACTTGATGCTTGATGACAAGATGAATGCATCACTGCCAGCCTTCTCTTATTATACTTTCAGCAGGGGATAAATTTTAATAGATGTGAGAATAGAAGTGCTTTGCAGAGAACTCCCAGCATCACTTAGCCAGGTCTGATGATGTAAGAAGCCACAGGTGTCTCATTGCTGATGAGGCTGTAGATTTATTATTTGGTTTTTTGGTTGGATTTCTTTTTTTGCTGACAGGTTTTGCGTGACAAGTCTCAGCTTTAGTTCAGGCCACGTCCTGTTTGCTTCTGGCCATGGTGCAAGTAACGCTCATATTCAACCTTTGGCATGTATATGTTAAATACCTTAGATCCACAGATTTTGTTTCCTTTCCTTCTTCCCAGAATTAAATTAAAAATTATTCTACAATTCCATAGATGCAGGAAATAAGCAGTTACAGGTGTATGAATGAGTTTCTCTTTTGTCCAAACTAAATGGAATTAATTTCACTACTTTTTTAATCTACATTACAAGAGTTCTTTCCTGAAATCTTTCATGCACTCAAAAACACTCAAAAAATACAAGGGCCAGGTGCAGTTTATTTATTATTTACAAAAAAGTCATCACAGCACTAGGTCTGATGACACTATATGTATGCAAAACATGAGTTGCCTGATGACACAGTATGTATGCAAAAACTGTGCTGCAGGGTTATATTTAAAAAGGTCCTTGCTGTAGGGATGGTAGATGCAGCAGGTGAAGATACACTAATTCCAGACATTTAATATTAACTGGATACAAAACTGCTGAGTTTAAACTATTAGTCTATAGATATCTGATGCATGAATAAAAATTAGGCACATTTATTCTTACTCTTAAAAGCCTGATTCAGCAGGGAATTACTTTAAGTACTTTAGTAATCCCATTTACTTCAGTGGGACTACACATGAGCTTTAAATTAAACATCTGCAAGATATCTGTGCTCAAATAAAGCAAAGCTCTGAAGTCTGTTCTCAAGTGCTTTGCAGAATGGAGGCAGGATGTTTCACTGATGAGCTCCACGCCTCACACGTTGTATTGGAGGAGTTCACACACGGAACTGCTGTGTGGGAGGCAGAAATACAGAAGTAAAGGTAGTACAAAACTCACAGTGTAGAAATTTCAAAGGCAAATAGATCTTTTCTGGCTCCATAGGAACAGCCACAACTTTTTTCCAAGTTTTGTGTTTGTGTTTTGTTTTGTTTGTTTCTATGTTAGAGTTTTTAAACATAGTTCTGTATAACTTTAACACAAATAATTTTGGCTGACTTCTAGAATAGGGACATAACACTTTTTCCTTATACACTGTGTAAGTTAGTGTAAATACCGAAGCAGTAATTCTAGAGGATTTTTTTTTTTTTTTTCAAAAAATCTGCTATAATATTTGAGCAACTCTGTGTTATGAGTCTGCTCTCCTAGGTGTATCAGTGTCAGTTTTACCTCTTAGCTGAAGCTGGGACCTAGCCAGTAAGACAGTATATTTAATTCCAGAGATATTGTGCTTACTCAGTGAATACAGTTATTTTCATTGCAAAAGTGCTGATAAAGCTTATAAAAAACAAAAATACAGAACCTATTCTAACTTGAAAACAGGATGAGTATGTTCTGTACCCAGACTTCTATTTTCAGCATTGTTCCAAGCAACTGAATTAGATTTGAAATAAAAATGTAGTTTTTTTTTAAGGAAATGCAGCATTTATGTTGAACACCTTTGTCTCTGAAGTGATTTTAACAGTAAAAGAACTCTATGCAAATAAGGTACAATGTGTTGAAATGGATTTTTTTAAAGTATAAAGATATTACAATATTTTATTATAGTGGGAAAATATGATATATTGTTCCTGGATCTTGTCAACATTTGGAGTTGTGTTGTTGGTTGGTTTGGGGTCGTTTTATATATATCTACAGAACAAAAATGAGTGTATCACTATACCTTAATCCATTTATAAAGGAAAAAAAAAGTTAACTCCAAAAGTGTTTTATTTTATAAGACTTGATATAAGGAAAAGTGTTATATCAGTGATTACCCTAAATTAGCATTTAGATTATATAGGTTATTATTATAGGAAGATACCTAGAAAATCAGATTTATCCCAAGTAAATTTTTCCTAAATGGTGATAGGAACTGTGCAACTTTCTTGAGGAAGATGAGAAAGGTTTATGGATTTCCCCTTTGGAGCAAATTCCCAGTTCTGAAGATGGCTTGTCTAGCCTTGTTTGAGTATTTTTCTTTAGCCTAAGGAGGCTCTGTGATGCATTATTTTCTTGTAGACCTCATGATTGTCACAGTTGCTGTTGTCTGGACTTTATCTAATTATGTTATATTATTAGTTGCTGAAGTCTGATTTCAAATACAAACCACAGTATTTCACTAATATTGTGTCATATTAAAATAGCATGATTCTGTGTGACTCCCAAAAGACATTATTCTTTTTACACTGGTGCCAGGAATCAGCAGTATGGTGGTTCTGTTCTCCTCCACACAACAAGATGATGTGTAAAAATGCATCTTCAGTTTGTGATTTGCTGTTGTCCTAATCCTTTCTCATAGATGCTGTTTAACTAGTTGCTTCCCACTTTCTGTTAGTGAAGTTGAGTTTCACTTAGCAGGCTTTCACCAGCGCACTCTTTTTTTCCCCTTTGAGATTATATTCCCAAATTAAGTTAATTTTCAGTTTTAATTCCACATTGTAGTTCCTCACAGGTTAACAGTTTGCGCATTTGCATGTGCAATAACTGAACTTTTCCAAAGTCAAAGTTATTCATGAAGGTAGTGGATATTAAAGCATTTGGTACAAATTTAGCATTTAGTACATCCTTCAGTCTTGGGACTTAATAATTAATAACCATTACTTAATAACTGTAAACAATGTGTAGTCTCTTACAGCTTTACTTAGATCATGTTTAACAAACAGCAGCAGCTTTGTTGAAGTCAAAATACATAATATCTTTTTTAGTGAAGGCTAAAACAGAAAAGCTTTTAGCACTTTGGTTTATGTCACTGGTGTGGCTGAAAGCTTTTTCTCCCCACTGAGCAGTGCACAGCCCTTCCCTTTGCCGTCCTCCTCCTCCTCTAGGGCTGTCTCAGTTTCCTTTTCTGTTCCTAAATAAGACTCATTCTGTGATTTGACCTTTCTGATGTTGCCCCTACATATTTGCACTCTTCCCTAAAATTCATCCTTTAGTAATCTGACCTACTTTTTACTTGTGTATACTTTCTTCTAGTGTTTCAGGATCCTCAAAGAGCTCTCAATTTAGTCAAGTTTATCTTATGATGCTCATCTTATTTTCCCTTTTCATCAAGGTAGTTTCTGTTTATGCTCTTCACACTATTTTCACATTATATTTACAGATTTCTCTCTTTGGACTTTATTATAAAATAAAACCTAGTAGAGAGCAACTCTTAAGTTTGTCTTTTTTACAGGGCAGTCTTGGCAGATATTGGCTTGAGATATTGTCGTGCTCCCAACCCTCTGTGCTGCCAGCACAACTGTTTCTTCAGTGAGCTGTGATTTGGATCAGGAAACCAATCCAGCTTAAAAATAATCCAGCAAAAAGATTTATTTTTATTTTGCTCTTAAAGCTGAATCCTTTGCTCTGTTTGCAGAACATCTATGCAAACAATTGCCCTAATGCAATTGAGAGCATACAGAAAAGCTGGCTGTTCACCTTGTTTATTTGTAATTCCATTCTCTTTTTCTAGGAATTACAAATAACATTTTCCCCATAATCTTTCACCCAAGTTACCCTCAGTCTTGCACTTCCATCTAGTTTGCCCGCTGTTGATTAAAAAAGAAGAGATATTCCAGATGTGATGTAGTCACTTATCTGCCCAATAACAAAACTTTTTTGTGTACAATGGCCTTCCACTACCTGAGGGAAGGCTAAAAGAAACATGGACACTATCTAAAAGAGTATGTAGTGACAGGGCAAGGGGGAATGGCTTCAAACTGAAAGAAAGTAGGTTGAAGTTAGATTAGTTAGATATAGGAAGAAATTCTTTACTGTGAGGTTGGTGAGGCACTGGAACAAGTTGCCCAGAGGAGCTGTGGACTCCCCATCCTGAGAAATGTTCAAGGTCAGGTTGGAAGTGGCTCTGAGCAACCTGGTCTAGTGGAAGGTATCCCTGCCCATGGCAGGGACGTTGGAACTGGGTGGTCTTTTAAGGACCCTTCCAACCCAAGCCATTCTATGGTTCTGTACTGTAATGATCCTGTAGGACTTGCCCAACAGGTCCCTTGGTTGTTGAAGTCCCCCATGTTCACCCTGTTCTGTGCTTTGATGATCTAGCAGCAGCACCCAGAGCTCTTGAGTCCTGCATTGCCATGTCCTACAGATTTTCAAGGTGCCTGAGGAGGACGAAAACCTGATTGAAGCTTTTCTAATTGTTTGGAGGATTCATATTAACTCTCACATCAGGTAAGAATTGGGGTTGTTTAATGTTTATTTGTTAGTGCAAATAAATTATGTGCAAAGCATCTCTCTTCTGCCTGGATGTGTACTTTGTGGCTTTGCTATTTTTAAGTTGTAGGAATAACATTTTTTTGAGATCTTAATTTCTCTGGTAATTTTCATGTAAATTAGCTAGTGAATTAAATAATTCTGCTGCTTTAATACCTTAGGAAAAAAAAGTTCAGTGGCCTTCCTGCTCACCATGGTGCTGTTTTTCTGAATACCTCTATTGAGAGTTATATACCACTTATATCTTCCCAGAAATCTAGGCTTTTTGCCATGATTTAGGCCACTTATTAATTGAAAATCCTCCTTTATTAGTTAGAATTTTCATCACCAGTGATTACAGACCTTCAGAGAGCTCTGGTAAAGAGAATTCCTTCACCAGACAGACAGCTCTGCAGTGTTTCTGTCTCATGTGACTCCAGTGAAGGAGACCAGAGCTCTGCAGGTCACACCAGGAGACCTTTGTAATGATGAGTGCACCTCAAAGAAGGTACCCATCCCAGCTTCCATAGGGACCACAGTTCTTCAGCTACTCCCTGGAGCTTGCAGTTCCTTATGGTCTGCCTTGATTTTATCAGGCAGATTTTATCAGACATGGGGATGAGGCCGTATGCACTCACACCTAATTTTGGCTTAACATGGGATGTCTTGTGAATTTCTTTGCTTTTTTTCATATAAAAATGGATTTTTTTTTTAATTGAGTGGTGATAAATTAATGTTAAAATAGCAATTAGATTTTATATTTCTAATATTAAAAGACCTTTTGAAGGTTTTGACTGATGTCAAACTCCTGTTTTGCTGTACTGGATCAGAGCAAACAATTGTTTCATTTCACCAATGAATTAGTGTTGGTGCTTCTTATACCTCAGATAATTGGTTCTTCTAACTGAATCCATTTGTGAAATTAATGGAAAATCATTGTCATTCTAAACATTCTAAATATGTCAGTGTTTTGTGTTGTTTGGGGGGGGGTTTATTGTTGTTTTTTTTTTTTTTTCAATTTATGATGGAGAAAACAAGACAAATGCTACCAGAGGTGCAAAAGCTGAGGGTTTTACTGTTTGATACTGAATGTAATTTGGATATTTTGGGCACATTATAGTCACTTTTGAGATGTTTCCATTAACAAAGTCTGCAATGGAGGAATTGAGCTTTAGAGAACATTACCATAGGGCTAAGCAGGCTGTGCTGTAAAGACCATTAATAGAAAGCCACTCCCTCAATCTGCTTAAACTTTGGTGAGGATAATGCGGCTTACTCTAACTGATTTTTGATAAAACAGTAAAAGACAAACAGATGCTTGTTATGCCTGAGTTGAGAAGTGCACCCTATTGATAAGTTTCTTCTGCTTCTTCAGGAATATTTGTTCCAGGGGAAAAAAAAATTCTTACCACAGCTAACATTCAAGTCAAATACCTTAATGTATTTTGATATTTGAGTTTATATAAAGGAATATAGCAAGGGTTAGTGCATCATAATCAGCCTAACCAATGAATTAAACCTCCCAGCTGGTATGAGATTTCATTTATTCTTCATTGGCTTCTCTTCTGTTGGCCATTTCAGTGTTTGTAGCATAATGTCATGATCTTTTTATATGATGAAGAAACCCTTTCCCTGTGTGGATTACCCCCTCTGCATCTTGAAAACTGGCTTTCTTAGCAAGTGCACTTACCTTAATACCACATTGCTGCAGAATGGTTTTCTATTTGTCCACAAAAATTTCACTTAAAGATTAGATTCTGCACTTTGGAAGACACAACCAATAATGCAGAATTTTGAATGTCTGTCTCTGTGTTGCACAGGTGCAGAACAATTTTTATGCTCTTGGTGAATTCACATGAATTTGTGTTTGCAGCTCTGCATGTGAATAAATTATGCATATCTGTGTTGTGTGTTCCTGGCAAGTACAAGATAGACATTGGATAAATTAGTGTTTGCAGTATTTTTTTCCTAAAAACAAACTGTATGATTTGGAGAATTTTAAGCCTTAAGTTTTGTTTAAAGGTAATCTTTTCTTCTTTTTTTTCTCTAGGTGGAGTCTAAATCAGTGGTTTTATCTTTGTATGTACTTAGATTTTTTTGTATGTACTTTTTTATGTACTTTGATTTTTATCAAAGTATCATCCTTTAGAAAATGCAGTTGTTATAGTAAGAAAAATCCTTTTATGTAGAAGCTTATGATCTTGTACAAAAGGTCCTTTATGAAAAATTATCCATTATTTGATTTTTTGTAAATCACCTGTACTTTGTATTAAGTATGTAATGGTAGAATTTAGTCTAAGATTTATGCAGAATATAAAAATATCTCTGACAGTGTCTGCTCTAATCATGGAATGTATGTCTTCCTAATAACACAATGTATTTGAAAAACAATTATACGATGTTCTCTTATGTCTGAATGCATAATAAATTTAATTGACTTACAGAGTAATAATTTGTGTTTAGTTGGGCATGGATTCATCACTAAATTGTTCCATTGTAGGTATGCCTAAAATCACCATTGCGGAGATCACCTTAGTTTCTGTTTTAGGTTGTTAATTTAAAAATTTGTCATTAACCTGCATGGTATTTCATTATGTTAGGTACAAAGTATTTGTTTATGTTAGGTACAAAGTTTTTTTTCAGCCGATTTGAGAAGTAAAATTGATTTTGAAATTCCCTTATTTCATGTGATCATATTGCAAAAATCATGTTAATTAACCCACAGTTATCTATCTCCTATTTTTGCTTATAAGAAGTTCTTCCCTGAAAAAAAAAAATTGAATAAAGCTGGAGGACTATTTCTGCAATACAACATGCTAAAGTTAGAAACTGAGTGTTGCAGTTTTGTCTTCACTTGTAAAGGGATATAGTTTTGGTTTTATGTAAGTTTGAGAATGCAGTTTCTGTCTAACGAATCTTTGATTTTATTTTTACCAGCTGATTGCATATTTGAAAAATTGAGCCAAATGAAATATTTTAGAAATTTCAGGCAATTTTGAAAATTTATGATGTCAGGATTTTCTTACCTTTAATTTCAGTAACCAAAAAGAGAATGAATCTGGCATCATGCAACTTTGTTATTCTGCAGTTCTAGTGCTGAAAATTATTTGTATAGGTTTAATAGAAAAAAAAAAAAAGTGATCTTTTCTGTGCCATTTGGTGTCAGTGGCATGTTTCTAGATTAAAAAAAATGTTGGCAAAATGATAACCCTTTAAGTGTGAAAAATGTGCATGTTATTTTAATCAGAAATTTTGTTGTGTTTTTCACTTGTTTGGGGTTTTAAATTTTTTCCTCCTTTCTCTTACAAAGTCTAGCACAGGTTTAATCAATGGTTGGATTAATCAATGACTAGAAGTGTCTGGCTCATCCTGCTGGCTGTTGAGTGAGTTTCAGTTTGTAAACTATTTGCCTGATTTTGGAAGACGTGCACAATTGCTTGAACAATTGCACAATTGCTTTAACAAATACAGTATTTTTCCCCCTATTTTCACAGTTTTTGGGAGACACAGCTGCTGTCCACATTTGGAAGTGTTGTGCAGAGCTGGAGCTACTGTGTTGCCACGTCCTGAGTTAAGAGTTCATTTATGGGGACAAATAAGCTTGTGCCCCCATAATAATTTGAATTATTTTATGAGGTAATACTTTTCTTTATCTTCTTATGGTTTTATTTTTTTAAATAGAACCTAAAATTGTATCTACCTAGAGTACAAAATCTTTAATATGATTATTTCAATAAGACTGCATGTGTGTGCATGAAGTTGTTAGAATGGAAGTCTTCAATATGCAAGTACGCTTGCTACCAGTAAATTTTGTTTTATTTCATCCTGTCATGCTGGGAGTGAGTGTTGAAAGACGATCAGGCAAGTGTTGCTCAGGCAGAGGGGAGAAGCACGTCATCCAGCCCCCAGAATAGCATCAGCAGTAAATACGGTCATGCTGTTCCTCCCCGAGATAGACCCAGATCACATTCGTAGCACCCACCGGCTCTGCTGCTTACCAGACCTTCAGGCCTTTGATGAAACATTTACAAATGCAGCTGCAGTTCAGAGGCATCTTCTGCCAGCACTGAAGTAGCTGACATCAAGAAAACGGGAGGAAACGGGATCACAAGGCATGGAGTTCAAACAAAACGCAGTTTAGGGGGAATACAAATTTAATCATAGTATGAAAACACTGCTCCAAGATATGAACCCTGTACTTGCTAAAACTCCTGTTTCGTGTTACCTTGTTTCCCAGTCACTTACGCTAAAGCATGAAGCTTTTGTAGAGGAAGAAAGGTGAACTGAAAAACAGGTCTTTGTTCAACTGTCTTGGGTCACACACAATGTCAAAACTGGAATTAAAATATATTGTAAAGCGAAATCAGAGAGAAGCTGAGATTAAAAATTTTTTCCAGTTTCAGTTATTTCTCACTTTGTGCAATATATTGAAATGAAGTTAGATGGCCCTGAAGCTCTGTGGCAGTGGCCTATCCCTTAGAGGAGAAATTTTAATTTTTCAAGGGCAAGAATTAAACCCTGTCAATTTCTTCCTCTTGAAAAGATAGATTATCCCACTGGGCCAAAAGAATATTCTTACTGCCTAGTCCCAAAGCTCTGTTCATATTGACTCAAGTTAGTGTTACTGCTGTGCTTTTATAATGTTTGTATTTTGCTCTGAGGACTGTAACATACAGGTCAACTTCTGCCTTTGTGTTGTGCCCCATGGACTTGACAGGACACTACAGGAATTAAGCCAAGGCACCATGTCTTCCTCCACCCCCCACCAGTTTGCACGTCTCTGTAAAATTTGAAAAGCTCGTTTCAGCTTCTGCAGCTTCTCTCCTCTGGCTTTGCCCCCGCACCGGTGCATTAGCTCGGGTGTTAGTGGAGAGGGTTTGTTATTTCAGACACATACCATCGCCTGCTGCCCTCACTTCTCCCCTGAGCTCGCACAGGGCACAGGGACAACTTCATACTTTCATTTGTATCAGTTACACACACAGGATTTAAATTCATCCCTCTCTTTTTTTTTTTTTTTTTCTCTCTCCAAATAACTTAATAAATGCTAAATTGCAAGTATTCCTGCCTTC
>JAYDZK010000113.1:120582144-120600456 GCA_034509185.1 Euphonia xanthogaster
CAGCTGGCACTAATATCCTACCTCATTTTTTCTTAAGAAAATCTATTTGGGATATCTTTAAATGTGATGGGGGAAGTGTGTTTTCAGAGCAGTAGCTCTGGTATTTGTTCTCTATTTGTGAGTGACGTTATGCAGTTGAGAAAAATCATGCCAGCATGTTTCTGTCAGTGCCAAAAGAACATAGACAGTGATTCAGTGCCCAGATCTATTGCTGCCCAAAACTGTATCTTGTCCTATTTTTACTTTCACAAATGAGGGTCTTGCTTATTGAGAGGAGTTAGGTGAATGTTATGTTTGCACGCTACTTGATAGTAAATTTAATCAGCTGTTTTATAGTCTGCTGTTCTTTCATTTCAAGCAATACGAATTAATTAGTTTTCAAAATTCAGTAAGTGTACAGTAAATTGATGTATCATAATTGACCACCACGATTTCCTTGTTGTTTCTGCCGTACTATAATTTGAAAACACAATGCAATAGTGATGCATAAATTATGTGATTTAGATTGAGGAGGAAGAAAGTCTTAGCAAAAGAAAATATTCTACCTACACTCATGGCTCCCACCCTGCCATGAGCACTTGTGAGCTGCATTGCCCAGACAGAACCATGATTTTCCTGTGGTGGTGTGGAGCCCATGGTGGCCCAGGACAGAACAGCCTCCATCCCTGCTGCTGTGCTGGTGCAGGCTGCTCTAAGATGATGACAGATGATGATCTAAGCTTTTCAAAGCACCTTTTTTTTACTTCTGTCTAACACAGATGTCTGATGTTAAGTGAGATTTCAAAGAGTCGAATTGAAATATTTTGTGTGTTACTGTTTTAGTCCAGCTTGCGCAAACATAATGAGCAAACAGCAAGAACTAAGGCTGAAGAAACAAGAATTTCCTTATTTAAATAAGAGCTATACTTCTATGTTGTCACCCTGATTAATGCTGTTAAAAGAAATGGATCTTCCTTAGTGGCCCCTATTTTTTTACTTGTCAATCACAAGGTGTGGAAGTACATGATTATGCTTTAAAGCATCTTAAAGCTATTTTTCTGAGCAGTTTGCTGGAAAAATATTAAATGTTTAAACTTACTTACTAATTAATTTATCAAAGTGTTCACATTTCCAATAGAAAGTGTAACAAGTTTTTAGGAATTTTTGAGAATTATTAAAGTTTGGGTTTGTTTCAGGCATGGAAAGAATCTGATTTCTATAATTTTTCAGGAAAGATTTAAAAAAATATTTTCCAGTCAAAAAATGAAACTATGAGTCCAAGTCCATGAGACTTCCAAGGACATTTTACAAAATTGTATTTAACTCCTTAGATTTTCTTAAGACTTTCTGTGTTTGGGTGTCATCTAGTTACTGGATATTTATATTTTACAGTGTGATTGTAATAGAATTTGAACTGTTCTAAGAGCTGGCACAGGACCCACTGAAGCAAGTACAAATCACCTCTGTAACTTTGGTGGACTTTGCTTCGGCATCTCTCCAATCTATTTTACAAGGTCAAAGTTGTGCACTCTGGTTTTGGCCACAGGCAATGACACCTGCAAGCTGGAATATTTCTTACATTCATTGTTTGTGTTGTGGTAATATGTGAATTTTAATGGGCAACCAAAAGCCACTGTGCCAGACAGTGCTGTGCAAACAAAATGTCATCACTGTTAGATTAAAACCAGGATAAAAATCAACACCTGGATGGTATGCACAGGGGTACAAAGTTTTCACTGTTGTGGGTTACTCGTCTAAATTAGTGTGAGAGAAGGAGAAATATGTGAAGTCATGACACAGAATGGTTCCTAAAAGCTTGGTAGTGATCCAAGTTTGTGAGCCATGTCCACGGAGACAACAAACACGGGCAAGTATGCAAAAAGTTTTAAATTGTTTGAATTTGGCTGATATGTTTACATAAAGGCTAGAGGAGGGATAGACTCGATACAGCTTTAATGTTAATATCTAGATTTTAAGGTTTATGGCTATGAAACTGCATTTTTTTCACCTTATGAAAAAATATTAAATCTCTTTCTGTGTGTGCGTTAAAAGTCTAATATTTCAGGAAAATTCATTCCGGTCATCAAAATGGTTGAGATTTATATATCATTAGAACAATTAATACATTTGTTACATCAAAAGTACTAATAACTATTTTGAAATAGGCTTACTATAAAAATTTGAAAAATGTTATATAAAAATTAATTATTAAACAGTATTTCTGAAGCATTTACGTATCAAACTCCTGCATGGAACAGGAATACTATTGTATTTAGGGGAAATTTGGCAGAATTTTGTGGTGAAATGCCTAAAAAAAACCTAGTATGATATGTTAAGTTACTTTGAAAGTGACTAAATAAATTCTAAGTTGATTTTGTTGGATGTAAAATGGTAACTGATAAATTATATTTCCTGAGAACATGAATCAGCTATCTACAATTGCCATCGCTCCATGGTTTTATATGCAGTTAAATTAGGGCACAGATAGTCTCAGCTGTGTCTATCAAGACATAATGCTGCTCTCACTCTTTCTATATAGTTGCATATCTAATTTTTCAGTCATGTTAAAGAAAGTTCTTGTGCATTCTTGTGTCAGTATTAAGTCTCAGCTGTGTACCTGAGTTCACTGCTATGTTGTTTTGACTCATATCATCACCAGTAAAGCAGCATCTGCCAGTGGAATTTAGTCAATAACCATTGATGACAGAAGGTCCAGAACAGAACCTGCCTTGCTTTCCCAATGAGTATTAACTCCTGCAACACTGTCGATTAGGCTGGTTCTGCATTTGGAACTGAACCAATGCATCTGTTAATGATTCATAAACAGAATCCAGCTAATTTTCATCTATAATGGCTCTGGCTGCATAGAAAAAAAAAATCCCCCTGCAGTCTAATACATTTGGGTTTCAATATGGACAATTAATTGATCTGATAAGAAAAAAAAATGTTTTTTTAACTTGCATCAATTACTTTAATGACACATCTGACCTATGTGTTTCTGGTTTATAACATGGAGTGAAAGGTAAAGTAAAGAAGAAAACTGATTACCAGAATTCTGATTTCCAGATCCTTCACCCATTTTATGTAACTGTTTATCAAAATGTTTTTTATTTTTAGCATTAGCTGTAAATGTTATTTTCTTTCCATGATGTAAAAATATGTGCATTTAAAAAACTTGTAGAGGGGCGTGCATATTTACATATATTTTTGTAAACATATATAGGATGCTAAAAAAGGCCCAAGAGAGGCCATGCAGAGAAACAGGGCAAGAACATCAGTGTGGTAGGAAAAATGATTTATCACACAGAGCTAGGGGTCTGCTTGAAGACACAAGCTGCCAAGCTGCCAGTCAGATTTGCATTTGTGTTGCTTGTGTGTTTATGGCACACATTAAACATGCCTTTAAGGAGACTTTTATTTCAGTTGTGTAAAGCCTTGTGTAAATGCTTGTGGAACAAGGTGTTCCAGGTTGTGGTGAGCTTTTTCATAATCTGGCCCTTTTGCTTGCTTTTCTGTGGGTATGAGAAGGTAGAGGGGCAAACATAGGTGAATGGATAGGTGCTGGTTCTGAAGAGAAAGGAATCGTTCATCCCTTTTTCTTCGTCTCTGGAAGAAGGTTGGTTATATGCACCGTGTTTTGGAAAAGGGAGGCCTCGTGTGGTCAGCCATGGGAACAGCCTTGTCGGGCTGGAGGGATCCCAGCCGCAGGCACCCCCTCCTTCAGCGGAGCCAGGACTATGAACACGAACATCGGGGTAGTATATATCAGGGAATCATAGAATGGCTTAGGGTGGAAGGGACCTCAAAGATCATCCACTTCCAACACCCCTGCCATGGGCAGGGACACCTTCCACTAGACCAGATTGTTCAGACCCACTTCCAATCTGGCCTTAACATTTCTTGGGATGCAGAGTTCATAGCTTCTCTGGGCAACCTGTTCCAGTGCCTCACCACTCTCACAGTAAAGAATCTCATCCTAATATGTAATCTAAACCTACGCTCTTTCAGTTTGAAGCCATTCCCCCTTGTCCTGTCACTACATGCTCTTGTAAAAAGTCCCTCTTAGTCTTTCCTATAGGCTCCCTTCAGGTGCTGAAGGCCACAATTTGACAACCTGTAAGCCTTCTTTTTTCCAGGGTGAACAATCCTAATCCTCCTAGCGTTTCCTCATAGGAGAGGTGCTCCATCCCCCTAATCATCTGGTCCTCTGGACCTGCTCCAGCTGGTCAGAATCCTTCCTGTATTTCATAGCAATATGGGTGACTAGGTTAGGAAGAAGGTCCACATGTGTATGATTGCAGCTGCTCGGTCTTTCTTTATTCAATACATTTCCTTGCCTTACTAGATATTTAAACCAGGTAACAAAATATAACTCAAACATAGTAGTCCATGTGTGATATTAAATTAATTAGCTGTACTAAGAGAAGCAGGGTAGTGGTCTATATGGTAATTGACAAAATGACAACACAACATTTCAATTTAAAGACAAAATGAAGGAAAAAAAAGCAAAGCAGACACCTGAAAGTGTGCCTAGTTTATGTAAATAAAAAAAACCCAAAAAACCAGTTCCCAGTTCTTTCCCTTGAGTTACTGTAAGATCTAGCTGTGAGGAACAGCTGTACAGCAGCCTAGGCAGGGATCTGTGAGAATATCCATGTATTGGTGAGTCACAGGTTAAAGCACATGTGCGTGAGAGGATATTCCATCACTCTTACCTTAGACATGTATCTTTAAGAGAAATTAATCCAGCCATAATGCCATTGACTGCATTCTTGTTGTCAGTTCTGAGCACGCTCTCCAACTTTTTGAAGAATAACAATTAAATTAAATTCCCCCAAATGTGGGATTTACTATCAGTAACACTGATTGGTATCAGCTGGGATTTGTGAGAAGCCTCTCACCCTGTATGAGCTTCTGGAGATATTATTTTGGCTTGTGAGCAGGGAGTAGGGGGTGGTCTCTGAGGAAGGCATGGGCCTGCCCTTGTGCCCACTCCCATGATCAGTACAGGACTGGAAGCTGGCTTTTTGTTTCTTTCCTTTTTATTTATAAGATTTGTCCATTACCTTGTCTCAGTGACTTAAATCCATTCCCTTGCTTAACATTAGTAAAAATTTCCCTTAATGTTCTTGTTATTGGGATACAGCTCTCAACATACTAGGTTCAGGTCTCTAAGATACTTATCACGAGGTTCATCTCTTACATAGAAATGGCATGTGCGACTGAGTTATCAGTTAGTAGTCGCCTTTACTGGGAACTGAGCAGTCAGAACGAAGAGAACAATACTATGCACTCTGTAATCCCACTGTGCTTTTTTACATTGCTAAAAATCTGCCTGCTGTTGCTGATAGTGTCCAATGTACTATCAGTAATAGCATTTCTAAACTATCTCCAGTGTAAGATACAGAGGAGGCATTTCCTGATGATGTAAGCCATTGTTCGTTATCAAATGCTTTTCAGAAAGGACCTCGCTTCACACAGGGAAAATGAAGAAAGCCCTGCAAAACTGTTAAATTTTCTAATTTTATCTAGAAAAAAAAATTAAGAAACTTTCTCTCTTGAGATTGAAAGAACATATCTGGAGGCAAAAGAAGTTATTCAAAAGCTTTGTTCCTTCTTGCTATGACTCATTTTGCAATAGACTCATTTTGCTCGCAGGGTCCAATTCAGGATGACTTACGGTAATTTTTTTTTTTTTATTATTATTTTTTTTCCCCAGGTGCATGTTGCTGATGTTGAAATGCTGAAATTCATACTGGAAGCACTGGTGAAAAAAAAATTAAAACAAACAAACAAAACGCAAATAAATTTAAAAGGCTAAATCCTGCCATGTGACCTTCCCTACTTGCGCATCCATCTTCCTGCGCTTCCTTAGGGGATGCTGCAGACGGCTTTGCAGGCGGTTTCCCCCTCGGAAGGGCTATCCTCCGAGCAGTGAGGGCTGTCCCCCGCGTCCCCCGGGAATCCCCTTCGGGTAATTTCCAAAAGCGGATCGGCGCGGGGCGGGCACGGCCGCCGCTCCCCGCTGCCTCCTGCTCCGCCCGGCGCCGTGGGCCGAGCCGGGCCCAGCCGGGCCGAGCTGAGCCGGGCATGGCGCCGCTGGTGCTGTACCACTGGACGCAGTCCTTCTCCTCGCAGAAGGTGAGGGGTGGGCAGGGGAGTGGAGCCCTGGATCGCCGCCTCCCGCCGTGCCCACAACCCCTGCGCGCCCGCGGCGGCATCGGGGCGGGAGGGGTGGAGGATGGAGGGATGGGGGATGGTGGGATGGAGGGATGGAGAGATGGAGGATGGAGGATGGAGGGGGGCGGCCGTGGGTGCGCCGAGGCGGGGCCGGGAGAGCGGCCGGGCGGGGATGGGGATGGTGCCCGGGCGGGGACGGTGCCCGGGCGGGGATGTTGCCCGGGCGGGGATGCTGGCCGGGCGGGGATGCTGGCCGGGCGGGGATGGTGCCCAGGTGACCCCGGCCGTGCCGTTCCAGGTGCGGTTGGCAATAGCCGAGAAGGCGCTGAAGTGCGAGGAGCGCGATGTGAACCTGCCCCTGAGCGAGCACAACGAGCCGTGGTTCATGCGCTTGAGCTCCTCTGGAGAAGTACCTGTCCTGATCCATGGGGAAAACGTCATTTGTGAGGCAACGCAGATTATTGATTACCTTGAAGCGACGTTTGTAGATGGTAATCCCACAGCAATTTCAGTGTGTGATTCTTCCCCTCGCCCCATAGGCTGCAGCAATGCTGGGGGCAGCTCTCCTGTGTCGCTGCAGGACTCTTCCTTCAGGGCAGAATATGTTTATAGTCTCACAAGTAAACGGGCTCTCTTAATAGCTAGCAGTTTGGGTTGAAAACATATTCCTCTAAAGTGAGCTGAAGGCTTTCCAGCACCTTCATGAGTGAGCTTTTATAAGTAAAACCTACCACTGTCCTTAGCCCTTCAGGAAGGATGGAGAGGTCAGGAATGGCAGCAGCACCATGCTGCACCCAGGTGTGACACTGCCATGAAAAGTAACATACTAAACAGAGCTGCATGACTGCCTTTGTCAAGCAGGTCCAGATTCTCTGTGAGATAAGAGGAAACATACTTAATTTCAGAATAATCTTCTGTAGAACAATGGAAGTAGAATGAGCAAAATTTTTTTGGAGCCAAAATGGAATGAAGTGGTAAAAGAGCAAGAAGCGAAGCCTTGGAAGTGATCATGTGCAAGGTTTTGAAGTTCTTTGTGCCTGTACTGTTTAAAAACCCCAAAAACCCCAAACAACAACAACAAAAAAAACCCTGCCTCAATGTTTGAAGGAAATGCAGAGCTGTATTTTGTATAGGTGTGAAGATGGAAGCATTTTGTATTTCAGGGATTTAGCACTGCAATTTCTGAGGCATGAAGAAAACTTCATTGTTGAGTGAACATAATTTGTGCTGTCTTTTAGTCAAAAAAAGATTTGGGGCCCAGGTAGATCAAGGGTAGGGTAAAACTCATTGATGTGCAGGAATACTTCCAGCCACACTTTGTGCAGGATTTCTGTGCTGTAATTTTTACACCATTGCAGGAGCAGTAACATTTCAGCCATAACAATTGCCTGGAATCTCAGCTGTCCCCAGCTGTGAGAGCATTATAGGGTTGAATGTCATGGTCACCCATTCCTAGATGTATGTAACAGAGCTGAGAGCTGAGAGTGGTTTTCTGATTTGAAAGCCCTTAAATACATGTTTGTGTGGGTTGCTGCATTTGCATCCATTTATAATTGGAATTATAAAACATTTTTAAATGAGCTACAAATATACATTTCTCTGAGCTGCAATCACACCACTGAGTTATGCTGGGGAACAAGTGAAACTTTCTTACCTGTGGCTGTGTCACCTGTCCCAGCTGGACATGACTAAATGAACTTTGGTCAATTAGATGATTCTTCTTTTCTTAACTTTATTTTTAACTTTGTTTTGCAGAGGAAGTACCAAGATTAATGCCAGAAGAGGGGAGCATGTATTATCCAAGGGTGCAGCACTACAGGGAGCTTTTAGACTCCTTGCCTATGGATGCCTACACACATGGCTGCATCCTGCACCCCGAGTTAACAGTGGACTCCATGATTCCAGCCTATGCTACCAGCAGAATCCGTAGTATGTACTGGTGTAGCTCTGAATGTCTCTGACTTAGTAGATTGCTGCATTGCATTCATCTTCTTTCCTAAGTCCACCTTAAACACAAAATACTGAGCACAGTTTACGGATTTTAGTTGCAGTCCTTGATAATTTGTGCATATCCTTTTTATTGATTGTGTATTCTGTTGGGATTTGGAAATGGGAAAGAGGAAATATTATTTTTGAGGTGTCTGTGGAGATATTTTTTTTGTACCACGGCTACCTTTTAAATGATGCCTTTATGTTTCCTTCAATGTATTACAAAAGAACTAAATAGTTCTAGGACAAGTATCAACTCCTGACAGCATGGCTGGATGATGATTCCCTGTTTACTATTACATTCTGAGATCTCTGATTGTTTTGTCAGCATCAGTGGTTTATATAGTGTTGATTTTTTTTTTAATGATGTTTTAGAGTGCTCTGTAGAACAAAGTCAAATACTGCAGAGTCTTTGAAATGTAATACATCTATACTATTAGTGAGTCCACAATAACATAAATGGTGATATTGTGTTAGCTTGAGAAATCATATTTCCAACAAAATGCCTTATCCTCCTGTTAAAATTTCTGGTAACACACTATTATGTTGTCAGAAGTGAAGGCAGGAATTTAATTTTCCATATTGTTGCATGGTTGATGTTACTGAAGTAACATAGAATCATAGGATCACGAAATCATAGAATCATAGAATGGCCTAGGTTGGAAGGGACCTTAAAGACCATCCAGTTTCAACATCTTCCACTAGATCAGGCTGTTCCAAGCCCCATCCAGCCTGGCCTTGGACACTTCCAGGGATAGGGAGTCCACAGCTTCTCTGGGCAATCTGTTCCAGTGCCTCACCACCCTCACAGGAAAGAATTTCTTCTTCATATCTAATCTAAATCTACTTCCTTCAGTTTAAAGCCACTCTCCCTTGTCCAAGAACATGAATTATTCTCTTAATCAGTGCATTGTCTGGTTTGGTGGTTTTGATTTGTTTTCTTTCCCAAATGTTGATGCAAACTGTTTATTGAACAATTGTGCGTTACTCATAGGCATTATGGGTAGTTTTTCTGTTTTCACATGGTAATAATCAGTTCTTTTTTTACAGTTCACTTTTCAACATTGTCCTGTGCTTTTCTTGCTGTATGTATTCTTCTGCTCAAGCTTCTAGTTGATATAAATTGTTCTCGGTTTGCACATGTTCATACTGGCAGAGCTAACATTATTGCTTATCTAAATTTGGATGTTTTCTTATCTTTTCATACTTAAACCATAGCCTACATTTTTTGATTTGAAGCATTTTTTTGAAAAGCCTGTGGATGTTTCTTAACAATTCCTTTGCATGTTCAAACTTATCCTGATTGGAGGTGGTTTCATTTTCAGCTGAAACACCTTTATTTTCAGACTGCTAGATATAATAAGGCATGAGCCAGTTGTGTATTATGTTTATGCATACCAAATCCAAGTAAGTAATTAATTGCATATGTAAAATTTTAGTTGTGTGAGTATATCCTTCAATTTCTTCATACACTGTATTGAAGGATGGCTTTCACAGTCATGTTGAAATGAATATATAAAAAAGTGAGTTTGTTATTCTCTAGAAAGAATTTTTATCAGTTTAATTTATCAGACTTAATTGTAACTAAGCTTTATTATCAAGTACAAGTAAGAGGTGATTCATGCTCTATAATTATTCTTTTGTTCTCGGTTTGTGATTAGAAATACTTATTTTTAGAAGATTTATAAATCACTGTCTTTTGGTATTCTAGGTTTATGAATATGGCATTTTCAGGCAAAGCCCCATTTTAAGGAAAAGGCTATACACGCATAGAAGAAATCAGTGAAATTAACTTTTCACGTCATTCCTTCTTTAAATCATGTAATAATGTTCTTCTAGGACATGCGCACAGTTCTTAAAGAACATTTCCAAAAGCATCACAGACTCTGGCATCAGATTTTAGCTAAATGAAAACACCTTGGCTCCATATTCAGTGGCATTTAGGCTTTTGCTGTGAAATTTTGCCTATGGCCTACAGTGACAAGAAATCTCAGTGTGGGCCTACCAGCACTGTCACATTGCAAACTTATGAGCTGAAGGTGTGGTGGGTCAATTTAAAAAGCATTCAAGTTTTCCAAAATGTGATGTATTTAAATCCTAATCTAGTGCTGATGCTGTATTGAAGCAACACTTCCAATTTCCTTGGTATGATATTTGTACACAGGCTATGGATCAGTTCCTGTGGATTGCATTATGAGTATGTTTGGATAGCTAATATTTGTCATTCATCTTTTTGTCTGCCTTTGTGTTTTGTTTTGGTTTTTTTTTCCTTTTTTAAAAATCTTTTTAAATTAGGCCAAATAAGTAACACAGAATCAGAATTGAAGAAACTTGCAGAAGAAAATCCAGACCTTCAAGATGCCTACATAGCAAAACAGAAGCGCCTTAAGGTAAGAAGCCCCTTTGTATAAGCCCCTTTATTATGAGCTTTTTAGTGTTAGATTTTTTGGTCACAATATAAACATTTGTTTCACTTGTCATTACCAGTAATGTCATGCAGTGGTTTAACCCTTCAAGGCATGAAACAGTCTGTCCTCAGGTCAGCTACACACTTCAAGTGTGTGCTGAAGTACTGGACTGGTCCCACTGACTTCAAAGGTAAGCACACATCAGTGCTGGTGTTGGGCTGTTGAGCACCCTGCAGGGGTAGGCAAACCTTAATATCTAGCATCTCTAAAGTTTTCTTCTGTTTTCTGAACTGTCACCAGTATCCATGTAGTGTCCATCTATGTGGAGAAAATAATCACAGTTTATGAACAAACACTGTAGTTATAAGCTTCTCTGATAAAAGTATAAACTCTGTACAATGATTAAAACACTAACCTGTGTGTCTATTTAGTCTAAACTGCTGGATCATGATAATATAAAATACCTAAAGAAAATACTGGATGAACTGGAAAAAGTTTTGGATCAGGTTGAGACTGAATTGCAGCGGCGAAATGAGGAAACACCAGGTAAGGAATTTGTCTTGCTAAATCCTGTTAATATTTCTGTTTGAGGATACTGAGTAAGCATGTTGACAGCAGCATTATAAAACAATTTTTAATGTGTCAGATTTGATACTTTTAGTATATATTGATCTATACATCACAGAAGGGATCAATACTGTTTTAAATACTGGCTTATTTACTGTTTCAGTCAGTGAGTTCTCATTGTCTCATAAGAGTGCTTGATCACATTTTCAGAAAAATGAGTATAATTAGCTGCACAATTTTTTAGTATTTTTATCAACAAAATCAGAAAAAATTTAACCACAGAATGTTGATGTTATAGGTGTAGGCTCCAGTTCACTATAATGATCACAGCCTTAATATTTAACACCGGTTTATTATAATCTTGTGCAGATACTCTGCTGATATTTGTGGTATCTGCAGAATAAGCAATCTGAATAATTGCTCTAATCATTATGCAACCCTTTCTCTCACCCTTTTGGAAAACAGTCCTGTTTACCTGCTTCCAGCCAAATGAAAGTAAAATTTTTCACACAATCACAGGATCATCAATGTTGAAAGAGACTTTCAAGATGATCTCGTCTGACTGTCAACCCAGCACCATCATAACCACACCTGAACCATATCCTGCTGTCTGCTGCCCTGGGCAACATATTCCAATGCCTGACCAGTCTTTCAGTGAAAAACATTTCTAATATCCAATCTGAACTTCGTCTGGCTCAACTTAGGGCCATTTCCTCTCATCCTGTTAGAAAGGACTGGCCCAAATGCTGAGCCCTGGGGAACCCCACTAGAGACCAGCCACCAAGTGCATGTAACTCCATTCACCACCACTCCCTGGGCCTGGACATCCAGCCAGCTTTTCAGTCAACAAAGAATGTACCCACCCAAGCCAGTTTGCCCAGGAGAATGCTCTGGGAGACAGGTCAAAATCTTTGCAGGTATCTAGATAATATGCACAGCCTTTCCCTCATCCAGTAAGTGTGTCACTGGCCATGGAAGGAGGTCAGGCTGGCCAAACAAGACCTGCCTTTGTAAACTCATGCTGGCTGGGCCTGTTCCCCTGGTTGTCCTGCACATGCCATGTAGTGACACTCAGGACAATTTGCTCCATGGTATTTCCCAGTACCAAGGTCAGGATGACAGGTCTGTAGCTTCCTGGGTCCTCCTTCTGACCCTTCTTGTAGATGGGTATTACATTTGCTAATTTCCAGGCAAAAGAGACTTCTGTGGTTAACCAGGATTGCTGGTAAATGATTGAAATAATTGGCAACTTTTTGGCAGCTCCCTTCTTACTCTTGGGCACATCCCATCTTGACCCATAGACTTCTGAGTGTCTAACTGGCATACAGGTCACTAACCATTTTCTCCTGGCTTGTAGGGGCTTCACTCAGCTCCCCATAATCAGTTTCCAGCTCTGGGAGCTGGATAGTCTGAGGAGCACTGGTTTTGATGTTAAAGACTGTGGCAAAGAAGGCATTAAGTACTTCAGCCTTTTTCTCATCCCCATTGTGTTTTCCCTTTCATCCAGCAAAGGGTTGAAACTCCTTAGCCCTCCTTTTGCTACCAATGTATTTACTGAAGCTGTTTTTGTTGTCTTTAGCTGCAGTGCCAAATTAAGTTAGTTTGGCTTTCTTTCTGATTTTCTCCTGCATAACCTCATGATATCCTCAAGTTACCCCCTCCTTCCAGAGGTGAGACACTGTCCTTTTTACCCTGAATTCCAGCCTAAGTTCCCTGTTTACCCAGGCTGGTCTTGGTCCCTGACAGCATATGGGAACAATCTGTTGCTGTACATTCAAGAATTCTTCCTTAAGTCTTGCCTGTCCTTCCTGTACTACTTTGCCTTTCAGGACTGACTCCCAAGGAACTCTGTCAATCAAACTCCTAAGCAGTCCAAAGTCTGCCTGGCAGAGATCCAAGGTGGCAGTTCTGGTGGTGCCTTTCCTTACTTCACCCAGAACTGAAAACCATCATTTCTTGGTTGCTGTGCCCAAGATGGCCACTGACCACCACATCACCCATGAGTTCTTCTCCAGTTGAGAGTAAGTTTTCTTCCACACACTCCAGGAATCTCCTAGACTGCCTCCTCTCCTCCTGAAATGTGTTGCATTTTCAGCAGGCATCTGGCAGGCTGAAGTCCCCCACAAGTACAAAGGCAGGAAAAAAATGAGAGACTTCTGCCAGCCTCCTGTAGAGTGCATCATCTGTCTCTTCGTGGTGGCTAGCAGGTCTGTAACACTCTCCTGCAAGGACATCTGCAATGCTGACCTTCCCCCTGATCTATACCCACAGGCACTTAACCATGTCAGCATCCTAAATTCTGTTTAAATGGGATTAGCTTTCTGCTTTTTCACAGTGTGGTTCAACTCAACTCCCAGTGGTGCTAATAGGAGTCCTTCTCCTGACTTCACTGGAAACTGCATGAAGCATCAGTCAATATCAACTGCATCTGCTCAAATCAATAACTTTTTGCATTTAGCTCTATAAATAGCCATTGTAATAATTACTGGTTACTATCACAACTGTAGGTTTGAACCAGCAGTTGAAAATCTAGATTAAATTTTCTACTGACTCAACAGTGAAAGAGTCACATAAAATATTTTAACTCATGAAGGATGGAAGGATTTTGTTCAGCAAACTATGTCTGCCACCATTTCCAGCAACCCCTTTCCTTTTTCTGCTAAGTAGCCTTTCCGAGGAGTCAAATGATGAGTTAACTGAGTCAATTGATGAGCTTATGAAAGCTTCTGGGTTTGCAGGATTTTGTGAAACGTGGGACTATTGCCTCTTGGAATTTTGTCTGAGGTATTCCTACTTTGGAAGTTTGTGATCTCTACTTCTCCAGGTCCTGGTCAAACTCAGAGCTCCTGCTTCTCTTGCAATTGCTTGAATCCCTCAACTGCTACTGCTGCCACTGCAGGCATCTTTCTTTCACACAGGATAGATTCGTTGGTCTTTTCCATCATCTTGCTTAATGCACTGGATGAGTTCCCGGGTATCCTTCCAGCAACCTAGGATACACTCCTTTTCTAGAGAGGCCTTTCTTCCAGACCTGCATAACCAGTCAAAATGGACTGGTACCAGCTTTGTGCCAAGCTGTTGCATTTCTCTAGTGGAAAATGTGCTGGAAAGGAGATGGCAAAATTTCTCTGTTTCCAGAGAGGTGCTGCTGAGTGTTCGTGCCAGCATTTTTCCATGCCTGTTGTGTGGGATGAACTGCAAAAGTTACAAATGAGGCAGGAGCAGTGTAGTCCTCCCTATTCAAGATCTAGGCTAGAGCAGAGTACTTATGCTGGCAGCTATGATAGCTGTGCTGGCTATCAAGTTTCATATCCTGGGTTTCAAAAGCTCTTGGTATAGTCAGTACATGTCAGCCCTTTCAGGTGGTGGTGACTCAGATCACTGACAGTGAAGCATGGTGCTGCCTGGCAGTGCCTGCTCTGAGCCATCCCAGGAAGATTCACCGCTTTCCTTTGGCTGGAGAGGGTACCTGGGTTCTCCATCTGTGCTCCTGACTAGTGGTGAGCAGTGTGAATATTTGTCATTTCTCAAAGACCTCAGTGAAAAACCCCCACAATTTGGGGTCAAAGAGACACAGAAGAGGGACAGGAAGACGAATTCTGTCATCTCAATGGGCTGATATGTTTGGTGCAAGTCAGTCATCTGATCCATTTCTTTTTGACTTGAAAGCCTCCGACAAGCTAGCTGGAGTTAGTTCTTGAGTGAATGCCATTGTGCTGAGTGACACAGGCCAACTGATAAATTCTTCAGACAAGTGGTAGCTTTTCAGTAAAAGCTAGACTGCCTTCCTCCTTTCCAATCCTGTTTAATTTAATCCAGATTTGAGAAATCTAGTTGAGGAAAATAAGTGTTTACTGTGGGTTTTAATTTATGAACCTGGAATGTGGATCTTTTTTTCCTTAACAAATGTAGGTCAGGCTGCTGAGCCTAAGACTTTTCAAGATTGTGCAAAGAGTTGACAGGGATTAGTAAAATGTTTATTGATTAAAGTCATGTTTTAGCTGAAGTGTTGTTGCTCTTTATTAGACGGTATTTAGAAGTAGCACTAAATTAAATGTGCTTATATTCCATTAGTTCCTAATGCTTTATGTTTTCTCTCTGCTTAGAAGATGGAAATCAGCCTTGGCTCTGTGGTGATTTCTTCAGTCTGGCAGATGTGTCACTTGCTGTCACATTACATCGCCTGAAGTTCCTGGGATTAGCAAGAAGAAACTGGGGAAATGGGAAGCGGCCCAACTTGGAAGCTTATTATGAGCGTGTCGTGAAGAGAAAAGCATTTTACAAAGTTTTGGGACACGTCAACAATATATTAATCTCGGCTGTCCTGCCAACAGCATTCCGTGTGGCCAAGAAAAGGGCTCCCAGGGTTCTTGGCACCACCCTGCTGGTCAGCATGCTGGCAGGGGTGGGTTATCTTGCTTTCCTCTGTCTTCGGAAGAGATTTGCCAACATGGTGCTATCGATTAGAACCAGGCAAAATTATTTTTAGACCTTCTCTGTCCCTGGTGGTGAGTGGAGGGCATCTCTGCCCCCAGGAAAATATCTTCAATAAAATATAAACGTAGAAGAACGATTATGTCTGTGAATTAGAACATTGCCACAGAGTAATCATCTCCTGCTGCTGTTTAATTGGGTTGGCAATGCTGAGATATTTTTCAAAAATATTTGTTGGGGGGATGACAAAGGAAAGAAGAGACGTACTTTTCAGCCAAGGGCCTATAACTGTGACAGTGCTTCATTAAAGTGGTTATTGTCTCCTTTACCCAGTAGCTGACCTAATTTAAATGCTTTTATTTAATAGATATGCAGCAATGTGACAGCTTTTCACTGTAGATGAAGTGCATTATTGTGCAGAAACCAGCATCGTTAAAATACTGAAAATAGCTCTTACTTTAAATGCTCAGAGTAAGATTTAATTGGAACATTGTGCCTCCTGAAACAGTAGCAAGTTTCTCTGTACTGATTATTGTCTGTTGATTTGCAATTGGACCTTTAGGAATGTGTTAAAAAGTAATCTTGGAAAGCCACTTTTGTTGGTGTGTGTTCATGCAGCAGTTCAGGAAAAGACCTGAAACAGGTAAGAACAGCAATGGTTTGTGTACCACACAAGTGAAGTTCTCCAGAGGCATCACTGGACAACAGATACTACAATTTTGCTGAAATACAAATGGAATACCTGACACTTGTCTTTTGAAAGCCTTTCAGGCTCAGCCTCAAACTCTGGCAGAATCAAATCAAACTATCTTGGTGCACATTTGCTGCTTTCTTTGGGGTGGCTTGATACAGTCACCTTCATACGAGTGTCCTGTGTACCGTGTTTCACTCTGAGCACTGGCTATTTTTTGCACACTTCTTGGCAACATTAGCAATTGCACATGTCTGTATAAAATGCTTGCCCACAACGTGCCACAACCAACTAGAAAACATACACAGAGCAATGCCTTTTTGTATAAGTAATTAAATTTAGTTCACTATCTATCAGTCTGGTTAGGTAGCCTAGATTGAAGGTAAGGCTGTAATTTAGCAATCTGTTTACTTATGGATGGGGTCATGTTGATGCTAAGTGAAAAATACAGAAAGTTTGGAGATGATTTGTACTGCTGATTTTTTTGCAAAACTGTCCTCTTGTAGCATAGAGGAAATGTGTAGAAAACAATTTGATTACTTCCTATTACTTAATAAATACATGCTGTGAGTTTTATTAGTTTTGAACTGAGCTCCCATTTCAACAAGAAATGTACATTTACCTGAAGGTAGACTTTGAATCATTTTGCATCAAAAAAAAGTATTTGGGAAGGTCTGAAAATTCTCATGACATTTTAGTAAGACTTTTGTACGCTTGATAAATGTTTGAAAGCCTCAGAGTTTTGTTTACAAGTTGTATATAGATGCAGCAACCAAAGCATAGCTTTAAGTGTTCACCTATCAACAATCAGTGCCAACAGGCCTAAGTACATTTTAGGTCCAGTGCTGGTGGGTGTGCTCTCTGCACAATTGCATTTAGGTGTCAAGAAGATCATCTCAAGTTTGCTGGAGAGAACTGAGGCAGTTTCTGTCTGGGCAGTCTCACCATCTAACACATATCAATATGGATAAAATTATTGGATACTCCTGCTTATTATTTGATATTGTGCTAGTTGTCTAGCAAAAATAGACCTAAATCTCATTACTCCTTTTCAGTAATAAGAAACATCTACCTAGGAAACAATGCGCTTTCTTATTTGTAAAAAAGACAGTTTTATATAATTCTATTTCATGATCCAGTGGTTCTCAAGAACTCGTTGAATTAAATGTGCTCTATTTGGAAAAGCTTTATTATCTCTAGAGTGGGTTTAATCCAACAATAGTATTAATGTACTGGCAGCTTTAACTGAGTTTGTTGTTTGTGTGTTGCAGTTCATCTGCATTTACTTGTAGCTATAAAATTCCACTAAGTTAATAAACACAGAATGAGACCTGTAAATTAATGCTTCCCTGGCATGTATTTTTGTCAGACCACCTGTAAAATGTAATTTGATCAAGTCACAGTAAAATTAAATGTGTATGACTTACTCTTCTTTAGAGTGAAGTGACCACCAGATGTCAGTGGTCCTCCAGGACTCTGCTCTGGCATACCTCTGAGGCAGGAAAACTCTACTTTTCACAGAGAAAAAGTTTGTGATCTCAGCATAAGAGGGTTGTGAGCACCCTCATTGCACTAGCAGTCTCTCCAGAGCTCTGGAAACAACTGCGTGGCTCTACCACAGGTTTGTTCTCTGACACCTGCCCCTTATGCTTCTATAGTTTCTATACTGGGTAAATGAGAGGCCAAAGTTGAAATAATATTTCACATGAAAATGAATGTTGCTGAACAGCAATTAAACTTGCCATCTGCAAGAATGAGCTTGGATAAAACTTTTACTGCGGAAAAGTATGGATCCCTGGTTTGATTCATGTCTGTGAGTTCAGCTGTTTGGTATCCTACTTATTTTCACTTCCCTGAAGTACTTTGCATTGATTTCTGTACAGGTGGCAGCAAAAGGCTTATCCGTGATTAAATTCCTCAAAATAGGATGAGATTTAGAAGCACACATGCTGCATTTGGCTCTTTGTGCAGGATAGCTTTTGTGCTTGCAAAGTTTCTTTTCAACCTAGTTTATTTTCTTTCTGGTAGCTCTGTATACTATTTTGATTGGGTACTGCAGCAATC
>JAYDZK010000113.1:120600512-120706602 GCA_034509185.1 Euphonia xanthogaster
ATTTCATATCTTTACATGGGAACTACTGCACAATAGACATCAATTCTAGTCTGGTTTATATCTTCTGTGTCAGTAAAACAAAGCACAGAGAATTTGAGAATTACACAGTATTGCTGTAAGGAGACTGATGCTATTCAAGGAGAGAAGCCCTTGAACACATTTTAAACCAGCCTAAAGATTGACTTGCAAATATGTGGAAAATGCAGTAACGGTGACATTTTCTTTGGTTGACTGTCTGAGCTGTATATATATGAGGTCCAACAGAAGCTATTTGATAAAGCAAAAAAAAAGTAAAACTATGAGGAGTGCAAGCAGGTTTTTTACTTTCTATTAATCCATTAAAAAAAAAATCCAACCCCACCTGACTTCTGGGTGTATTCCTGATTCGTTGTTGAGCTGCAGCAGCTGGGGCTCCTTTCTGTAAGGTGCATGGCAAGCACATAGGCTGTGTTCACACTGACATTGTCCTTGGTGAGACTAAATGTGTATTAGTTTGGCCATGAACTAAGGCCCCCCTTTTTTTCTTGCACTGTAAGAGTCTGTATTGCATCTCCTTCCTTGTTAAGCAGAGGAATAAATAACAGTACGTGAGGCTCGCCTGCATTGCCCCTCAGCATCTTGAAAGTCAGGGGAGCTGCTAGGATAAGTAGACAGCTGGTAGGGTTTGAGTTTCAGGAGATTATGACACCTGTAGTCTGTGCACCAACTTTGCAGTGGCCTTATGCTTTAGCATTAATCAGAAGTGTGCACAGAGCTCTTGCAGTGGAAAGCTTATGTCTAAACACACAAGAGGCAAGAGTGAATACAAAGGTAAGTACAGTAAGTATAAATTCCTTGTCCAGATTCACAAAGCCATACGTCCACTTTTACAAGTCACATTTTTAAAGGCATTTTTTACTTAAGTCTGAATTTTATAGGAGCAAGATGCTACTAATATTTAGAGAGCAGACTGGCATGCCCTAAAGCATGAGGATTAGAGAGAGCAGCAGATGGAAAGTAGGTGAAAAGTAGTGGGTCTAGCTAGCTGGAGAACACTGTGCTCTGCAGTATGGTGTATGACAGATTATTGTTTGCCAAGGCCTCCTTATTATCTTTCTGTTTAGCCAGTGTTAGACAGAGGTGTAAGGTTGTGCTTAGGCAATTTATAAGATGTACTAAGGAAGTCAAAAACATGTAGAAAAATCCCAAAGAAAATATGCTGGGTTTTGTTGCCTCTTTTCTTTATAAAGAAAATTTTAGTTTTGGTGCAGTACCAAGTCATAAAGTCAGGCACTCAAAACTAAGGAAATTCCAGAAGCCAGAGTTCTTACAATACTGTTAACTCACTCATACAATACTTCAGTAGCCTTTTTATTTCTGTTTTCCTTTCTAAGTTACAATCATGGTGCTTAATTTAATGTGAAGTTAAAAATGTTGCACCATAAAATAGTGGATAAGCTTAGGCTGTGGATAAGCTTACTGTTGTGGGAAGAATCTGTTGGAATTTGCAGAGCTGAAGATCTAACTCTTTCTGTGCTTTACATCAGCATTAGTATTCCTACGGTTTTGAACACCCATAAATAATTATATAAAAGTGTATTGTTTAAGCTAACACAAAATAACATAAACCAGTATGAATCTACTTGATATATACTAATATATATTAATATTCTATATACATATACACTGTAGTATCCCTATTTATCCCTTTCATATTTCATTTGCTAAAAATGGCTAATTGACAATTGTGTATTTTATTGTATTACTTGCCCTTATAAAATAAATTTGCATTTATAAAAGTAAAATTATGAAAATGTCATGTAATTGTAGAATCATACAAAATTTTGTGTTGGAAGGGACTTTAAAGAGCATTTAGTTCCAACTCCCCTGCCATGAGGAGATGTGTTCCCTTTTCCTTATTTACTCTGATACTATTACAAGGGTATTTGAAAACATTGCTTACATCATGACTGTAGGGACTTGAGAATATACACAAATGTATTTGGTGCTTCATGTTAGCTGATCATCCAGATCAGAATCTGAATACTACTGCATCTGGACTGAATAGAAAGCTTTAGCTGTTGAGAAACAATTGCCATCCTAAAAATTGCTTATTTAAGGCTTGTTTCAAAAAGGTTGCCTAACTTCAAGTATTTAAGCAGATGTTGCCTGTGTTTCTGTAAGCAGCAGAAAATAGAGCATTCATAGGGCCAGACCAGATGTGAGGGGACCACTGGTTCTGTTGCCTGCTGGCTGAGGCGTTCACCTTACAGAAAGTGGAGTCCTTCTCCCTCACTTTGTATTGAAATAGGTAAAAGTTGGTGGTAGAGACAAAAACTCCTCCCTCATAGACACAGGCCCTGTGCAGTAGGCTGCAGAGTCAGGCTCCCTCTTTCTCAGCACAAGTCACATCTGCCTTTACAGAAATCAGAGGTCATTCCTTTGACAAAAGGTAGTTTGGACATGTGGAGGCTGAGAATGTCAGTCACTCAGGAACTTGATGGAGAGCAGGGCCTGCCACACAGCTTCCTCTGCCAGTTATGTTTAAAAGCCAGCAGCAGTTGGCAAATGTAAAGCTCTTGGAAAGGATGTCTTTAGGTACATAACACAGGTTTGGGGAAAGGAAGGAATTCCAGACTCTGCAGCCTAAATGAAACCGAGGAAAAATTGTCCAGAGAGGTTCCATCACTGTAACTTGTGGTCCAAGCTCTGGGTGGCTTTTCTGCAGGTGGAGAGAGGCTTTTGGATTGCTGCTTCTGAGGACATATTGTTGTAACTCACTTCAACTATTTAACTGAAATCAATGAAAGGAAGAAGAAATATCTGTCTCCATTGAATACACAGTGAAGCCAGCTTCCTGATACAGATGTTTAAGTTGGATCACTGTTCAGACAGGTACTGTGAAAGCATATGTTTTGAACTATGTAACTCTCCTCAAACACCTTTACACAAGCCTAGACACCAAACTAGAAAAATTCAAATTAGAGGTCTGGATTGCACCCCAGAGTCAGAGGCAGTAAAAACAGAAAGACCTATTGTTTAAATTTTTAGGTCTTCAAACAGAAATACTTCCAGAGACAAAGATCTCACAGGAAGTCTGTGTCAGATGCTCTTTGTCCAAATTTTGTGCCTTGAGAATTTGTGCACCCTTCTATTGTTCTGAATTAAAGACAGCTCTAAAACACAGAATCCACCAAAATTTACAGAGGAAACAAAATTGGCTGATGTTGCAGTAATGGAGGTATCAAGATTTCAGTTTCCGACAGAGAGCCAAATTCAGATCTGGAATGAGTCATTGCTACGAAAAATGTGGTGGTGCATCTACTTACATGGGATCTGAATTTGATTTTAAAGTCATTATGCCATGAATCACATTTTACAACTTTGCCTTGACAAGTTTTGTTTTAATCAACCTATTTGTTACAGAGACAATGAAAGCTGTACGGTGTCTTTCTGAAACAAAGGAAGTATGCATAACTTAAGCTTTTAAAAGCTGTGTAAGCTTTTATTATGGACAGTATATACTGAGTCAAAATTTTTGCAATACGGAGTTATTTTTGGAATAAAGAATTCTTTTAAAACAAGTCCAAGAATGTATGTTTAGGACTGATTCCAGAACAGCATCATAAATTTTTTATTCTTTGGATTTGAAAGAGAACCAAAAATCTATAGCTGACTTAATTTTTCTGTTGTTAACTGCCAATTGTAATTGTGATACAAGGAAGCTACAGCAAATAAAAAGATAATATATTTCTCTTTTATGTATGTGTATATACATACATATACAAAAAACAACTGTGCTTATTTAATTTTCTTAAGCAACGCATATTGGATAAGAGTTCTGCCTCTTTTGTGTTATAAGAAATTACCAGTGTCTTTTTCGTGCAAAGTAAGAAATGGAAGTATTCCCAAAGTGGCTGGCAGAACAGCAATATTGGCAACATTGGCTGAGACTGCAGTTCCACACCCATAGCAACCCACAGAAGTGGAAGTCCAGCAGCAGCTGGAAGAGGCTCATTGCAATCCAACAGCCTTCTGTGACAAGTGGGGAGAGAAGCAAACCAAGCTTCAAACTCAATGCAAGAAGTGGCTGTGCTTGAAGTCAGAAGTCCCTCGAGCTGGTTGGAGATAGATGCCAAATGTGTTCCTAGCATCTCTGTCTAACTTGGAATGAGAGAATACCTTGGTGTTTACACATGATCAATGACTGTACCTGTTGTTAGTCCAGGGGTATATATTGGAAAAAACTTACACAGGGAGTTCTGGAATTAGGAAAAAAGTTTTTCTTAAATTTGTATAGAAAATGAATTGAAGATATATTTGTGAAGAAAATCATATTTGTACCTTGCTCTCAACAAGAATAAATTCTGAAACGTGGTCTTTAGCCTCACACTTCACACTGACATGCTTCAGCATCATGATGTTATGGGAGAGAAAAGGAACAGGGAAGGTAGTAATGGAGACTCAGATAAGACCTCTTGATATATATAAATTTATATATAGAAATATAAATGGGATATTATATTAACATCTACTGATATCCTAGGATTTATGCTTCATTTGGTTTTGTTAGTTTGGCTTTTAATTAAAAAATAAGACCAAACATGATTAAGTGCTAAACTGCAAAGTATGCATTGCTGTCAAGAGGGAAATGCAATCACAAGATGTTGTCTGTTGATGAAGGAGTAGAGACTTTGCTTTCCATGCATGACAATTTATCTGAACACCTCTGCTGGGGATGAAATATGTGAGGAGACAAGCATTATTATTACGTGGTTCATTGACTCATTCAATACTGATTCTGTTTAACGAGAGATTCTGTGCTTCAGTTACAGCTGAAAACACTAACTCAAGATAGCAGTAATTTCCCTGTTTGCCTCCATTAACAATTTATTAGGTATTACCAAATGTTATGTTTTTTCATGTATTATAATTAATCTCACCACACGACCTTGCCTCAAAAGTAGTTTTGTTCTCCTACACTGCAGTCCTTCATCTCATGTTTGTTTGTACAGGACTGGTTCTAATCTGGGCTGTTTGCTGTATAACCTGCAGCTCCCCAGGCTCCTGCTGTCTGTGGGCACTTTGTGTAATGTTTCATCCTAAAATCATAGAATCGTTTAGGTTGGAAAAAACCTTTAAGATCATCAAGTCCAACTGTTGAACCAGCACTGCCAAGTCCACCAGCAGGCCATGTCCCTGAGTTTAACACCTACACATGTTTAAATACTCCCAGGGATGGTGACTCAACTGCTTCCCTGGGCAGTCTGCTCCAGTGCATGACTACTCCTTCCATGAAGAAGTTTCTCCCAACAGCTCAAGAAGCTCCCCTAGTGCAACTTGAGGCCATTTTCTCTTGTCCTATCACTTATTACTTGGGAGAAGAGACTGACCCCCACCTTGCTTTGTTACCACTTCCTTTCAGGTAGTCGTAGGTCCTCTCGGAGACTCCTTTTCTCCAGGCTAAACAACTGCAGCTGCTCCTTGTAAGACTTGTCCTTCAGACCTTCCACCAGCTTCGTTGCCCTTCTCTGGACATGCCTCAGCACCTCAATGCCTTTCTTGTAGTGAGGGACCCCAAACTGCACACAGTATTTAAGGTGTGGCCTCACCAGTTCCAAATGCAGAGGGGTGATCACTGCCCTGGTCCTGCTGGCATCACTGTTTTTGATACAGGCTAGGATGTCATTGGTCTTCTTGGCCACCTTGCTTGCTGGGCTCAAAAAAGCAAAGAATTTATCGAGCTTTATGTGCTCTGAAGCACAGTTCTTGGTAACAGTAGCTGCTCGGCATCAGCTGTAATTGATGAGACAGATACTTCTGGTACTGACTAGCTTTCCATGAGGAAAACGTATGCATATTTTTGACTTATTTCAACACTGTGGGCTCCAATTCCACCACTTATAAATATAACTGCAGGTTTTGTGACATAATCTGCAAAAGCAAATGGCAATTTTTCAGACATTAAATGACAGAGATACATTTAGTATCATGACTACTTCATCTGTAATACAGAGGTCTGTTTGAGAATGCCTGTTAGAATTAATGAGTTTAGTTCTCAAAACCTGTGAGAACTTACAGCTCTCAACTGACTCAGTAAGACTGTGGGAAGTTAGGACCTCTGGATCAGGTCCACAGTTGATGTCCACATTTTGATATATAATGTGGTCCATTTAGACAGATAGGGTCTAGAATGAGGTTATTCTCAAATGTAAAATTCCTTAAACCAATTGCTTATATGGGCATATCTGAGAGAGCACAGCAAGGCAGGGATCGGTAGATGGGTGATTTACTCAAAAGGAGATGTTTCACTTTACACAGATTTATGGAAAATTTTATTTCTTTTATAGTTGCACTAACATTTTTTGTGGTTTATCTTTTGACTTTCATATTCAGAAAATCTTAGCACAATATTAAACCTTTGCCAGGTGATTCGCTGTGTAACAATTGTAAATTTTTTTATCTGTGGATCTTACTCAACTCATTTAAGTGGTCTGATTAGGGAGTATTTTAAAATACTTAGCAATAGTATTTCAGTCATTCTACCATTGTTCCAGATCATCACCTGGTGGAAGACTCAACAGCAGTGCAAATGCTTACTTCTCTAGTCTGTACTTTAAAAGTTTTCACTTCTGCACTTGCAAAGAAATATTGAACAGAGGATAGATTAAAAAACCCCCAAGAACCAGAAGAGATAGTTAGCTGTTTGGGAACATAAATTGACTCCTTCCTCAAGCTGGAGGAAAGGTCAGTAAGGTCCTACAGGTGCTATTTATTTTACTTTGTATAACATATGAGAAAGCTAAATTTCAGATGAGACCAAGTAGTGGAATTTTCCTTTCTAGCTCAGACACGCCAAATGTTTAGGGAGTTCACTTGCCTACACTTGAATTTCTGCTGATGAAGTGTGGTCACTGTGCTTCATTGAAAGGAGCTCAGTACAAATACATGGCTTATGGTCATCACTGTTTGGGTAAGACATTTGCATAATTTTCTCAAGTGTCAGTGACTCCACACTGTTTGCCTAAGTATCTTTAAGAAAACACTAGATGATTTTCTAAATGGTAGTCCCTCTGTTAGAATATGAACCTTAATGGTCATGTTTAAAACAGGGAGTTTTTACATATGATACACTATTTTTCCTTTAATCTCTGGAGTCTGATTTGGTGTATGCAGAGGAATAGAAAGTATGGTTCCTTAAAAACTTCTTTTGGCAACCTTTAACAGAAAAAGCACAACTGAGAAGAATTAATAGCCTCCGCTTCATAATTTCAACTAAAGCTATCTTGTGATAACCTTTGACAGAACTAACAAGAGCAAGATATATTTTATTCCATGAATTGGGCCTAAATCCTTACACTATTAGTTAATACTGGTTGAAGTTTGGCCTTATTTGGATGGTTCCTTGTATTTTGAAGACACTAGAGAGCTTTTGATCTACCTGGAGTGATGTGATCTTGGTGCATTTTTTTCTTCTTCCTCAATACAATAGTTGACATCCTTAGCACAGGCTGTTTAAGGCATTGTCAGCTCTGTTGAAGTCCTCTTTTTCCTACATTCCTATCCAGGGAAAACACAGCCTAGACCATGAAAGTACTGAAATGTGCTTCCTTAAATTCCCATCTTTGTGTCAGTGTGAAACTTATGTCCTCCACCCTCCTTTTCACAAGCCTTTGTAAAAGTCCATTTTAAGGCCATGCCCAAGTCCTTGTTCAGTTGTGGAGACTGAAGATGTAAGGGTTTGAAAACATGGCCTCCCAGTTCATACTCAGAAAAGCCTTGGCTCTTTGCACAGGTTAGTTTGGAAACTGCTACCATGGAAGAAACCTGTTTCATTTATCACATAAAATCCTCTCCTCCTCCTCCTCCTCCAAGAAAACTTGTCTGTTGTCAAAATTTTCTGCCAGTTTGTATCTTAAAATAAATTTGGCTTTTTGCCCACTATCATTTATTGCAAAAATAAGCATAACCTTGGTTTTCTGATGGTTAAGATTTTGAAACTAAGGTTATTTCCAAATTTCATAGCTCAGTCATACCCAGTTGTCCTTGGGTATCACTAATGTTACAGTTTTAGCAAGTTTTCCTTCTTCCTGATGTATATTCTCATTATGTATCTGTAAGAAATATATAAAAATAGCAGAACAAAATAGTAGAGTAAAACTATTAAACTGATATATTTTGCAGAAGGAGAAAAGAAAATTTCCACAGGATGCCCTACCCCAATAAATATTTTCTCCAAAGGTGAGATTGTAAGCAAATACCAGTACTTGGAACCCTTATTTTCAAAGTGTGTTTACTAACTAAAAGTCTGTTACACAGGAGTACACAAGTGAGAGCAGTATTCACTGCAAACCCAGCATTTTCAGTAACATGGTAATAAAGTTAAAACACTTGTTAAAAAAAAAAAAGAGAAACCAACAGAAAACAAAATAAAACCAACCCACAAAACCCTTAAAAACCCTTTTAGAAAAACAGTCCAACACAAATGAATTCTCTTAGCAGTGATAAATAAATAGTGATTTCATGACACTGTTTATTTACTGTCATTGAGATTTTATCTTGGATCAAAATTTGTAAACAAACACACAACACCACCGGCTGGCTTTGGAATTAAATACAGGACTGGTATTAAAACTATAATTCCTGTTGATACAGAGTATGATCCAGCCAGAAACTTAAATTAAGGTTGAATCACAAGCCATCTGTACTGCTATAAACACCCTTGCTGTATGTAGAAACCCAGTCACAAAAGAGTATTCCTTGTTCAATTCTGATTTTTGTTAGAAAAACACATTTACTCATCCCATTTATTTCATATTGTTCTAATTATCTCCACAATGTGATCATTCACAAAAGGCATTCTTGACCATGAAGAAAACTGATGAATTATTAAAATAAAAATTGTAGTTTCAGAGCCTACTTTTGAAAGCTTCCCTCTGACCCAGAAGATGACATCATGTGTCAGTGACATTGGCAGCCTCGGAGTACTGTACACCAGCCACTACAACATAGTTTCAGTCCTCGGTTAGCAATAAATTATATTACTATGTAATTAATTTTCAGATTATCAAAACCCATTAACACTTCTTCTCAGTAACCCCTCCTGAGGCCATGGGGCATCAGCTGGGACCACTGAATAAGCCTGAATTGCTCAGGAGTCTTGAAGAACAGGCTGTGGAGAGTCCCTCCAAAAACACAGCAGGAGCTGGGTGACCACGGGAGACCCATGTCCCTGAGCTGGGTGATCACAGGACATCCACGCTCCTTTGCTTGATCCCGCCATTAAGAAAGTGTCATTTTTCATTTGCTCTGTGGTTTGGCCATTTTACAGATGCTTTGCTGGCCATGAGCAGCAGGGTGTGGGCAGCAGGAGGCTGTGGGGGCCACAAACTGCCCTGTGCCAGCCACAGATGGCTCTGGGACCAGCATGAGCATCCCAGTGTGTGCCACAACATAGGGCAGCTGGAGGAGCCCATGGGCCCCTCAGCAGGTGTGTTTTGGAATCAGAATGGAGTCCTGCTGTGGGGGAGGATATGTGCACCCCTAAGGGAGCTGTGGCAGCAGCCACCAGTGCTGGGGCAGGGACACTCCTGAGTGACTGCCATCGGCACAGCACAGCTCTGCAGGAGAAGGCTGTAGATGTGTTTCTGGCCAGGGCTTTCTCTTTCTGCAGCCTCGCAGACATGGTGCCTGGTGACTCGTGGGCTGAATCCCTGCAGCCAGTGGCACTGCAGCTGCAGTGACACACCAGCTGAAGGTCCATCACCTTGTCCCTGTCTCCGCTACCTTGGCATCATGCATGCTGACCTGGAACTGGCCAGAGTGCACCAGGCTGAGTTTCTCACTTCTGTGGAGAGCACTGTTTGGGCCAATGAATCAGAAATTCTGCCCTTAGAGCAGGCAAATCAAAGCCCAACATGCCAATACTTGGGCCTGTGAGCTTTGCTCAGGTTTGAATTTAGTGCAATGGGTTAAAAACTGCAGGTCAGACTCACAAGAAGAGGCATGTCTGGCTAGGAGCTCGTTGTCAGAAAACAGTTATCACCATTAAGTGTATGGATGAATAGAAAATTGTGCTTCTCCAGTTCTTTTGCTGTGCCAAGACGTTCCCTCTTGGCCGTACAAAGGAAAAATGCTTTTCCCTAAAAGGTATTTTTGTAATGAGAAATCTGCACAGCATGGCTTCATCTATGAATACTTAAGATTTAATAAGATAGAGAAGTAAAGCACATTTATTATCTGCACATCATTACAGAGTAAGTATAAACATATTTTTCAATATATGACTGTTTAATATCTGCCATTGAATTAGATTGCACTTCAAGGACCTATTCACATTAAGTATTTTCCACTATGGACATTGTGAAATATTTGTTTTTTCAGAGTTTTAGAAAAAATACAATATATTTAACAGTAGAAAGTAAGAAAATAGTCTTTGGATTGGGATTCCTTTGGATACTATGCTTTGATGAGTGTGCAAATTTTGTTTTCTTTTTGGTTTGTAGAACAAACGTACATATAATCCTTCTCTTCAGAAGGAAAAATAATATTTCATTTTAGTGACATCTAAATAAATCTCATAACCTACTATTAAAACCCAACTTATGCCTCTATTTCCATTATGCTCTATTTGTTATGTACACGGTGCCATTTTCAGTTTTTTACTCCCTGTGGATTTCTAACTCTTTCTCGCCAAATTTTTCTGCTAATTGTCACATGACTTGTCCCTTCCCCGTCCAGTCCAGTCCTGGGTGCCTGGAAGACACCAGTGACTGGGATATGGGATGTGTCCCTGCTCCTGCCCACTCCAGTGCAGTTAGTTCTAGTAGGGTTATAGCTGGAGCACTCCCTTAGCTGAGCAAGGGTGATCTCTCTCCTCATGTGGAAGTTTAAAGAGCAAGTACTGAGCAGTGTTGCAGGTGCAAACACTGTTTCCACTTACAGTAAAATGAAAAAAAAGTTTTTTCATTCTGTTTCATCATATTCAACTCCCCAATGCAAGAAAAATACACTTAGAAACCTCACATGTCAAATTATCTGCAGAATTGCAGTTATTATATTGAACTGACAGGTAGTGAAGAGGCATTTTATTTGTAAAAATACATCTATAATTACATGTATTGTTTCTGGTATTAAGTATGGTTACAGCTGTTGCTTGAAAATTCATGAACACTGAAGCATTTGAATGAAGACCTGTAGGGCAAGTAAATAACAAATCACTAGAAAATATTTTAAAAAATGATTGTGGCAGCTCAAAAAGAAAAATCTTTGGAGTCATGTATAAAAGGTAGACCAAACACTACTTTTTAAATTATAAATTTACTATCAGATCAGGGATTTAACAGGAGATAAAAGAAACTATGAAAGAGATAAGTAAAAGCAGAATGGAAAGACTGTCCTACCTTCTCTCTTATTTCATACTTGGTTTTACCAATTTATGTAATCTGTTGGAAGATTTAACAAGGTTATGAATGATCCAAATAATCAGGTTTAAAAAGGAAACACTAGAGGGATGGTGGCTCCACTAGAACATGATTTTGAAATCAAAATATTTTATTTAGGGCAGAATGGATAATTTCAATGTCCCCTGCGGTAAAGCATAAAGCATCAATCATCTTAACCCCTTCATCCCTTTCCTCCTGTGTTACAAGTAACATTTGTATCTCAAATGTTTGACTAAACCATTCCCATCTAGCTAGCCATAAAGTTCCCAGGAAACAGACAATCGCTTACTTCCTTTGCTAGCCCATTTTCAGTAGTTAATTGCACTTCTTAAAAATGAAGATCTGAACCTGTGTATTTGAAGTGTGTTTTAGATTAGAATCTTCCACATTTAAATAAGCCCAGCTGTGCTCATCATCACTTCAAACCCACTCAGCTGAATGAGCATGAAACCACACAGATGCTTGTCCTTAAAGACAATGACTTCCATGTCCAGGTCAAGCTTTAATATCCACAGTGATGGATGAGGAGCTGCAAAAATAGTTAATGAATACACTGTGTTGACATGACTGTTGGGATGACTGTTGGGCTATTTGTTTAATTAAACACTGGGCTGTAAGAAGATCAAATGAAGAAAAAACTGCCAGAGATAAGCCCTATCTTGGTAAACATTTAAAGACAGTTACATAACCAAGCAAGAAGAGGGCTTGACCTCCCTCTTAACTCCTTCTAAGGAAAGAAAGCCCAGAAACTGAGGAGTCTGGACTTAGAAGGTATCTCACTTGATGTACAGCACAGATAAGTCTTGGGAAGAGCGGAGAAGCAGGCCATGGCTTAAGCGTCTGTTCTAGCATTTGTTGTTTTAAATCCCATTTTATGCTTTTTGTATGAAAAGAAGCCAATGGACATCAGAGAACAGAGGCTGTATTAGGTCACCCTCTTGTCTTGAGCAATGGTCTCAAGCAAATGTCTAGGGAAAAAAGATAAGATTAGAGAAATGATACAATGAAAATTGCTCTGAGAAAAGTCCCAGCTGACAATGGCTTGTGGCACAGGAATTTCCTGAGGCAGAAATGATTTCTGTGTGTTTAATACCCCTTGTGAAATTCTTGTGCATGTACATGTCAGTGTCTTTTTGTCCCTATGTACACTTTTGGCTGTCACTATCCTGTGTCAAGCAGTTTTGTAACTTACACGTTTAGTGTATGAACTCTCTCTTTTTGTTTGTTTTGAGTCTTCCACTTGATGGCTTTAAGGCCCTTCACACTTAATAGGGAAAAAGCAGTGGAAAAAAACAACTTCAACATGTGTTGACAGCAACTTCAAATACTGAAAGTTACTTCAAAGAAGTATTTCTGCCATTTTGAGGGCCTTCAGGCTCTAAGCAGGTACTCAGCCAAAAGACAGCTGCAAGTTCTATATCAAGTGCCTTACTTGATGTATAAGGATGGAATGTTGGGCTACTCATCATAAAACTGCAAATTCCTTTTTCAGGAGCAGTAAAAACCTGGTACATGGTACATAAAGATATACCCCTTGAGAGACCCTGAAGGGACAGAAGCTTCAAGGACCCTTCTTCTAAGAAGCATTTGGACTGGAGAAAGCTGAAAATGGGTTCTTTAATGAACCCCTAATATGAGATAATCTCTTGTAGATAAAAAAAGTCCACATTAATATTGGCAGTAGAGTATTTGTCATTTATTTCTATTAATAAAGTGATTTTTTAAACTAGTCTTTGCTATGAGTTGAAGCCTATGGTGATGGTTAAAAACAATGGACTGCTTTCCTCCTTATGACATGCCTCTTAAGTCATAGGTAGGCAGCCAGCAGCTTTTGGTTATGTGAGTGTAACTTTCCAAAACTCAGTGAAGTTAGCCCAGATTTTCACTAGGAAAAATGAACTGATATGGCCAGTTGAATTCACTCACAGTATTTTAATCTAGTGTCAAGGCATCACCCCATGTTACTCTTTTACCAGAGTTAGGATTTTCTAAGAACTCTTTGCAAACTATAGAATCATTTAACAGACTGATTAATCAGGTGTTCAGATAGTAGCTACAAGTTCTGTTCTCAGTAGAGATCTGACATCCCTTTACACTAGTTTGAGACTAAAGTCTCTCTAATCCCACTTGCAGCTGCCAGCTGAAGAAATCACTTCCAATGTTGTTTATAAGGAAATGGTTTCTTCTTTATTTTGTGGGTGATACCTTAAGTCCTTGCATACAAACCCATACACGTTCTATTATCCCATGACAGCTTGAACAAGTTAATGTAACCTGTAATAATTTCACTGTATTGTATTTCTTCATGCCTGAATGTTAACATTGTAACTAACAAATAACTAACAAAAGCCATTATATGCTTTATAATAAAGTGCAACTTCCTTTTTCCTTTGGAAAATACACTAGTGTGGCATGACCTTGTTTTGTCAGCATGTATTGCCTTTATCCCATTTTCTGCTAGTGTTTAAGAATGATATGACATTCAGATTTTAAGTAGAAATTTAAGAATATATACCCTATCTCTAATTGCCAACATGCTCTCCCACTGTATTCTGGCGTAGGAAAATACACTTGTAGAGCTGTAGTAATTATTTCTGCCAGGACATGTGAGGGTAACGTTAGTTTATTCTTTAAACTTTTCTCTTTTTCAAATCTCCCTTTCCTTTTTTTTTCCCCTTCTTTTTCTCGTTGACATATCTTATTTAAGGAAAAGAAAGATATGATTCTTGTTCTTTTCCAAAACTGGGGTGAATTTATTTGCACGTGGTTCTCATTAGTCAACTTGACAGCAAGTACACCAACAGCTGGCAACAAACTGAGTAAATCTATTTCCTTGGAGATAGTTAATGATAGACTTGACTGCTCATAAGAGTAAGGCTCATTAATGATCAGATCTTGCTGTTAAATTGAAAACTTACTTCACTTGTACTTTCTGTACCTTTTGTGAGGATATGTAAATTTATAAGAAGTATTTCAATGTATCAAAAATATAAGGGGATATGAGAAAAAGCCAGTTTGTAATTGATATGGGTGACTGCAAAGAATTCTTCAACTTTTTTTTCTTTCATGTTTTATTTTTTAGTCTGAAGAATACTTTGTCTTCCTCTGATTAACCAAAGATTGAGGCAAACAAATGAGACTGCAAGTGGTGCACTTATTTTAAGAATGCTTTTTAAGAAACCCTTTTCTCAAGCTGGATGTTGACTATTTATGGGTTGAAACCAGTGTGTTATAAAAAGAAAATATGTTAGGAATTAAATAGTCTTGCTAAATGCTTAAAGGCCAGGCTTACACATTTAAAAAGAGATATTTTTCCTCAAATTGTCACAATCTCACTGGTTTTCTTTTCAAGCTACACATATCCAATGGACAGTAAATGTTTTTTGTCTTCACTTATTCATCTTTAAGATGTTTGTTCTCTCAGAGAAGGATAAAGTTTAAGTAAGCATAAATGGTTTAAGGTCAAAGATCCTGTCCTGAAAGATACCACGAGAAGCTATAAAATACTTATCTTTGCCATGCAATCTTTGACAGTTTAGATCATCTTTTTGAATTGAAGTTATCATCAATGAAACCAAGCTTTGGTTTAGAAAAACACATAATTTCAGAGCAAAGAGCCGGAACATGTGGTGTTTGAACCGTCAAGCTCTCTGATACTTATCAACAGCAACACTTTCTTGGAGAGAAACATGATAAATGGAAATTCTGCTCTGCTTTCCAGGAAGGGTTCAGCTCCTCTGAAGAGGAACATAAGTTCAGAAAGAATCACTGATGAGCCAAAGGAAACATCTGTGGTTAGTTAACATAGTACAGATTAAACAGAGTAATTGCAAGATGATGATAGAGAAGCTAAATTATTTCAAACCAGAATTTTAATTAAATTCCTTACAGCAAAAGACTTGCAACTTTATAATCTTGCAGCATCTAAGGAAAAATGGTGAAGAAAAAAGAAACAAGAGATGGGGGATTTTCTCAGTCAATTTCTTAATTCATTGTTGACACGTTTACAGTCTGTACCTACATACATACTGACTAAGGGATTGTGTGCTGGAGATTGCACTTTCCTAAAATCTCTCCATAGCAAGACTAATGTGTAACTCAGCCTTTTTTACACCTAAGCCATTATAGTCCTGTCTAAGGCCTCATTGTTTGTTTCATTTAAAATATGTATCTACTGCACAAAAGGCTTTACCCCTGAGAAAAGTACTCTGCTTTTTATTCTCTATTTTGCTGGTGTTGCAACTCGTTTGGCATCCTTCATGTGAGTTGTGGAAGTGGGAATCTCCTTGGGATGCTGCTGTACAAAAAATAAATGCTCTGAGTACACTTTTTTTTTTGCTTGTAGTACTCTTGCTTCACATACACATTGAGATTGCCTCTGTTTTTGCTTTTTATTTATAATCTTCTTTTCCTATAACCTTTGAGTTCAGTAATCACTATTTGCTGGGGTTTTTGCAACCAAGTGATGTTTGCATCCTAGAGCTTCCAAGACTCAAACAGGATGAAGTTACAGTGCTTGCATATCCCATCAGCTGAATGGCAGTACCCATTCTGGGGAGTGTTCCCAGCCCATCACAAATGCAAACTGAAAAATGCCCTCAAACTGTGATGAAGATGTGCTCAGTTGGTCAGAGCATGGTGCTAATTTTGCCAAAGTTGTGGGCTTGATTCCTGTATGGGCCATTCACTTAAGAGATGGTCTTTATGGGTCCCTTCCAACTCAGAATGGTCTGTGATTCTGTAAAAGATGTTCCAGTGAACACAATTAACTACTGCAAGATAGAGTTTGAAAGTTGTTCCTGGCCTATCTGGCAGCTCATCTGAGGCATTTTATTTCGCTGAAATATGGTAACTGAACCTGGTGGTGGAGTCTTATGATAAAAAAAATTGAGAGTCAGATGGAGTAAGAACAGTCCAGCTGTTTCCCCAACAGGCTTTCTTACTTGTGAAACCAGAGTACCTAACATGATCAGGGGCAAGCTGAGGACATTTTTGACTAGTACATTTGTCAATCCACACAGTGTTTGCATCATATTTCCCACTTATTTATCCTTTTCAGAACACCTTGAAACTTCTGTTATTTTCTTCTCATTTAATAAAATGTTCTGCAGAACTGCATGTCCATTTGTGTCCTGTCCTCTGATGAAACTACCATGCTGATGATGGCAGATTTTCTCAACAGATCATCAGTAACAGATTGCAGTCTCCCAGGAGGAAATGCAATTTGGATGTCCAACACTGCACTTACATCAGTCTTTTTGTGGTTCATGCATGTGAGTGCTATCAAAGAAAATGGTTTAACAGGACACATACCAACTTTCATTTGAATTTACCCATAGCATGGCTGTTGTCCCTTTTCTGGTGATCATACCTGTGGGCAGTTGAATGCGGTTCCTTATTTATTTATACATAATGTTAACCTGTGTGATAATTTATAGTAATTGGCTTATTTGGAACAGCCTTGAATTTCATTCTCAGTTGCTGGTTAATTAAAGCTGTTGTCCATTCTCTGACATACCTGTTAATTTTATGTCCTAAGATCAAAGGAAGCATGAATATGAATATAATTAATGTAATACACAGTTTCATTGCCCGAAAAATTAAAAAAATGACTGCACAGATCTGTTAAGGCTAGAATCTTTAATTTGATGAAAAAGGAAGGGAAATACAAATATACCCCTCTCTTTCTATCCAGAGTTACATGGAAGCATGAGAATCCCAGGTAGGACCCAAACTGGTAATGTGAACAATAAAACTATAAAAAATAAAACATTTTTGTTAGCCCTGTACACATCCATTAATCCTTATCTCCGCATCCTTGGCTGTGGTCCTGGGCAGGCAGCTCAAGGTTAGCATGGTAGAGGTGAGATACAAATAGCCTGAAATCTGGCATTTAGCTATTTTGTTGTGAGATGGCTTGCTTAGACAGTATGTTTAAAAACAATGAAAAATTGTAATCCTTCCCTCCAAATCAGTCTGCTGCAAACTGATTTGTCTAACATCCCTCTATTAAGGTAAACTTTTAAAAAAGGCAATAATTTGTCATCAGACTTCACTAACTGGCAAGATCCCAGGTGACAGAAAGCAAATGTAATGCTCATCTACACGAATGAAGATCCAGGGCACTGTCAGTCTGACCTTAATGCCAAGGAGGATAGAGCAAATTGAGTGTCATCTTATGGCACATACAAGACAAGGGGATTTGGACTAGTCAGCCTGGGTTTATGAAGGGCAGGTCCTACTTGACCAACCTGATCTGCTTCTATGAGTGAGTGAAGTAAAGGCTGTGGGTGCTGTTCACCTGGACTTTAGGGAAACATCATCATCCAGAGGATACTCCTTGAGAAAATGCCTGCTCATGGCTTGGAAAGGTGCAGTTTGCTAGATAAAAAACTGGCTGGATGTCTGGGTCCAGAGGGTGGTGGTGGATGGAGTTAATATCCACTTGAATTTTGGTGGGAATGTAGATCTGCTGGAGGACCAGAAGTGTCTAGATGGTCTGGATCAATGGGCCAAGGCCAATTGTAAGAGGTTCAATGCAGTTAAGAGCTGTGTCCTGCACTTGGGTCACAACAAACCAAGGCAGTGCTACAGGCTGGGGACAGAGTGGCTGAAAAGCTGCCCAGTGGAAAAGGACCTGAGGATGCTGCTCAACAGCAGCTGAACATGAGCCAGCTGTGCATAGGTGGCCAAGAAGGCCAATGGCATCCTGGCCTGGATCAGCAATGGTTTGGCCAGCAGGAACAGGGCATTCCTCTGTGCTCAGCACTGGTGAGGCCATCAAGAACTGTGTTCAGTTCTGGGCCCCTCACTACAAAAAAAAAAAAAAAAAGACTTTGAAGTGCTGGAGCATGTCCAGAGAAGGGAAACAGAGCTGGTGGAGGGTCTGGAGCACAAGTCTTCCAAGGAGTGGTTGAGGGAGCTGTGATTACTTAGTCTGGAGAAAAGGAGGCTCAGGAGAGACCTGTCACTCTCTACAACTGCCTGACAAGAGGTTGTAGCCAGGTGGGGATCCCAGGTAATAAGTGAGAAGGTGGAAAGAAATGGCGCAAAGTTGTGCCAGGGGAGGTTTAGATAGGTTATTAGGTAATTAACCAAAATGGTTGTCAAACACTGGAACAAGTTGTCTAGGGACGTGAAGGCTGAACAGGGTTCTTAGCTTCCCTGACTCTCACTTTCTTAATCATATGACTCCAATTTCCTGCTTAGAATGCAAATTTAATAAATATTAAGACGCTGAAGATTTCTTTTTATGCCGATATCGAATTGATTTATATCACTTTGTTGTTTTTTGTGTTTGAAGCTCATCATGTGGAAAATAATTGCAGATTGAAGTAGACTGTAATTAATGCCAAAGAGAATAGAAAACCAAGTAATACTGCTGATAGTCCTGTTCAGGCCAGCATAGCCTTTGTCACGTGATGGTTGAGTTTAATTCAGCAAAGACTTTATTCAAATTTTATCAACCCACTATGAGAAGAGATTTGCAGGGCCATTGCCATTTCTCTATTATATTACTCAATTGATAGGTTCTGGTGAATAGGAAGTGCCTGGTATTTTTGCTGTTGCATTTGTTGCACTATTTCTGATTTAATGCAGTTGTACCAAATGCTATCAAGAACTGTTTGACTCTTAGACAAATAACTTTTACTCAATTTTCCTCAAATGACTCTTTACTTTCATATTTGCTCCTGTACTTGCACATGAAGTATCTTGTGTTGTGCTCCCTACAGCTGTTAAGAACTAAGATCAGACAAGAACAGCTGGAAGTGCCCAGAGCAATCTGGAGATGATCCTGGAGGTCAGCAGGGGTTTTCTAAGATTTGCTGTGTCTCTCCTTCTTTCTATCCTATCAGCATTCCTTTCTCTAATCTAAAGGTCAAAGCACTGAGAGTAAAGGCTCTGAAGGCAAGTATGGCCTCATACCACAAAGACAAATGTTTATTGCCATTTGAAGTCCTGTCAGGTAACAGAGCCTTAAATTTTATTCTTGGAAAGATTGGAGACCTGTTTTTCTACTCAAGACTGAGCAGGAGTTCAGGTACACTCCTGAGAGACCTCTCCTTTCCTGAACTGAGTCCAACTCAGACTTGTTCTGTTGGAGATTGCAATTAGCTCACAGTTGAAGTACATTAGAGCCTCATCCTGGACATTCAATGTCATCCTGATTAGTTCTCTATTTCTTTAAACAGGTAATTTCAAACCACTGTGCCCTTACCAATGTCTAGTTTTACAAAAAATGTGAAAATGTGCGTTTTATGGTTTTATGACATCCTGTCAAAAAAAAAAAAAAGAAAAAAAAGAAAAAAAGAAAACAGAAAGTAATATTTCATAAGCTGCTTGTAACTGAATGAATACAATAGGTATGTTTTAGTTTCTCCCCAACAGCATGCTGACTTCCCAGGCAGTGCTGATGGAGTAATTCTTCTTCTTGGGTGGTTCAAGTTCAAAACTGTAAGTTTTAGAGTACCACATGAGGCATGCAGTAATCATACCAGTGTGCACTGTCTGGAGTGTTTTATTCCTTGATTGCTGTATTTTTGATGTATGCCTGGGAAATGATCAGAACTTGTTTCAAAGTTTTAACTCATCCTGAAATAGTTCTTTTTATTATTTTTAATTTTGTAGCTAATGAAATTCTGGGTCTTACTACTGAGAATACTGTTGTTATGCAAAATATTTAATTTTTATTCTTTTTAATAGCAAGCAAGGACTAGTAATATTCAAATAGCATGCAGTAGCAGCAGCAGTCATTTGGGAGTAGAAACCTTAAAATGGCACTTGGAAAAGACCCCAAATTAAATACAGATTGACAACTTATTTTTTGAGCATTGATTGTGTCTGCAGGAACAAGGTGATGCTTTCAGACGTAATTGAAGCTCTGAGATAGCCAATCTGAGAATAGAGAAATTAGATTTATTGTTACTATGCTAGTATTCTAGTGTCTATGGAAACCAGTGCTTTTATGAGTTTAATGTGGATTTTATGAGGAAGAGGCTGTTGGAATCCACATTATGTATTCAGTGTGTCAGGAAGGCCTATACAGCCCTATAGATGAGCAGTCATCTCCAGAGAGGCCTGGATGGAGGCAGGGCTGATAGGAGCATGCTGCACTGCCTACAGAGAATGCCAAATAAGATGGAGCAGTGTAGGAGAATGTTGTGGTATGCCTGTAAAGGGGTAGAGCGTAGGAAAAACAGTGAAGCCACCTGGGGGAGATTAAAAGAAGGGGAAAACTGCTTGTTTAGCTTGGAGGTCTGTCTAGATGTGAATCTCATTTTATTTTAAAGTTTTGATTTCAAATGGAAACTTTGAGTGGGGAGTGTTGATTTTGTGCTGAGGACTTGGTTGAAAATGTTATTCATGAAACTGGGAGTGTGTCATTATCCAATGGATGGCTGTTACAGAGCAACAAACTTTTACAGAGAAGCTTAGGTGAAGAGGAACTTCTCAGGAAAAACTTATAGTAAAAAGATCAGAAGGAAATTTGAAAGGGAAGTGTCTTTTCTGAGGATGAGTCTAAAAACCTGGACAAAGATAAAAGAGGCAGGAATATTAAAATCGTGTTCAGGTATTTTTCTCTGAAGGCTGCAAGAGTAAATTTGGAACTGTTGAATTTAGGCGGGGAACTGTTAGAAGGCAGAATGGTGAACTGTTGAGTTTCTTCTACAGTATTTTTGGTAAGATCTTTCCCCCTGATATGGTCTACCAGAATTGAAAGATGATTGGTTGAAAATTGAAAATAATGATAAATGCCTCTCTCCACTCCCCTCTGATGCTATTGAAAAAATTATATTTACATAAAAGATCTGAAAGGAACTCAGGATTTGCCAATGCCAGCTTCCATGTTTAGTGCTGAGCTAAAACTCTATAGGCTAACTGCTATAAATTCTCATGGTGTAGGGAAGCAATTGTTGACCTGTGGAAAAAATTCTCTAAAGGAAGTTCCATGTCATGAATACCTTTTAGGAGCCTTTACATTGCAGTATGTAGCACTGACCACAACAGAAATAACCTGGAGTAAAGTAGCTCCTTCTGTGAGCTAAGTCAATCTCACCCCAAGGTTTTCAAGACAACTTGTAATTCTCTTTGCCTAAAAAGTTTGCTAGTTGCTACTTTCCTGAAAAATCATATCACTTGATGCAGTAGTCTCTAAGGATACATTTCTGCATAAATTACATTTGCAGAAAAATAATTTCCTTCACTTTGCTGTAGAGCATCTCCCCATGGGCTCTAACTGCTGTTACATTTTTATTTGCAGTGCAAATGAGACAAAGTCTTTGTACAAAGAACCTCACAAAAAAACAAAGAATCTTGGTTCTTTATCCTGAAAGGTCCTGAGACCACCTCTAAAGAGACTGAATTCCAAAGATGGGACTTTCCACTCCTGCATTACACCTCATAATTTTCAGAACAACCAAACCAAGCCTTCATGTCAATCTGCTTACTTTTTTTCTGGTGCTATGTTGCTGAAACAGTCCAGTTGTCACTAAAGTTTTGCAGTATCTCTTCTGGGCATTCAACATCAGTTTTGGCCTACAAAATGTCTGCTCATTTCCTAAAATGAAATACATATCTTACACTCTTTTGAGTATGATGGCATTAATATTACAGTCAAGCCTTCTGAAGCCAAAAAACAAACATGCAAACAAACTAAAAACCCCCAGCAACCCCCCATGAATTAAAAGACTTTGTTCAGCCTTTATTTGCTCTTGTGCATATGCACAAAATAATTTTTAATCATTCAATTTTCTGAACTCCCAACCAGGGAGACCTGTCCTGATTCTACAGCAGCTTTTAGCTCTCTTCTGACAAAGTCCTGGAGAGGCAGCACAACACAGTTGTATTATCACTAGGAAATCTCGTGGCTATTGCAAATTGCAGTGTTATCAACATCAGAAGATGACACCAGTGATAACAATGAAAGACAGCACTGAAGGCATACACAACCCTCACAACCTCAGCAGTTTGTGCTCACAGTCGTGTCCCACCTCAGCCTCTTTTTGGGGAGCACTGGCTTAGAGCCTGTCTTGGAGCTCCCTCTGGTGCTTCACTGCTCCAGTGCAGTGAAGAATTAAAGTCATGACAGATGTCCCCAAGAAAGGGCTGTTTCAGAATGAGTCTCATTAAACAGAGTAACTACAACAAAAAGTCTTTGCATCCTCTGATTTAAATTATAATACCTGAAGGAGGGTGGATTTAGATTAGATACACAGAAGTAGTTTTTACAATGAGTCTGGTGTAACACTGGAGCCCAGAGAGGTTGCCCAGGGATATGGTGGATGCTCCACCCTGGAAATCTTCAGGTTAGGCTGGATGATGCTCTTGAGCAACATGATCTAGTTGAAGATATCCCTGCTCATTGCAGGGATAAATGGCATTTTAATGTTCCTTCCAACACAAACTATTCTAAGATTCTGTGACTCTATGATTTTATGACTTACATTAAAAAGCATTAGAATTTTTTTTTTAAAGTATTTTTTTTTAAATTTGCTTAACAACCATCTGTTATTTTCAGGTAAAAATATTGAAACATTTTCATCTCAAAATGTAGTATTCATAACTGAAGTTGTAATAAACTATGACCTCAAAATTATGGTACTGAAGATATATGTTCATCTTTTCATCTGTGTTTAATTGTGGCCCTCTCAAGATCAGAAAGACTTTGGAGTGCTGGAACGTATCCAGAGAAGGTCAATGAAGCTGGTGAAGAGTCTGGAGCATGACTCAATGAGGAGCTGCTGAGGGATCCTGAGTTGTTTAGCCTGGAGAAAAGGAGGCTCAGGGAGGACCTTATTGCTCTCTACAGCTGCCTGAATGGAGGCTGTAGTGAGGCGGGATTGGTCTCTTTTACCAAGTAACAGGTGATAGACCAAGAGGAAATGGTCTCAGGTTCTGCCAGGGGAGTTTTAGATTGGATATTAGGAAATACTTCTCTGTATTTCCTAATATCCAATATATTCCTAATATCCCCTTCTCTGTAAAGGGGGGTCAAGTATTGGAACAGGCTGTCCAGTGAGGTGATTGAGTCACTGTGCTGAAAGGTATTTAAAAGAACCTGCATGTAGATGTGGCACTTAGGGACATGCTTTAGTGGGGATTCAGCAGTACTGGATTAACAGCTGGGCCTGATGATCTCAGAGGTCTTTTCCAACCTAAACAATTCTATGATTAATATAAGAAATATTTAAAATAAATTACTGGAGTTGCTTTGCTCTAATTTCATGGTTTCTTCTCTTTGTACTCTTTTTGGACTTCACTGATTTCACAAAACTGTTGAACACTAAAAAGCTCTTTTTTGATTTTAATGGCTATGGAGTGAGTGCAAAACAGTCTTCTGTAAGTAGAACCCCTTGTTAAAAGTCCAAGTAGACTAACAAAGATATTTTTACTGCACTAATCTGAGCTCTATCGATCTTCAGTTAGCAATTAAGATGTCTTTGATTTCTCTTCATGAAGCATAATTTTCATTCATTCAATCAATGTTGCAAATAATTTGGCTTCATTAACAGACAGGACAGGCTTCTATGAAGACTGCAGCAGCTTGCTTACTCTTTGCCTTTTGTCTTTTTGAAACTGTCCAGTTTCTCCTGTGGGACGTTAAATTAAGAGAAATAATTTGCAATAATTACAGCCAAATATGCTTTCATTTGATGGGTGAAAAGAGAATTTTGCTTCTTCTTATGGGAGACATGCTGGTATCTGTTGATGAAAATCAATGGGATCATGAACTGACATTTGTAGCAAAATTATTTTGTACATTTTTAGTTTTGGTTTTTTGCTTTTTTTTTGGCACCATTAAGACATGAAATATTTGTTGGTTTAGATGTTGGCTACAAGTATTAGTGATAGTTGGAAAATTGAAAACTTCTTGCCAAGGTAAATAGTTTTCATCAAAATGAATTTCTATCCAAGAATCTGAACCAGCAAATTCTTTCTGCTAACATTCCAGAATTCTTGGGGAAGAACAGTGAAACCTGCATGCAGAAGAGGGGAAAAAAAAAAAAAAGAAAGAAAAGAGTGAGAATGATGCTTTTGGCAATTCAGCTTGCATTTTATTATTTTATTTTCAGCTTGAACCTGTAGATATTTCTGTCAGCGTGCCCATCTGGGCACCCCATTCAGCCTGTCAAGTCCTCTGGACTTCAACAACAGCTTTCAGAGTGCCAAGCATATGTTTGGATCCCACCTGCAAAGCTTCAGTTAAATAAGCAATGGTCTCTTGAGAGAGAACTGTCTGCAACATGATTTATTATGATTACTAAGCCAAATACAGTGTAACTCTATTGTATTTGAAATGAAACCTTGTCCTATTGATGCCTTAGGTATTAACTTCTATATTTTTCAGATTCTGTATTGCTTTAGTGTATAGTTCTGAGCTTCAAATTAAAGGATATTAAAGCTCTCTTCACAGAGTAGGTAGACAAAACAATTCCTTCTCTAGCTGGGGACCAAGGACAACCACCCAAATTTCAGGTCCGTAAACAACATGGACAGAAGAGAGAAAAACAGGAAGAATGGGACTTCATAAGCCAAAGCTATAACTGGACAATTAACTGCAATATGCAAATGGACCAAAACTTATAAAAGTGTGAGACCCTGTGACCAGGCCTCTATTTTGTGACCATTTTGGGTGTAGCCCTGGCTGGGCTCTTGTACTGCCCAAGGTGGATCCATTGAGGCCTCCTAATAAATACCTACTTTATTCTTAAACTCTGTCTAGACTCTGTTCTAGGTCAGCCTTCACAAGGCATCACTATAATATTAAGTACACAAGAGAAAGTCTTGCTGTAAGTCACATTATTATTGAGAAACAAATACATTTCTGATAACACTGAATTTTAATGAAGTATCCATATAAAATTTTTCCCACTATATATTGGCATGAGCCAAGCCACTGCACTGAATTTCTCACAAGAGATGGGGTAACTTCTGTGTTATGCCTCCCATGCTAGTTCTACTGTATCAGAATGGCTGTGAGAAGGACAAAACCCCTTGTCTTTGCAGTCATTTTGCCTGGTCTGCATTGCTGAGACATAAATCTTCTTATCCCCTCAGAGAGGCTTGTAACTCACTGAGAAGGCAATTTACAATCTTTTATCAGAACCACAACAGGACCTTTGCTTGTAGGCTTCAGTTGCTGGCTGGAAGTAGACTTCTGTTTTCCTCTCTTGCCGGCTGAACAGGGAAGTCACAGAATAACCCAGGTGTTAAAAATCCCCCAAACCCCTAAAGCCTCACCTGAAAAATTTCCTATTATAGAGGAAAAACTGTTCCTACCAGAGAGGAAAAAATAGCATGCCTTGAAGTGAAGACTGGCAGAAATCTTGAGCCCTGCTGCTAGAGGTAAAGAGGGTATAAACCTGCTCTGGGAGGATGCATGGAAGTTGGGGTTGAGGCTGAAGTTAGATGTTTCTGAGGAGTCTGAGCTTGGACTTGAGAAAGAAATGTTTTGCTCCTGGCAGAATAGCAGTTTTATCATGTAAAGTGCAGAACACAGATGCAGTGTTTGAGAATGATCAGATTGCAAATCCATCCATGAACTGGCCAGTCATTTTCTTTATATGCAGGATTTTTTGCTTGTGACATCCTTAACAGATTTCTCTTTCACAGTTAGGTTGCAAAGTTGCTACAATACAAATTGCTTATTCAGGAAAGTCTGGCTTGCAGAAGCTTTTCAAGCTGACATTTGAATTACATTCAGTAAAATTATGTTTGTGAAATTCTTTTTTCATATCTTAGGTTTTATGCTGACCATGCAAGCAAAAATTGTCATGTTTTTTGTCCTGAACTGTGTTTTAGATTTTCTGTATCTGTAAAGCAAAAAATGAGACATGATAAAGTTCATTGTGGGAAATTTAAAGAAAATAATTGAATAGTGCTTTCATTTGAGGCCTTCTTTCTTGGCTGTTAAATGTTTCTTCTTCAAGCTCTTTCAAGAAGAAAGTCATCTGACTTAAGCAGATGCAGGTGAAAAGTTAGCATTATAATTGAAATTGGACTGGCTTTATTGGATGTGGTGGCAAGAAAGGGATTGCGTTTCAAGGAATTAATGGCATCATCTGTCAGAGAATATGCTACCTTGTCTTGCAATTTTCAAGCTTGTTCTGCTATTTCAGATCTTTCTTTTAGGGTAAGATGAGCATGCTGATGCTTCCAAATGTTTAGAACCCTTGCGCTTTGATGAAAGTTAAGTTAAATAATATAAATTCCTGTATAATGTACAAATTAGCAATACAAATACATTCTGAAACACTTTTTTAGTGATTACTAAGTTCAACTTTGACTGAGACTTTTATCTGAAAAAATATTTTACTTTAGGCGCTACATCACTATTTCAGTTGTATGTCTTCATCTCATCCCTTAGAGAACTAAGGCAGTTTGCATTTTTAAATAGTGAAATGCAGTTTGTATAGTGGCATTTGTTTAAGGAAAACTTTTCATCGTATATTTTCTGTCCTATTACTCAGAATTTAAAGAAGATACTTGAATTTTGCTTCTTTGGAATAGTTTTGCTTCCCATTCATGTTCTTAACCTTGCTTACAAATGTTATATTGAGCAAGACCTAGAAGATGAGAATCCATTGATTTCTTAAACTTAAGCATGTAAAACTGGACTTTCTATTGCTTCTTCTCTTTCTGACCTTGTCAGTCTTGATGCTTGCCTGTTACATAGTCTAAAATGCAGTGGAAGAATGGGAAAAACTTCCTGTAAAAGATATGTATGTAGTCTGTTTTTCATCAAGATGTCGTTGTATGTCAATGGCGATCGATTAATAACTGATGTTGGTTTTTTGTTTTGTTTTGATATATTTTTTTTCCCCAAAGTATTGATGGTGGTAATGGGAATTCCCATGATAGTGATGCATATAGAACACCTTGGGGTGATATTCCAGGCACTACAGCTGATGTCTCGAGCTCAGTCAGCAAAGACAGGAGAAAAGATGCTGGAAATTATTATTTTCTTTAGCAGGGAATGAAAGTAGTGGCACAAGAGACATTTGCACCTCGTATTGCAAGTGTCTCTGCAGGAAAGGAAGACAACAACCCTGCCAATCTCAATGATTCTGTGATCCATCCAGACTATCTGTAACAGATAACTTTATATACTTCATGCACCTTTAAGCACAGATGCAAACAATGGCAAACTTACACATCTATATGTATGTGAGCAAAAATTATTCAAGCAGATGCATACAAGCTGGTCAGATTTACTTCAGGAAATTATTTGTGAACAGGAGAAAAGCTATTATATCATAAAACATCCCCCTCTCCCAACCAACAACTCCAAAAAGAAAGTATGATACTGACTCTTCCCAGAGTGACCTAGATGTCAGATTTAAAAAGAAGTTATCCAAAAAAGAAAACTTGTAAATGAAATAAAAGCTAAGGAAGACATTTAACTGGGGATAAATGAGATAGTCAGTGGGAGTGGTTTGGTATCTCAGACTAACAAAGCATCAGCCACTTTTCTGTGTGTGTAAGATGCAAAGAATGATAGTTTTAATGCCTCAGTCTGCATATTGACAAAGCTGTTTATTGTTACTTATCCTAAAGTTTTACTTTTGGGATTTCCTGAATCTCTGTTTTAAAATATAATCCAAAATTAAACATTTGTACTCCATTTTCCCAGAGAACACCTCAGGAAATTGATCACATACCAACAATCACAGCACAGGTGGATGGGGCTGTGTGAATGCTCACCAAGTAGTCCCTGCAGCTGCACATTTCATTTCCTGCAGCTGGCATTGTGATCGATTTTTATTCCCATAACGGATTTATGTTGTGATAGATTTTTAATCCCATAATAGATTTATGTGTGGTGAAGTGCCAACTAATCATTAAGCACAGTGTGTGCTTCCTTTTTGATTGCCAAGTAGCGCATTTCCCTTGAAACACATCCTCACGATGCATGTACTATTCATGCACAATTGTGCAGGAGGGAACAAGTCAAAAGCTGGAAGTAAGAAGGAGCCTTAGCAAAGCTGAGCAAGAAGTCTTTCTGTGCCTGTAACTGTCCCACTCTTTCTGGGCTAAGTCTCTATAGAACTAGAGACTCGCAGTAATGAAGGTTATACCAAGGGTTCCCCTGAGCCTGTAATTGTCACTTGCTAGTACAGAAAACACTATCACATAAATCCTTCCCTGAGCACAAGAGGCATTTCCACAGAACTGGGAAATGAAAGAGCTTTGTCAACTCTTTAAATCTGAAAAAATATTTTTACTTCTTTTCACTCACCCTAATTTTAATGTGAGATTCTGTAGACAAAGGTGTATACAATCTATCGGAACATTTTCCCTAAAGCCAATAAAGGCACTTTAAACCAGTTATCCCATGGCTTAAATGCCAACGAACTAGAATTTCTGGAATGCAATGCTTCAATAAATAAATTCAGAAAACTGGAAATAATTTGGAGTAAGATATTTGAAATGTATCCATAGCTTCTGAGCAAAAGGTCAGTGAGGTGGTGAGAATTCTTCCCAAGCCCATGCAACTGCCCAATCTTATCCATAAAGCTGATCCTTCTTGTTTAGCATATTAAATAACTTCAAACAAACCAGCCCTGTCAACCTAGATTGAGCATGACCAATGAGGATTGAACGAGGTTTTCAATTTAAGAAAAATTGCTAATGGGTGTGATAGGATATCCCCTCAGAGCACTTCCCTGCAGCCTACTGTGTCTGTTACAGCATTCAAGGTGAGGCAGTTCAGCCAAGGTGTCTCTGTGATAGCCCTGCTTGAGGGAATGCTTATAGCAGATGGTTTAATGGCATTTGCTAAATGGAGGGCTAAGCACTTTCTGCTCTTTGACATATGCCATGAGAATGCTATAAATAAATATTTAAGTAGCAGTAGCTTTGAGCTTTTCTTCTCATCTATCCATTTCTGATCTGTGGCCAGATATCTGTTTTTCCCAGACAAAGCAGGTCTTCAAAGCCTCCTGAGACTCCTAAATGGCAGCTTTAGCCCTTGGTCTTGGCTAAAGCTGTCAGCTTTCTAATAATTCCTAATGAAAAGTCAGTTAATTACTGAATTCTTTTAAATTTCAATTGTGCCTGGTCAAAACATTAGAAACGGCCACATAAGGAGGATGGCAGATTGTGGACTTGGAAACACGGACAAAATACAACATTTGAAACCATCACCGTGAAACATATGTGAAGTTCAGCTGAATCTCACATTCGTTTTTAGGAAGCCAGTGGCTTGCCAGTTTCTTCCTCCCTTGTCTTCCAGTGATTAAAATTCTTACGAAGTAAAAGTACCTGTCTCCATATTAAAATACTTCCTGTGTTAGAAGAGCTCTAAAGGGACTTAAACAGAAATACCTGGAAATAAGACAGCAGCTCTTGAAATGTATTGGAGCTAGGCCATCTGCTGTTGGATGCAATATGCTGCTTTATGGATGCCAAAAATAGACAGAAATTCTCAACATAAACCAGAGGTGGGTGCCAGTATTCCAAAATGAAGCAAGATGCATGAAACCTTTAATTATCATTTTTTGAGACACAGTGTGAAAGGGAGATCTCATTTCAAACAAATGGGGATAGGCAAACAAAAGAGGCTCAGTTTCATTCTGTAAAACTAAAATATTTACAAATAAATGCTCAGCCATTGTGAAATGTGGAGCCCATAATAATTTCAATGTCTTTCTGCTTTGTAGCAAACATTTCCCTGAAGAAATTCTAGATTGGAATACTGAATGTTTATGGGAGAATATCTGATACACTAAAGGCTTATATTACATAAAATTCATCTTGTGTGGTAGGTCATTTGCTGGAACAGAAAATGGGTGGAGAAGGCATCAGGCCTGAGAAAATCACAGGAAAAAAATGGATCAGTGATCTGTCTGCCTAACATTTAAAGTGTAGTCTTTTGCCCTTAATGCAGTAGGAGATCTGGCCCAGTATCAGCAGGTACTGATATCAATGGGCCTTCACCGTGATCCATTGTACTCCTGTTAGTTTCATCAGTATGGACAAAACCTCTCAGTGCTACTGAGCTCTAACTTGCAGATTTCCTGGTGTCAGACAGTATGGAAAAAGGAAGGAAATATCTCCTACAAATATCTGACTACACTTGTTCTGTTGCTAAGTTTTATTTGGATTTTGAAGTAGTAGAGACAGAGTTCGGATCAGTCCTAAACATCTTCTCACATGACTGGGATCACAATCAGCTCCTGCCATGTAAGAGAGGTCAAGTGCTGCAGAGGTGATGTGCACCTGCATGTCTCGGACGTTGAATTGAACAGCTTGGCAGGACTTGGGAAAGAAGATGAAGGCTGGAGACCCAAGCAAGTGCTGAATGATGGAGTACTGTTTGAGGAAGATTTAGCATCTTGAACTTTCTCCATGATCCTAAAATCCAAACAGCAAACAGGCAAATCCTTAATCTGGAGAAGGAAAGCCTCACAACAAGCAGTGTCTAAAGCAGGTTTAAGCTTTTGAAACCCCACCTTCGCAATAGATGATAGACTGTGTGAAACAGTGTGAAATAGACAGCAACTGCCAAGAAAACTTAGCAAAGAATGAAAAAAAAAATAGTTTAGTTAGCAAGATGAGTTATCATATGGAGAAGCAATTATTTATTCTGAAAGGAAAGGAAGGGACAAAATGCTGAAATGTAAAGTGAGGTAAGGCTAGATTGGATCACTAGTAGTGAGGAACTAGGGCTAAGGGAGTGGGAGAAAGGCATGGAAAATATGAAGAGTAATTCTGAGTGACTACATCACAGAGCAGGTCCATCAATGAGCATTTTTGCTCATTTGTGGATAGCCTTGGGAAGAGAAACTGTTCATCCCCAGGATTAGGGAACAGGCATTTTACAGCAGCTTTATATATCCTTAGTTTTATCAACTTTAACTGTGTTCAGTAAGAAGGCTCAGTAAGGCAAAGTCAAAATTTCAAGGCCCTTGTAGCTCTTCAAAACCATATTCCACTCTCAGTCTAGGAAAAAATTTGGGCTGAGTTTGTCATCCAGTCAGAATCATCTAGTGCTATTAGATATGTTTGCTGGCACTCAGATATTGGTTTAGATCTCCTGTTTCTTCTATGTGTTACAATTTGCCCATTTTGTGAAGATATCCCAGACAGTTTAGGGATTCACAAATGGTTGTAAATAACTATTTAGGCAAAGTAATTGAACTGTTCCTCTTTTACACCTGTTTTGGTCTCTTTGTGGCATTCTCCTCCATGTTGCCGTGCTTTAGCAACTGTGTCTGAATTTCAGATCTCATTTTTCCCACCCCTCAATTTTATAGTACATTCCTAAATGCCTTTCTTCAAAATGTGGGGGTTTTTTTTCTTCTTTTAATGTTGTTTTTTTTCCATTCCGCTCCATTTGGAAATCCTCTCACTTTATAGAGATCAGCATGTTCATCATCAGTGTCCAACCACAAATGTGCTTCTTCCACAGAGCCCTCAGGTGAAGGTGTCCCTAAGTAACTAGTCCCTCACCCAGCATGATGCTGAGCTGGCTTGTGGCACCCTGTTTGTACTCCCTACTAAGATGAACCCTGTGTGGTAATTGCATGGGTTTGGACACTGCTCAACAGGCCATGCTGTTAAATGGGCTCTCAAGAAGTAAAGCAACTTTCAGAAGATTATGGAATGTCCCTTATCAGCAATCAAGGATGATGTCAAATCATGCATGTACATACATTAAAAAAACTCCAGAGATTAGGTATTTTTCAGAGTTTTAAAGACTATATATTTGAGTTTTCCCTGAAGAGAACAACACCACTTTGTCTATAGACATACATACATACATATCTGTACTAGAAGGGCTTAGATACATTTTTATTGAAACAGTGCCCCAATACCTTGCCAGTCATTAGTACAGACCCTTAAATTTTAACCCAAAAAGCAGCATGTAATAATTGTACCTATTTTGTATGGTCATTTTCTGAGTTTCTAAGATCCAACAGAAATAAGTCATGCATGTACATCATCCCTGTAATGTCTGAATCTTTTCTTTAGCTTATGATTACAGCTTGCATTTTTTAGCATTTGCTATCATTTCTGGATAGCACAGAATCAGGACATTAATGTTTTTGCTCTGTACTGGACAAAATTCACACAAGATATGGTAATAGCTATATTTGTCATGGAATTATTTAATATTTCAAAGGGAATTTAAGATGGGAGAGAAAGCTTACCAAAAAAATCTTTAAATATGTCAAGTGGTAAGGGAAGGTCACTCTGAGGATTGGACAACAGTATCCCAGATCCTTGGTAGCTTCCCCTCATTTATAAAATCATTTTATGGAAAAAAATTCATGTTTTTAATATTATTACCGAAAGGCACCACTTGCATTGGTGTAGTGCAGCAGTTATTTTATCTAAAAAATAGATATTACTGGGTAATTGCCACTTCTAGAATAATCAAAACAACCTCTCGCATGTTAAGAATTTTCCCCAGAATTTTACCTTCCATAATTTGCCAAGCTAATAAAATGACAGCTTGAGGAGACTGTCAGCTTGCCATACGTATTCCTAGCTATGTCCTGTGTATTTAATTTATTTCTACATTTTAGAATGGAAAACAGGCCAATAAATCATTCTAATGTCCATAGATGTGTCTAAAATTACGTCCTGTTCTCTACTATTTCTTTGCATGCTCTAATCTGGATTTATCTTGACTGGATTCTTTACTTATTGCCAGTGATTTAGGGGAAATTCTGTGCTTTCACATATGCTTGCATGGTTTGTAGAACAACAGAACTTTAAATGTGAGTGCAACCTTAGGGTATTTTTGCTGACTAAATATGGACTTTTATGGTCAAACTAATGTACTTTAGAAAAGTGGGTAGACAGCTACATTACAACTTACTGAAGAAAGGGTTAATATTTGGGGTGCTAACTTCAAAAAGCTGAAATAGACAAACACCTCCTCTCCCCCTGGAAAAAGAAACAGCATGAAGATACCAAAAAGAGGATTTTTCTCTGTGTAAGCAAATCCCTTGGAAGCAATTCTGCCTGGATAGTTCTGTGGAGAAATGAGGTCACATTTGGCTAACATCACTTTATTGTCAGGGTAACCTGCTCCTTTGGCCCCTCTTGCTGTGTGTGTCTGTGCATGGGTTTGTGTGTGTTTGTCTGCACTTTTTGACAAAGGCTCACTAACAGCCTGTATTGAGAATCCTGTGAAGGAGTTGATTTTTATGTTTTTTCTTCCTGTATCACTGCAGGTGACTTAGAAAGATATGGGCCAAAAGGTTACTGGAGGCTTCTTTGATCTTGGCATCCAGTTTGGTTTCTTTTTCAAGGAAACCTATTTTCAGTATAAAAGATTGAGGACTGCTAGGCTGTTTTGCAGGCTCTGAAGTCTGTGCTGTAGAAAACAGCCTTCCAATAATAATAACTGCACAAAGTAATTCAAAGTAACCTCCTATTATCTAGTCAATAAGGAGCAAAGAACAAGAACATTTGTTTTGATTTTTGTTCCTTAATCTGAAAGAAATCCAGAATTTAAGAGCTCTTTGGCTTTTTCAAGAACAACAAGTTCACAAGTGATTTAGTCATATAGCTGCCATAAAATTGTGGTTCTGTCCTTTCTTAAGAGCTCTGTTATCAGTTTGATAGATAAAACATCAAGATGAATGCCATGGTGTTGCAGAATATTCCAAGATCTACACACAACTTCAGAGGATGTCAAATTTTCCTATGTACTATGTACTTCTATGAGTGCAGAAAACTCTAAATTATTTGTGATTTTAAAACAGTGAGAAGCATAATGCTCTCAACCACCCCAGTATATGTTACACATCAGAGATGTACTGTGCTCTGAAACAAACCCAGTAACACATGTACTAACAGCAAGTACATGTAGCAAGCTGTGTCAACTCAGAGAACAAAATCAGTCTGAACTAGAGACATTATAAGATGACTTTGTGGTTGCAAAGATCTTGGGCTAGCTGGGACTGGACCAGACCCCAGCAAAATTGTACAACAGGGAGTCTCAGCTTTTAATAAACACAGTGATGCAGCACAAGGTCGAAACGCAGCACAGCTAATATCTGTAAGGGCTCAAGCAAAAATTAAGGCACTTGAGTTGGAAGCAAAACTCGTTGAGCTTAAATTTTAGCCTAAACTGTGAAGGCAGTGACATTTCAAAACCAATCAACAGTGATATTTAATAATGTGAGCTAATTGGTAGTATTGTGCAAATGGGGAAGAAAAAGAGGGGGAAAAAGTTCTGGTAATGTCAAACATATTAGCATGGCCTGAAATATATTGAAAGACTGAGGAAAAATTTTAAAGAAAAAATAATTAAGCACAAGGAGGTAAAAGGACAATAGGATAAAATGCAATATTAGGTTACCAGAGACTGATCTTGAAGTTCAGCCCAATATTTTTCTTTAATAAAAATGGATTTTTAGACTAGAGAAATACAGTAGATCTATCTGGATTTCAGTAAAGTGTTTGATATGCTGCCACATAGGAAATTACTAGTTAAACTGAAATAAATGGGAATTAGAAGAAAAGTTGCAAGGTGAGTAAGGAGCTGGCTAAAAGGGAAACTTCATGTGTTTTGCTTAACAGGGAACGCTGAGGCTAAGAGGAAGTTACTGGAGGCAGTCATAAAGGGTCTATGTTGAGCCAATCTGGCTTAATATTTTCAGTAGAAATCATTAACTAAGAAAGGTAACATTGTTTTAAGAGCACCTGTGGATGACCTGGAATTGTGGTTCTCCATGCTTGAGGGTCACACACTGTCTTGCAGGAGAACCAGTCTGGCTTGCACCCAGGACTCGTGGGACTGCCTTTCCCAAGAGGAGTCTGGCACATGCAAGACAGGCATTGCATGGTTTTTCAGGGGAGGCAGAAGCCATTTCCCATCTCACTAGGATGTGCCTGCTCCTCTCCTGCCCAGCACTGGGTATGTTTAGCAGATCTGAAGCTCCTGGCAGGGCATCATCTCATGGGGTAGTCTCACTAAAAATCTCCCAAAGAACATTCATCAGAGCCATAGAGCAGCACTAGCCCAGAGTTTTGCCCAAGACAACCTGCCCAGCCTCTCAGCAGGCCATATTAACTCCAGCACAGTGCATGGGAAGGCTTTGAAAGGGTTCCTGGGTCAGACCTGCCTTGTGGCTGCCCAGGCTGGCACTGTGACTCAAATGTAGACAAACTCCAAGATAGTTTTTTTGTTTAGCCTACCAAAATAAAGTCTGAGAAGAAATTGAATTATATGATAATTGCAGGACTGGAATTATAGTAAATTGTTTCCTTAAGTGAAAGGGAACTGGATTTGATGCTCCTCCCAGTCTTTTGTCCTAAGCTCCTAAGTCATGCCTAACTTACTGTATGGTTCTTCTGGCAACAAAGACTTGTCAGGGTGGTCCATAGTCAGAGTTGTACACTTAATTAATTCTTAAAGATAGCTAGAGAGGGAGCTTTCTGCCATCTTTCTGCAACTTTGTGATGTTGGAGGAGTCTCTAGGAGGAGTATTTAAACTGTTTGTGGTTTGGATAGAAGAGACAGTAAGAAACAACTTTGCCAAAAGTCAAGCACAACCTACTGAGAGCTATACAAGAAACACTAAGGGAATGGAATTTCTGCATGGAAGAGGATGCAGACATTTTGAGGAAGCCAGGAAAGCAGCACTTTGGTAGAGAGGCCATGTGCCTCTATATAGAGAGGCATGGATTGATTTTACATGGCAAGGTTTAGGTTGGGGGAGGGCTATAGGGGTGGCTGTCAGAAACAAGTCTGCAGACTCCCCAGTTGGTGAGGAAGGTGAAGGAGGACAAGCTCCGGGCACCAAAGCTGAGATTCCTCTGCAGCCTCTGGTGAAGACCATGGGGAGGCAGCTGTCCCTCATGGAGGGACGTGGTGGAGCACATTGGGGTGGTGCCATTTGTCTTTCCAAATAACCATTATGTGTGATGGAGCCCTGCTTTCCTGGAGAGGTCTGAACACTTGCCTGTCCATGGGAAATGGTGAATGAATTCCTTGTTTTGTTTTGCCTGTATTCACAGTTTTTGATTTCCCATTAAACTGTCTTTATTTCAACCCTCAAGTCTTCTCACTTTCATTCTTCCAATTCCCTCCCCCATTCCCCGAAGGAGAGTGAGAGAGCGGCTGTGGTGCTTATTTAGAAATTGGGGTTAGACCATGACAAAAATCAGGCCCAGAAAGCAGGAACGGAGGTGGTTTTAGATTTTTTTTTTTTTTCATTATCCCACTCCAAATTGTTTGCAAACTGATTAAAGAATTTCCCCAAGTGGTGTCTGCTCTGCCCATGACTGTAATTGGTGAGTGATCTCTCCCGGTCGTTATCTTGACCTGTGAGGTTTTTGTTTTATTTTCTCTGCCCTGTTCCCTCCACTGAGGGGAGTGATAGAACAGCTTCGGTGGGCACCTGGCAGCCAGACAGGGTCAATCCATCACAAAGCAACAGACAAAGGTGTTTTGGGGTAGCTCAAGGCTTCTAATATGGAAAGCCCTTCTATTTATGCTGTGTAAGTCTGCCTAAGAAACATCCCTCTTATCCTCACAGATTCTGATGGAGCTGACAGTATTTCCTCTGTCTTTCACAGAAACTGAGCTTATTTGAAATGATCAGTTGCTCAGATTTTAGAGACAGCAGTGAGCCTGTTCTTTTCACAGTAAGGAAAAGCAAGCAGGATGGAGGAATAGATCGAGCCATAGGCATCAAATGGCTGATAAAGGATACATAAGAAATTGGATGGTTTTGGTTTTTATTTCTTTATGAGATTTTACAGGCAGCAGTGAGACTATCATCTTGGCAGAGAATGAAGAATCTAATGGTGTAGACTTCAGCTGACCCATTGGTAGGCTAAGTTTAAAATAAAGGAAACAGAATAGGCTTTTTGGTAAGAACAGAATTTGCTGCTGCTTATTTTATCTAAAGTAAGATGTATGGCATGTCTGGTTTCATGTTGTAGATTTCAAAGTGTTTGGGTCATGCAAGGTTTTATTTCTGTAGAGCAGGGTTGCACAGGTGGGTGCTCCAAGGAAGTATCCCGTCCAACAGAGCCAGAGCAGGCTGCCAGAGCAAATGAACTGTACACAGGCAAAGAGTGTGGGGAACTGGACAGACCCTTTTTACATGCTGGTGGATGACAGGTGGAGCTGAACTTTAAATGCTGGGCAGGCTTCAGTTAGAAACTTGCCAACTTTCCTGGTCAGTCCCTTGCCTGCCTCCTTGGGAGGCATCTAAAGAATGAATTGAGGACTGAGTAGCTCCAAGGTTTCCAATTAGCTGCAGAAACTGTCTGTTGTGGATGCAGGGATCTCCACGCTTCAGGATGGGAAGTCTGTGGTGAGTTTCCAAGTGTCAGGTCTCTGAACCATTTCTTCTGCACTAATGATCTCAGGCTGAAGGTCACAGGCCCTTTAAATTCCACAGCTCAGTTTGAGCTGCTCTGGAGCTGGTGTTGGAGGAGCTCTGGCCAGTGCAGATTGCAATTAGTGCAGAATATCATGGTGGTTATGCAGAAGCCCTACACCAACACATTTCAGGCTAGTGTTCAGTAATGCACGGCTGTTACTGTTAGTAGTAATGATAATTGTGTTCAATCCAGTTGGTGACTGCCAGCAATCTTAGGAAACAAAATTCATTTTGGAAACACCTAGTGTTTAAGAGTTTCTGAAACTAAATATGGCTGGACTTCAGTTCTGTGAAAAAATTTCCAGTGTTTGGCTTTTCCTCCCAAAGCAGGATCAAAAATATTCTGGTAATTTGGAAATTATCACAGAATGGAAATTCATGTCCCTGGCCAGCTCTATTTATGAACTCATTAACTCAAGTGCTCATCTACCAACAAAAGACTTCCTAACCTTTAATTATATTGGAGGTCTGTGCTTTAGCATTGTCCTTCTGGCTTTGTTTCCAGAACCTATTGGAGATTCTTTCTACCTTTCTTTACTGTTGGCTATGGTGGCACTTGGAACACATTAAAAAACCATAAGAATGCCAAGGGGTTTGTTTTCTTGTGAGATTATATATGACATTTGAAGAATAACCCTTCAGCTAGCAATCCATTCCATCCTCTAAGGAGACCATTTACTTTCGACTGAACTATTAAAAAACACAAAACCCACAGTAAAGCTGAATGATTCTTTTCTATTTCTTCCTCATGAATGTGGTCTTACTTTTAGAATGTCCTATATGGTGATGCAGACCAGGCCCATTCTTCATTCAGTGCTTAATTTTAGGTCTCCAGATCTGAAAAGCTTGGCCTGCAGTCATAAGTATACATTCTTTGTGCACCTTTCAGAAGACAAGTCTGATTGTCCTACATTGATTTTGAGTCATTATTCTCTGTTCTTCTTCTTCGCCAACTGTCAAAATACAGCTGTTTCTCTGCTTAAGGGATACATTATGCTAAGTGCACTGGAAAAAAACATTGGCAATTGATATAGTAGTCTGGAAAAGAGAAAGAAATTTGGAAGGTGCTTGGGGGAAAAAGGGAAAAAAAAGAAAGTAAATGAGTAACCTTGCATCATACTGCTGGCAAATTTTGTCAGACCAACAGCCAATCAGAGTTAATATGGCTTTACTCTCAACAAACCTGCAGCAACGCTATTATAGTTTCACTACACTGTTTATGAAAAGCTGATCTGGAAGGCATTACATTAAAGACAATTCTAGGAAAAAGGGAAAAAACTGTAATCATTGACAATGCTTGTGTCTGAAACCTGGTTTTTGAATGTACATTAGAATGCAAAAAGTAAATACTAAAAAAAAGAGAGAATGTGTTACTTCCTGATTTTAAGACAATAATACCCTTTCTACTATAGCAACTACTAAATTTAGTGACTACCTCATCTATGTACCCATACAGAAGGAGAGAGGGCAGGATGATTAAGATACATGTGCCTCTGCACATGCTCCCTTTCACAAGCTGACATTTATATTCTGAAGTAACCAGTTAGTAACCAGTTATCCCTCATTCCAGAATAGGACTTTCAAGGCAGCCTCCTGCAGTACTGCAGCCATACCTGCCCTTTGCAACTACAAACGCAGCCACATCCCTGCCACCATCATGCAAAGGCTTTAGGTGAAGAAGTAACAATGTCCAAGGTGGGATTCTTGCCCGTAATCGCACACATGTGCACGCAGGATACTGAGGATACACTTGGTCTCTCATGCCTGGGGTTTGCATGTGTGGATGAGAGTGTTTCAACAGCACTTTTACCCATCCAGCTGCATATTCTGGCTTCTCCTGGTGTGTCCAAACATTGTCCTGCAGGGCAATGGGCATTCCAGCACACCTAGACTTTGTCATGGAGTACATCTCAGGACAGCATGGTTGCTGAGCCTTCCATGAACTGGAAACAACGTTGATGCCTTTGGGGATGCTGAGTACCAGTACTACTGTCCCACGTCTGACACAATGCCTCTCTTTACAGAGGGCTGGTTAGCTCAGGTGTCTGTGCAGTGGGTGCAACTGCTCTGTGCACATGTACCTCTGAATAAATGGAGACTTTTGTGTCTTGGAACTATTCTTCTGCATGAAGACCAGAATCTTTAAGTTTAGGGTGAAGTAAAACCATCTTTATTTTTTTGAGAACCATAACTTTCCATCTAGCTTATGACGTTAAAATTTAAATTATCTAAAAAAGATTTAAACAGTAACACAGCCTCCAGGGTTTTTTTTGCCATTTCTCCTCTAGTTGACTACTTCTGATTAAAATCCAGAAAATGCTAACATTTCTATAATTTTTAATGTGTCTAGACTGCATTTTTGAAAGTTCAGAATCACAGAAGAGCTTAAAGTTAATTGTTTTTCAGTTAAATACAGATGCCTAAAGGAATTTGGGGTTAGACACTAAAATTGCATAATTACTTTCTAGACTAGAACTCTAGCCCTGGGTTTGCCACATGTCTGTAGGAAACACACACCAAGTCACTGCAAGTTGTCCCAGCTTGAGCCTTGGAAGCACTAGGAACGCAGGGATGCAAAGGGGACTTTATTCATTACATGTTTTTTTGAAAGGCTGTGAGTGAGTTCTTTTGTTGGCTCATGAAGTGATGGGAGAAACTCACTAGATTTTCCCTGTGCTGGCTGAGCTGAGCTGGCATATCATAATATTGATGTGAAATTATCATGGAAGAGCACAGTGAACCAAAGCTGGGTTTGTTTAAAGACACAGGCATGCTTCCGGGGTTTTGTTCAATTCCTACCCCTTAAGAATTATTTGTAAAATATTGTCATGTACCCAGAAAAAAACATCACAGTTGCTTCTGGAATCTTGCTGCTCTAAGGGGTGTCTAGTTTTTTACTGGGCCAGTAGGACAAATCACAAAAAATTAGGACTGTCCCAGTGGTATTTTCCTGGTAAACATCAAAGGCTCTAGGGGCTAAGCAATTCAAACTCATGTACAAGTGCCTTCAGGACAGAAAAAGAAATGCTACTGTGAATTTAGACCATTAGTGCCTTTGAAAATCTACCCCTTTCAGCTTCAGCCTGTTCTGCAAGATCTGTGAAGAGTTTTGTGCAGCTGTTAGTTATGAGCATTCCCTGTGTAAACAAAAGAATCCTCCAGGCTGTTTTGTAGGATGTGCTCCAGCCAGGACTGTGCTTTGAGGCAGCCCTGGGGTGTAAGGTAAGAGTTCAATGAAGAAATTTGCCGTCCTCAACCCATTTACAAAAACACTTTCATTGCACAACTTGGAGTACTAGAAAAAGAAACCCCTGTATTGATTACACATCTGTCCTAAAGCAGAGGCTGTATTTCACATCGGTCTTGGCCACTGGAGGTCAGTGTTTTGGAGTGGAATAGACATAATCCATTTGGTAATCCTCTGTTATGGCCATAAAGACGGGAAGCACTGTACCAGACCTTTCCATGCGTCACTGTGGTGTTTAGTATGTGTCATCTTGGCTTGACATGGGAATATGAGTACCTTCAGCAGCAGTCAAGGGGTCATATATTTTTGAGTAGTGTGAGAACAGCTGCAGAGAACATAGTGATTTCTCAGAGATTATGTAATGAAGTTGCATGTTGCAGAGTGCAATCGTGGTTTGCTGTGCTAGATACTCCTTACTTACGTCACTCTATTATGTGACATCAGGGCAAAACATTAACAAAACCAATAGGAATAATTGCCTAATAGCAGTTCATGCTTCATTTAAAGCTGAGACCATGATGCCTCAGGTTTCAGCTTTTATATTTTTCAGATTCTGTACTGCTTTAGTGTATACTTCTGAGTTTCATGTTAGGGGATAGTAAGCTCTCTTCACAGAGTAGGTAGACAAAACAATTCTTTCTCTTGCTGAGGACCAAGCACAAATGATCCAAATTTCAGGCCCAAGAGCATAAACAACATGGACTAAGGAGAGAAAATCAAGAAGGATGGGACTTCATAAGCTAAAGTTATAATTGGACAATTAACTCCAATATGCTAATGGACCAAAACTTATAAAAGTGTAAGACTGTGACTGGTCATCTATTTTGTGACTATTTTGGGTTCATCTTGGGTGTAGCCCTGTCTGGGCTCTTGTACTGCCCAAGGTGGATCCATTGAGGCAGTCTATTAAATACCTACACTTTATTCTTTAACTCTGTCTGGCCTCTGTTCTAGGTCAGCCTTCACAAGGCATCAACCAACTCTAGCAGGTTTGGCTTTTTTTTTGGCATGGTTTTCACTTCCCTCCTGCTGGTGCTGAGAACAGGGTGTAGGTGGGAAAGGAGGTGCATATACATACTCTCTCCATATAACTTTATTTTCTTTCATGTTGCTGTGATTGGGAGGCTCCCTAAAAAACAGGTTAAAAGTAGTGTGCCTCAACAATGGCCATGAAATAGCAGTTTATCCAAGAGGCCAATACTGGGTCCAAGACTGTTTAGCAACTTCATCTAGATGATGGACCAGAGTGCACCTCATCAAGATTGTAGATGGCCTGTGAGGAGTAGCCGATATGCCAGAGCATCAGGCTGTCATTTATGGGACCTCAACAGACTGCAGAAATGGAGTGAAAGCAGTGGGTGCTGGAGAAGCAAATGTTGCAGAGGGAGAGCCTCGACCTCTAGTTCCTTGCAGATATCTCCCAGCCCCTCTATGTCACTGGTATCCTCTGCCTTGCTCCAACAGGCATTATGCTAATCTTTCCCAGCTTACCCTGCTCCAGTCAAGAACATATTTTGTCATCCCCACAAATTCTATTGCTGCCAAATAGGAGAAGAAAATAGGTCATTTTGTCCCTTTCTGTCAGGGCAGGACAATTCATATCTAGAAATTCTTCACTGGGCTTTTTTCTTTATTAACATGTTACCAATCATAATCACCACACCTGAGGCACGTGGCCAAATTCTGCTCAGATTTCTACTGGTTCAAATCTGGAATATGTGATAAATTGAATTAACTAATTCCTGATTTACTGTGTCTTAGGAGAGAAAAGAACTTGGCTTGTTTATAGAGTTTATCATTCAAATAAATTTTTTATTAAATACAGAGATAGGTAAAGAGAATGGAAAATCATGCTAGTGGGAAACAGCCAGCCTATTCCTGGCAGCATTTTAGATTATATCAATAGGTGAGCCAACCTCCATTTTTTCTTTTGTCTTTCAAATGGAATGGTTACAGTCAGAAGTATATGTGGTTTGTCTCAGCGTTTTCAATTTCTTAACGAAAAGAGTTTTGTCTTTCAATATTAAATTTCTGGTAGCTGAAAAGCACAGATAATATTTTTTTTTTGTTTTAGAAGAGTGACAAAATCCAAAATATCTTGGGAAAAGTCAGATTTGTGGTAGATCTTCTATCCTGCTGAAAGATTTTCACTGAAAGAAAACAAATCACTCAGAAAACCGCTCAAATTGCCCCTCTTTAAACATGGGGATATTTTGAAGGGATTCTGACAAAATGGATATTTAATACCTGCTTGCAAAAAGTGAAGGTGATTTCTGTGGTACATTTATCCACAGAAAAGTGAATACTCTCAGGGCTGAGAAGAGATAGGCTTCATCATGTTTTGTTGCTATTCTAGTTCTTCAGGGGCATAAGTACATGACCACCTTGATGCTGGAACATAGTTTAAGTTAAAAAATAAAAGGCAAATTCTTGCTGTGCAATTTCAAACACCCTTTCCTGAGAGTATCCTGCCCAAGAAGTGCTCACACTACTTCTCTTTTTTCCCAGGGCCAATTTTTAAAGTAATTCTCTTGCTGTTTGCTTGACCTTTCTGTGGGGCTCTCTCACAATGGTTTCCATCTGTTTCTGTATTTCATGTACTTCGTTAAAAAACACCCACTGAAACATCCTATGATTCATTAGATTATTGTGTCATCATTCTTGCAAGTGGGCTGTGTTTATGTGGTGGCTCCCACAGTTTGGTGTTCTGAACTTCAGTAAGAACTTCACATCTTTCTTCACTGAGTGATGAGTGCTAGCATCTACAAAGTTTCCTCCAAAATACGTCACATCAGCATGCTGCTGCTGGTGGCAGATAGTGGTGGCTGTGAGGATCTCGCAGACTGATCTTAGCAGAGCTCTGGAGCCCCTTTGGTTACTGCCCTAGAAAAGCAAAAATAATTTATATCGAGAGGCAATTACAGAAATGAGTTAATTGGACTGGAAAGCTGGTACCAATTATGGCAATATAAGAGGAAAGGTCTAATTCACTCAGCTGAGTACTCATAGTAAAAATCTGGTTGTGATTTCATGATGTCTTATCCTGGAACTTCTGCAATGTCATGCTGCAGGGTGTTGTGTATGCTGTGCAGCCTGTCAAGAATAATAGGTTGAAGAAGAATACAGAAGAGTGTAAAAAGGGAGTTAACAGTGTGACAGGAGTTAAGGCTGTGTCACATGGGGGTACATAAAGATCAAAATTATTCCAGGCTCAGGGAAAGCTATTTATATACACTCAGTTGGAAGATCATTGGAGATGATCTTGGAGATGGAACTACAGGAAACTCTCAGTATAAGAGGGAGGATTGAATACTTGGTAAGCTTTCTCTGACTAAGTAGAATGAGCCACAGCATAAGTTTGGAGCTGAATTGAGCATGTCTTCTGACAGGACCTCAGGTCTGTTTTATAGTGCAAATGCATATGAGAACTATGGCTTTTCCTTTCTCCATTGGTCCTGGCACAGGACAGCAGACCTCAGGGTGAGCACACAAGTTACCTCTGCCACAAGATTTCCCACAGATGCTGTACAGATTGGCTTGAGGTGTGAGATGACCCTCGGAGCATGAGGGGGAAGTGGAGAATGAGGAGGCAAAGGAGCAAATGAGCAAATCTCCTACTGGAGGCAGGAGCTGTATTGGAACTGTCGCCATGGCCACCAGCAGGAGACAACTACTCATCTGCTCATGTGCAAAGTTGTGCAAAGAAAAGTATCATTGAACTGAAAGCATCATTTAGTGCAGGAAATGACAATTGCCACATTGTACTCATTATAAGCCTCTAACTTGTGACTAGGTACCAGGTTCCTCAGCTGAAATTTTTATTGAACCTTTAGTCATTTGTGTTCTTGACTTATTACAGTTTATTTTTTCATCTCTCAGTTTACATGTCTGTTGTCTAAAGTGCAGGACATCCAGAATGGTGTCATTAAACTGCTCTTTTCTTCAGGAATTTTATCACTTTGTCCTGTGTAACTTTCACTGGATTACCTTCCATCATCAAATTAAAATGTAAATTACATTCCTGAGGGCTGATTCTTTTTTTCATCACATTTGTTTTAGGCCTGTGTAGCTCTCTGGCTTTATTAGTGTTGACTGTGATTTAAAAAGAGGAGAAGCAGCCCCTGGCTTTTAGAGCTACCCATAGATTTAGTCCATCCTGTCTATCATCTTGTACTCATGGCAACACCAAGACATTGAGTCTGTATTTGCTTCCATTGTCTGGGTTTCTCTTTTGTCTCATTTCCTTAACTGGCTACTCTTTACTTCCTTTGATATTCTATCAGGTTTTTCTTTTCCATTTGAGTCACAGTGTTACCTTCAATATGCCATTATAAAAATGTCCTCTGAAGTTTCTGACTGAACCAATGCACAACTAGAAGAAAAGTGGCAAAACAAAGAATATCTCCAAGAAAGGAAGACTTGACTTGATCCTTCACAATCTGTTTTGGTAGGAGCTGAAGGCCTTCAGTTCAAGAGGACTGGATTGTTTCCAATGTTGGGCTATCCAGAATCAAATTGTTTCCCTTATAGCAAACCATCTGCCCAATTTACTAATTACCAGATTAAATGGGATTAGACATGGGACTTTCCAGATGATTCCAGGCAATAAAACCAATGACATAAATTCTCTTCTGATGACACTTGCACATAAATGTTACTGTGGGGCAATACTCTGCATGCAAGAGCTATTTCCAGCTTTGGAAAGCACACCATTTCCATGCACATCTCTGGTGCAGCCAGCGCCAGCAGGCATAAGTTCTGTGTGGAATCTGACAGCATTTGTACCTCGGGGTATGACTGTGCATAGTTCCTTCTCCTGAGAAGGACAACAGAGAAAGCAGACAGCTAACAAAGAAGATGAAAAATAAATGGATAGTGTGTATATGAAAGAGTATTCTACTTGACTGAAAGCCTATGGAAAGAGCTCTCAGATCTAAATCCCTCAAAGATCTGCAGTTGAACTCATCTAACCTCAAGAGTAGATGCCCAGGTGAAAATTTCTGATCCTCAACTTCATCTTGAGCAGTTTCCAGCTTCTGCAGACAGCTCTGCATTCAATCTTTACATTTCTTATACATTTATGTTTCTTTTATGAACTGTACTCAGCAAGGCCTTAACTTTAGGTGTCCTCTGTAGTGGGGGTGCCTGTCTCATAGCCAGGCATTTCAAGCATCCACAGATCAGATGTTCTTCTGCCTGTGTAGCCTAAGAAAACCAGAATGTTGGGTGCAGTGTGAACAAACCAAATGCCATTAGGTTCTTCATCAAATAGGCAGTGGTGGTGGTAGTAAATCAGTGAGTATTGCTTCCAAATTTTGTTTCATTTTTTTAATACAATACTCTGTGGCTAGCATGCTTTTCTAGGCTCTGGAAGACACAGATGTACTTCCTTTCTCTTCCTGATTTACAATACCATGCTGGCATTTATTGCTGGCTTCATGAGATATTTTCCTTCATGTGCTGCCTGTTCATTACTATCTGGAAGGACCCAAGTCATTATGTAAGAAGCTTAGACTTTTAGCTTGTGGTTGATGACCCTCCCCACCAGTGAGGATTTGTATTATAGTGCTTTAATAGTGCTTAGGTTACTTTGTCAATCTAACTATTGAACATCCATCCAAGAGCTTTGATCTCTTGGATATAAAAATGGGAATGATTGGGTGGGAAAATATTTAAGAGATTTTTGTATAAAACAGTGCAATTTACCTGAGAAAAATATCACATTTTTATTCACTTGTAGGTATTTTAATGACAAAGTGTAAGGGGATCATTAGAACAGTTGCAGATGTTCTGTGTGAAATGGCTCAGTTACAGCAAGAATTACATGAACTTTTACCCTGAACTCAAACCAAGATCTTTCTCTCTCCTTCCTTTTTTTTTTCTTTTTTTTTTTTTTTCTGATGTACTAAGTTGTTTAGTTAAACTTTTGATTTGTTTCTTTTCCTGTTCATATGCCTCTTTAGTCCTTTTTTCAGCTGGGACTAGTACTCAGTTACCACCAGGAAGGCTGATTTGTGAGACTCACAGCCAGCTCTCTTCTGTGTTGGGCAAATTCGTTCGTGTTGCAGCAATAATAGTTACACCAGCCTTCCTAATCTTTTCCATTTGTACACCATAACTAGATTTCAATACCAGAAGAAGGAGGTGGTCATCTTTCTCTTGCTGTCAGCAGAGTTCTCAAAGAAACAGTAATGGGAAAGAGATACCCCAAGGACAGGGTAGAGATGAGTAAAAAAACATGGGTCAGGGGCGTGTGTTCAATATACCACAGCCTTGCCCACGTGCATCATACTTGTAGTAGGCTGTAAAGGCATTATTTCCTGGTTAGTAGTCCTCATTTAGCACAAGTCACAAAGCAGATGTGGACAGGGAGGGGTGGGCAGAATAGGACAGAGAAAGCAGCCATTGTACATTCAGCTGTGCAATATATTTTTTTGGTTTTGCAACGAACAAAGATACTTCAGCTCTGTGGCTGGAACTTGGCAACCCTTCTCCGAGTTCCTTAAAAAGAAACAAAACTGTTCTACCATCTGTGAGACCCACTTGTCCTTTCCCTTTCCTCGCACATATGCTCACTACATTACGTTACCAGTTGAATACAGCAACATATGCAGGCAAAGATTTCCAGCTGAGATGCATAGACATTCTTTTACAATTACCAGAATGGAGTCAGCTGTGCAGAACTGCTCTGCCCCAATCACTTAACCCATAATTGAGTCAGAGGAAGGGAAATATGGAATAGCAGTAGAATTTTACATAGGCAGAATGTGGTAGCTGTGATTCAGTCTGGAATACGGCTAGTGCATGATGATTTGAGACCATGGGCCAGCAAAGTACTGGCATTATGCACTTCACTGATAGCAGGGACAGTGTTACTGACTTCTCATATTCTGAAAGTTAGGGCTTGAATGTTTCATTGGGCTGGGGCCTTACATCCCTGTTCCATGAAACATAGTAGGATCATGGATAACTGGGTAGGTGTCTTTCTATGTTTTGAGCAAATGCAATTTTATTTTGCCTGATCTCCAAAGGGGTGTGACAGGAACTTCCTCAGAAAAGGTGATTCCCATGAATGTAATGCTGAGTACACTGTACCTCACAGTGGGGTTTAGGTGCATGGACATGGTACTGCTGTCACATCATTGACCTGCTCCAAGCAAGGACAAAGCTTGCAGCTGCCTGCCCAAAATACAAACTGCTGACTGACATCTCCTGTGGTGGCTTTACATTTAGTTGTAAGGCTTAATTTTGGGTACTTTCCTCCAGACTACATTATTTGGTATTATGGTGCTAGAGAATGGATTTAAAAATGTCAGTGGCCCATCATTGTTTTTGTAACTCCCCATCAAAACTCATAGGAATTTTGGCCTTCCTTTTGAGATCAGCTTTCTACACTTGTGGAGGGATTCACTAGGATATAGAATAAAACAACCTTTGCCTACAAGAATATAAATTCTTTAATTGCTTCATGTGTGCATAGGTTGGCAAGGAGCTGTTTTTGAGGGGGGGTGATTTTCACACAGAGTGAATATCATCCTATTTTTACATATTAAAGAGTCAAGGAAAGACCAAGAAAAATTGGTTTCCTTCTCCTCTAACATGAAGGGGGGCAGAGTCTCAGCTGGTCTGTATTAATACAGTTCCTTGAACTCTTTGGAGTGAAGACGATTAGAACCATCTGAAGACCCTCTCTGGGATTTCTTGCTTTTTTAACAAAACCGTAAAGAAGGGATCTACTCAAGTCTCAGTATGAAAAGAATCTGTACTACGGGCTGTGTTTTAGCAACAGAATCAAGACAGAAAAAATGTGTATAGGGCAAGAATTTTTTTACATGAAAGGTAAAAACATGAGGAAAAAATTACCAAACAAATGACATATTGAAAGACTTTAAGACTATGGTTTGGAAGCACTAATGAATTTATGTCTGGCATTAGCAGCATTTTTTTATTACTTGTTTTGTTTTGCTTTTGAAAGTAGGTGTTTTGATTCAGTGTTACTAATTTTCTCAGCCTTTTTTACCCACATAAATGTAGATCATAAAAATCTACTATATGTCTCTTTATAATGAGCTATGGAGAAAAAAAAAGCATTAGCAAGGCAAAAATATGCATTAAGCACCTTTCAAAGGTTGCAAGTAGTTATAATAAAGTGCTTCAGGATAAATCAGTGAAAAGCTTTGAGGTCATTGCCTATTAGAATGAGAAATTTTGATGTAATTGTTGAAATTTTGAGGCTCACTGTGCCGAGGATATGCATAGGAAGAGTTTTTCACTGTTTGAGCTTGAAACAGAATTCCCACTGCTGGCAAAAACAGTGGAAAAATGTCATGTTTCCAAAGGATCTTGAAAAACCAAAACAGCAGAGCCCAATTTTAAGGTCCCGGTTGAATTTCTATTTAGTTTGTACAGAGACAAAATGTCAAAAAAAAAAAGATGTCTCAGCAATTTCTGAGTGAAAATGCTGCCTGAAAGTGCTTGAGGGATATACCTGCCTATCAAATCCTTTAGATTTGGAAAAGTTTAGATTTGTTTTTTTTTTTTTAATTTTCTTGTTTATGTTTTTTTGTTTGCTTGTTTCGTTATTTTGATTTGTTAATGAATCCATCTATTTTTGATGGCAGAATTATTTTTCAAAATTAACATAATAAAAGTAGCAAAAAATCTAGCAAAAAATCCCGAGGTTAATTTTTGTGTTGTTCATATAGCTTACCAGGGTGATAACTCTCAGTATAGATTCTCACCATTTTTTGGAGAAAAGCCTCTATAAAAACTACTTTTTGGAAATTTTATACTTTCACTATACTAGTAGTCTCCAGATAAAAACTTCCCAGAATTTTATGTACATTATCTTGTGTATGTTTTCCCTTCCAACAGATGCCCTTAAAATTGTATTTTTGTGACTTTTAAATTTTGGTTTAAGTCAATTTCTCATATGTCTCTTTGTTCTAAATTTTGATTTCTTGCAGAAATAATGAAGTTCACTTATCATCTTTGAAAAGCCATGGAATTGTGAAAGTTTCCTGACAACTATAAAACAGCAATGCCATTCACACACTTCAGAAGGGTAAGAAGGGTCTTGCCTACCCAGAGTCAGTCCCGGGAAAGGTTATGGGCTGTAGTCTCCTCAATGCCAATTCCAGCCCCATGGAGGACAAGAGGTGTTTGGGAACTGCCAAGATGGAATAACCAGGAGCCTGACCAATAAGGTCACCTTTCATAAGTAGATGATTCCTTGGAGAATGAAAGAAGACTAAAGGTTATTTTTCTCCTTTTACTGAATCCTTCAGTGCTGACTTTCATAGCATCATTCCAGAATGGAAAGATGTGGACATGAAAGTTGGACTATAGGGCTAGAGGATCACTGGCCCCAAAGTAGAGTGGAAATTAAGCTGGGGACTGGTTATAAGTGCCATTCTTCAAGGTGCAATCCTGGGGTCAGTACTGATCAATGTCTTCATTAATGTCTGGGTGCTGGGATGAAATGCGTCCTCATCAGCTTTGCTGACAACTCTGTTGTAACCAATATACTGCAGGCTGTATATACAACCAATATATTGCATGGCTGCCATTCAGATGGATCTTGAGAGGCTCAATAAATGTGTGAAGGTTTAAATGTGTTAAAACCTTGTGAAGTTCAACAAAGCAAAGAACAAGATCCTGAAATATGGTAAACTCATGCAAAAAGGGCTGGGTTCTGATTGGATAGAAAATGGCTTTGCAGAAAATGCCAAAGGGAGGGGGTAGAGGAGGACAAGTCAAAACAGGTTTTTGCGGGAGTAAAGGACAGGTGCATACTGGACTGTATTAGCAGGAGGATAGCCATCAGGATTTGGGGTTCTTCTCCTGTTGTGTTTGGAAGATCACACCTGAAGTACTCTGTCTGGTTTTGAACTGGACAAAGACAAGATAAGCAAGATACCGACATACAGGAGAAAGCCCAGTGGAAGGCCACCAGAATGGTTGAGGTCTAAAGAACATGCTGTACAAATTCCTGAGGGAAATGTATTTTTCCTAAGAAAAGAAGACTGATGAGTGCCCTTGCCTACCATGTGAGTGATTGTTTGTAGAGAAGACGAAGGTAGACTCTCTGAGAGATTCATAGTGACAGAAAGAGAAGCAGTGGACATTAGTAACAGCAAGGGAAATTACAGGTCTATCAGGCTATGCCTGAGTTATGTTCCAGGTACTGTGCTGTCTCCTGCTATCCCATTTTATAGGTTGTTTCTTCAGGATGGGCTTCAGACATACCCTGTGGGTAAATCTGCCTCCTGTTTTCCCTTCTGTTGATTCTTCTGTTGACCCTGGAAGAGACTCACTATCTTGTCTGAAACTGTTCTGGCTCTTGGGGAGCAGCCCTGCTCTTGCAGCTGCTAGGCAGGAAACTATGGTCAGAGAGAAAGAAAAAATTCTCCCCATTGAGGGTGGTGGTTTGATGGAACAGATTGGCAAAGAAGCTTATTGACTTTCCATCCTTGGAACTCAAATGGACAGTGCTTGGAACAATTTGATGCTGTTTAGACCTGGGCTTACCTTGGATGGGAGTTTGGATCAGTTGATGCACAGAGCTCCTTTCCAGCCATGGTTGTTCTGTGACTCCTTGGTTCTAAGAGGGCAATGAGATCGGCAAGAGTAGAACAAGGAGCTCTTCTTTGATTTAGCCTGTTCTTTAAAAACGTTTAAGATTCTAGAATTAGAATTATGTGTTTCTCTTTTAGTAGGCAGATTCAGTCAAGATCAGAGAAAATAGTTTGCCAGTCTAGAAGACCTGGGCTTAGGTGTTACAGAACAGGCTTTTTACATAGGGAGGCAACATTTCTGGGTGGTAGTGAAAAGGGAAGTGCTGAAGCTAGTTTGGTTTACACAGGAAAAAATAGACTGGAAAGAAATACAGTAATGTCATTGTGAACCACAGTAAAAGGTCAAATAATCATTAATTCTACATGCTTTATTGCCCATAAAAGTACCGTGGGGAACAGTCCTACACTGGCAGGAACAAACAAGATGACCAAATAGCCAGTCTTTTCCAGCTTCAGTTTCTGGGATTCTGTGACTTACATTCATCATGTGCTTGGTAGTAAAACATCCTTGTTTCCTCTTATATTAGTCTTAGCTTTTCCTTTGTTCCAATGAAGAAAAAGAATAAAGTAAAAGAGTGAGCATTGCTCTTAAAAATTGGTGCCAGTAAAATTAAAACAAGATCCCACTTTGAGTGTTGGGGATAACCCGGAGATGCAGGTGGAGCATCTGGATTTGCTGGAGAGCCAAAAGAAAGACTCAGACACTGGGCAGATAGCTGGAAAAGTCTGTTAGTGCAGCTGTGAGCTGTGGGAAGACAGAGCCTGTAAAGGACAAACAGCTGTTAGAGTCAGACAGGAAAGTCTCTGGAAAAAGAAGGATTAGGGAGGAGGACAAGTAGTTTGATCATGGGTGGGTAAAAGGCCAGAGAAAGAGGTTTGTATCAGATTAGAACCTGAGCGTAATATTGTACACACCTCTCTTTAGGACAGAAGAGGCAAAAGTCAGCAGCAGTCATCTTGGTAAGTTCAGAGGAGCAAAAGAAGACATTGTATTCTTTCCACCTTATCAAGATTGTCCCCAAATATCCTGTCATATCATGACTCTGTCCTGTGAGTGGTCCAACAAGCAGAAGAAATACCAAAACTTACCCTGCTATTGAATGTCTTTTTAGTTGCCTGTGCCAGCTGCTTAGGGGCAATTAGTTTTAAGGTGACTGCGTGGTTTCTTATGATGCCAGCAGTAAAAGGAGTACACTTGTAAGTCTAGATGAAGTTTTTTGGAGCAGAGGCTGTTTCATCAGTCATTTGAGATTGAAAATTCTTTTTCTTGAGTAGACTCTATGTGTCAACCACAAAAGATAGTGTAAGGACTGCTTGTAACTTCCCAGGACTTGGCATTCAAAAATGAGATAAAATGAATCAAGCAAGCTCGCGAAAGGTGTTTAGCTTTTATTTCTACCTTCCTAGTGAGAAATGAATGTTAAATATAATCTTCAGATGAATGAGTTGTTCTTTCCCATGTTGCCTTTGTTCTAGCATGAATACTTTTCATCCTAATGCATTTGGTGAGAATCTGGTTCCCTGCTTTGTTTTCAGAAGTGGCAATGCTGTTTGTAACTAAATGTGGAGAATGAACTACCAATTTTTTTAAACTATAAATGCCAAAAAGGTGTGATTTCTTTCTTTTTTTTCTTTAATAAAAGGATTTTTTAGTTTCACAAAAGAAATGACTACTAGTAAATATTCTTACACAAAAAATAGTAGAAATTACAGTTTTATGTGGGATAGGTTTTCCCTTTTTTCCCTTTCCCTCTCTGATCTAGGGATTTATTAAGTGGTTTTGGGTTGCTGAACTGAACTGAGAATTTCAAAGGCTTCAGAATTACTTCAAGGCTCAACTCCCATTGACTTTCTTGGGAGTTGCATTCTCATCCTACTCTCTGCTCTTTTGTAAAAAAAAAAAAAAAAGCTTTTAATTTTGTCCCAGATGGCCACTCACATTTCCCCAATAGCCTAGAGACATTGTTCTGCCTTTTAGAAGTCACTGTGTAATGTGTGGACCTTGGTGTAGAGGCTCATGATTTTAGTTCTAGAAGATTAATTCATTTACATTTTTCTGGTTCAAAGGGTCTGGAAAAAGATTAAGGAGGGAAAGCACACACATAGCTTTTTAGACTGTGTTAACAACATCTTCTAAACATCTTTTAACTTGTTCCTGCATTGACCCTTTTCAGGCATTTTGTTACAAGCAGGAATATTTTCTTGTGTGTGGGCGTGATGAGAAACTCTAGAGCCTTTCCAAAGTGGGAGCTCTATCATATGGGCTGAGCCAACCCTGACTGGGTCTGAACTGGGGGATCACAGCACAGGTGTGGGCTCCTGTACCCCTGATGGTGCATTGCTGCTGGGATCCAGCACTTTTCAGAGTATGGTCCAAAGCAATTCCTACCCATGGGGATGAAAACCACATTTCACAGGAGATGGTGCATCTAAGTAAATAAATGGGGTGTGGCTTCAACTTGTTTATAATTGGCTGAGATATTCTAAGCCATCTCCTTGATGGTGGAATTTAGGGTTTGCCCAGGGAGACATTTCTTTTCAGAGACTGCAGGTTTCTTTTTCATCTTCCAGAAAATGAGTAAGACCCCAGTGCCCTCTGCAGTAAATATGACTATGCTTGCTTAAGTTTGGAAATTCGGGGGATTCACTGGCTGCCTTTATTCTGGTAAATAAATGGGGGAAAGACCAGGAAGCACAAGAGGTAGGAGAAGGCTGTCATCAGATCATGGTGCACTCTTCCTCTGGAGAACAAGATGCCTTCATCCCTGCTGCTCACTGGAATTGGTCTTTGGCTCACAGTATCTCACAAATCATACTTGAGCCTTAGTTGAGAGGGTACTGGCATGAGTCAAAATTGTGTTAATGGGCTGGGTTCAATGCTAACGTGGAGCTATGCAACATGGAGAATTGGGTGCTTGGGCTCAGCCTTGTGTCCTGAGATCATCTACCTCAAAATCTTAGGGAAACACTGTGGAATTACTAACGTTACACTGGAAATAGGATTTCATAAAAGAGTTACGTGAATGAACTTAAGACAGAAGAAAAGGAAAGAAAACACATTTATTTCAGAAAAAGAAGAACTGGAATAAATTGCCTTTCAATAAAAATTACACAAGGGGATAAAAATTCCAGGAATAAGTTTAAAATTAGCAAAGCACCTGGGCTCACATTTAAAATATTGGAAAACCTTCAGCAAAATGTCATTTAGATGACAAACTCTTGTAAATGTGATATTCTCATAATGGACTACACTGTGTAGAACTTTTGTCCTCACAAGTATTCTGTCTTTGTGCATAGAAGGCTTTCATTTTTTATATATTTCATCTAAGTTTGCTAGTAGGTGAACTTTTTTCAGAGCACTGGAAAAATCCCAAAGTTGTATCTATTTCCAAGGGAAACAGCTTGCAATCACATTCTTTCACAGAGTGATTTTTATATGTTTTTTTTGCTTTTGTTGCCTTTCTGGCATAGCGGTAGGGCCAGAACTGGGCTCAATTATGGAAGAGTGAAATCAATATTATGAAATGGAAAGGCACATGCCATATGTGTGGTTAAAGAAGAAAAAATATTTGTGAAAACACACATTCTTGGAGTTATATAATAATTTTTTCAAAACTCAATATAGTTGATTAAAAAATAGTGCTCCTATTTATTTGCTGATGTATTTAATGTTGCTCTTATACTAGTGTTGTTGAGACAAAACAAAGAAGTTGTGGATAAAACTTGCCCAAATAGTACACAGCCAAGAGCCACCAAGGATCCTGATGACACACTAAGAGTGTTATTGCTGGTGGTATTTCTGTGCATGAGTTTATGTTGGTAGAAAACAGTTTGCTAATCCCTTGCACAAACCACCTGAATTCTAAATTTCTGGAAGCAGAGCTTTTGAAAACTGAAAATCTATTGAAAGCTTTTGAAATAAGAAAAAGCAAATTAATTCTCCAAATACAAATCAAAGTGAAGGTTGCACATGATCTGCTTTTACTAAAGAAGGTGTTTCTGTTGGTGCAAACAAATGAGTCTGCATGGAGCATCAATGTTTATCAGTGATGTGATAGTGCTGATCAAAACTAACAGTAATTTTACTTTCTGTGCTTGGATTTTGCGACCCAAGAGTGCCAGTAATTTTTCCGTCTGTTTGGAAACTATTACCAGCAATTCTCTCTCTTTAGCTAGTAAGACACCACCCTATGATTTATTGTAGATGAAAAGCAGAAGAGTTAGAAAATCTAAGGATGTAAACCCTCTGGAACAATCTAGTTCAATGAAATTGTTATTAGGGTAATTTGGGGTCAGCAGTCTGTCTGGGTAAGAGTTGCATTTCTTTGCTTCCCCTCACAGCCTCCTCATTCTAGTATTTGTAAGCCTTGCTGCTGTTAAAGACTGATTATAGTGGTATTTCCAAGACAGCTTTCACTAATCTTTACTGAGGCACCTTTAAACCAAAGCATCTTGTAAATGTTGGTGACATAGAACCAAACTCCAGAACCTCTTTTTTCAAAGTCCAGAAAGGGAAAAGTTGTATATTTGTCTGTAGTTTTTCTCTTGTTTTCTTCACAGGCTACTGAGTGTGTATGAAAGGGCATTTGAGCACTAGTTGCAAATGCACCCACAAAACTGGAATAGTTCAAGTCAAATCCATGTGTAATTCTAATTATTTGCTGCTGTATTTGGTCAAAATGGCTGTATTTACTAAAGTCTTTTGAAATATCTTTGTCTTACTAACTTGAGAAACAGCCAAATGAAATTTTGTCTGCGTCCTAAGTCTAGTCACTGTTATGGTCCATATTTATGCTTGTATTTGGTGAAAGCATTTCAAATATATTTTTAACAAGTCCAGGACTGAACCAGGGGAAAGGATATGCTGAAAATCTGTAATAAAGTATGAAAAAAGCACTTGGAAGTTCCAATGACTGCTTTTCCCCCTTACATTATATTGTTCTTTGTGCTTAATTATGTTCATCTTCATATTTACAGAAGTTTCTGTTTCTGTCCTAATTCAGAAGGAAGAATATAAATGTTTTTATGTATTCTTGCAAAAAAATTGTCTCAGTAATTAAGGGTCCACATTTTGATGTACAAAAAGTCCCATAAAAAGTGTAGAAAGCAGAGAACTGTGAATTAAGCCTCATATTTTGAGGATAAGCTGTTACATTTTCTTTTCTTAAAAATACTAGTCATCTAAATACTTCATAACAAGGCACTCAGGATTTTGGTTTCTTAACAGAGGTGAGAGCATGAGAGCCCCCTAGACTGGCACTTGCCTTGTCAGATGAGTGTGTATCTTAAAAAAAACTCATGTGCTCTTCTCCCAGATCAGTGATTAGTGGGGTGTCTCTGTGAACAGAGGAAGGGTTCTCACACACAATGCTTCCAATCTTCAGCAGATCTGCAATGCCTCCTTCAAGATAAAACCCACTTTTTGCTTGCAGCAAATACACACCTTCTCATTAATGACATGCAGTACAATAAAACCATCACGGTGGGCATGCTTCTTTCTGAATGAGGAGTAAAAGGAGCAATTTTGATAGGTTCCAAAACAAGGTTAAACTTCACAAAAGTATAAAAATAAAGGAGACACTAGAGTTCGGTTTTAACTTAGGATGACCTTCTAATCATTTATAGTGAAGTCATGGAGTATAAGTATGCCAGTGAAACTGTAATGTTCACTATTTATAGCCAAGTTGTTCAGCCTAGCTTGAATTATGTAATAAAGTTCCATTTATCTCATTATATTAGTTAACAATAGAGATTAGTTTCAAATTTATACTGGCAATAAATGCAGCTCAATATTCCTTTAGCAAATTATGGGATTCCCTTTTCAAACATCCTGATCTAATAAGAGAATTAGAGAGAGAATATTGTCCTTGACGCCTGCCTTCCTTACAGGTTTTCAAATGCAAGAGTTGGTAGAAGGGCTACAAATGGTAAGGAGAATTTAGGTCACAAAGGCAGATATGCTGTTGTTGACTTTGATACTTTGATTCTGTGTTTACAGAGTAATTATTAAGGAGACGGCGAAAGACCAAAATAAAAGTGAAATATTTCTAAAAAAGAAAAATAATTACAGAATATAACATCTATCTTTTACAATTTTTACTTAGGAATAAGGTTTCTGTGACTCAGTTGTTACTGTCTGTGTTAGATGCCACAGATGTGGAGATAACTGAGCATTTGATTTTAGTCCAAATGCAGGCCAAGTACAGAAAAAACTGAGTAACTACAACAAGACTGATGGGAGAGCAATGAAGGAAAAGTTTAGCAACATCATGGCTTAGAACATTTAAAAGCGGGCTTTAAAATACTTTATTTTCATGAATGCCTAATATAATTAAAGTTTTGACTGTGAAGACCTGGGAAATAATAATTAGAGTGTTACAAGACTTTACAGGGATTCTGAGAGGAAGAAATATGTGTTTGAAGAGGGCTTTTAAAGACTATTTTTATGACTAAAAGCAGTAAGCAGTTTAAATGGCAGTCCAAAGCTTTGGCTGCAGAATAACAAGCCAAATCACTTCTTGGTGAGCAACTCAAGGGAGGGAAATGGTGAAATAGGAAAATGTCATGGAATGCCTTTTCCAGATTCCGTAAGTAATTTTCTCTATGAGATATTTTGAAGAAACACACGTTTGCTGATGTTAATGCGACCTTTCTCTTCAGTAATATAAGTTCACACAGTTTCTGGGCAGAGAAGCAATCTTGTTTTTATAAAGGCTCCATCCTCATAGGCAAACTCACTGTTTCACTGTGGCATTTGTGCCCTGTTCCAGTAGCTTCCTGATAGAGTCAAATGTGACTATCTTACTGTTTGCTGAGACTTTCTCAAATCCTAAATATGGGCAAGTTGTGTGCCTACTTTCTTTTCTAAAGGCTACCCACTGCAGGGCTTGTGATCTTTACAGAACAGATTCTTCTCATGTGTGCAACCAAGGGGCTGATTTTGCTGTAGTCTCCTGAGTTGTACATGGAAGAAAGAGAGAAGATCTATGGTATATACTGGATGAATCCTTCACTTTTCATTCAGATCTATTTTTCTAGAATTCCAATGTGACTGAAGCATGGGTGGGAAGCATCAAAGGCAACAGGGCTGAAATGAGTTCTGCTCTTCACAGAGAATTTGTGTGGGCTTTGAAAAATATTTAGGTACACTTCAGTGGAGGCTTTTTATTGGCAATGCTGCAAGGATTCTTTGTTGAAGGCAACTAAGAGCTGCTGGGAGTTCTAGCACGAGAATTGCATAATCATCACAAATCCAGATTCCACAAAGTGATACAAATATGCAAGAACATAGTTTGATAGTTCAACAGACCAAAATTGAAAATGCTAAACAAGTTCACCTGCTACAGGTGTGACTGTCAGGTGGAGAATATCTTGAAACCAATTGCCAAATTGACATAACACTTAACAGGTTAATGTCCCAGAGTAGTGCAGAATAAGTAGGAGAATGAAACCACATAGAGAAACCTCAAAGTGACCTCCAAAAAAGGATTGCTTTTGCTCTGAAATTACATCTTACTCCTGCAGTTCATTCCACTGCTATGTTATTTTGCTCTAGGCTCCTTTACATGGTACATTTCCTTGTGGCTATTGAGCAATCACATTTTTGTAGTTTTCCCTATATTTGCATTTATTTCTCTGTTTTACGGCTCATTAACCCCTTTAGACAAGACCATATTTGTGGTAAGTAAATTCTCTTTGCTGTCTTATCTCTCAATCCACTTATGAGCTTTCATTATTCATGACAAAATCTAAAATGAATAATTTCCTCTGGATGAATGGGAAAAAAAAAAGAATATGAGGCTTATTTCTTCATGTGTCAACTGTGAGTACACTACAAAACTTCTTTGACAAAATAGGTAAAACTATGTAACAACCAGTGTGCATTCAATTGACTATGCTATTTTTAGATTCTGGAAACATTTAATTTTTCTAGAACAAAGAACAAGTTCAAGAACAGTGTTCCATCACCAAATTTTCCATGATCTATTGACCTAACTTTCTGTCTTTGAAGGTAAGTAGAAAAATGGTTGTTTAGAAGTGCAGGGTAACAGAATTTCATAGGGAATCAAGTGTCTAAATATCCATGTGATTTGTTTCCATGGTAAATTATGATTAAAGCTGAGCAGAATATATGAAAATTAGGTATTGGTTTGAGCCAAAACTTTGGGTCCAAAGAGCTCAAACTGAATTATTCTGAAATTAAAACCAGAGTAAACTTTACCCTATCTCTTCAGAAAAGATGAAATCCAAAAGTCAACTCTTGCACACATGAAAATTCTGTAAGTGGATTTTACTGCTTGAATCCTAATCCATCACAGAAAAAAAAATGATGCAAGATATTAAAATGATGTAATGTGGTGTATGTGTTGCCTAAATTTGCACATGAGTATTAGACTTGATTTAGTCACAGGACTAAAAAAGGTCATAGTCAGACTCCTTCCCTGTGTTTGAGGATTCTGTATTAATAGTCAGCATCCTGGATTTTAGCAGTCTGTACCATGAACATTTATGAAATCTTTAAATTGCAGGTTTTAGCCTTTTTTGGTTTGTTTGTTTTGTTTTTGTTTGTTTGTTTTAAGAGTAAAAGTATTGACTTCTGGTGTCAGCTGCTAAAAAGATTAGCAATTCCCCAAGTCATGGAAATTCAGGGATTTTTGTTTTTAGAGGAGGGATATATCATGTTTCCCTTTCTTTGCATATAACTATTACTAGAATTAATATATCTTTATTTGTTCAGCCTTTATTATTCCAAAATACAGCCATTGAGTATTCAGTCATAATTTTGTAGGGATAATCACTTGCACCTGTAGAGCATATGTGACATATAAATGAGATATCCAATGCATCCAATTAAAGCATCCAGTCTCCTGCATCATGTTTTTCGTGACTTCAGAGAGGCAACCCTCATTTATTTACACTTCCTGCACAACTGCACATTCACAGCCTGCATGCTCTCTGTCTGTGAAGTCCAAGTAGTTCATCAAGAGATCTACATATATCCTGGACTGTGAGGATGGACATTTCTGAGTGAACACCCTTTGCAAACACAGAGGATTGATTATCTGCTATCTGCAAGTGCATTATACCTAGCGTCTTATAAAGATCTGGTCCAGTAGGTTTTAAGACTTGTTGACTGAATGGACAAAATTTCTGTAATAAAAATTTAGGGCTCTTTTGGATGGGTGGTTGTCTTTATAATCTGTTATTATTTCCATTGTCTCTGTTGCCATTGAACCCTTTTGACATCAGAATAAGAGGATAAAACAAATCGGCAGTTTAGCACACACTGAAATGGAAAATACAAAAAGGCTTAATAAACACACTGTGTAACTGACAACATCTGGAACAGCTTTGTAGCCAAGTGCCTTGAAACCACCTCTTAAATACAGTCCTCAGTAATCAAATCTAAAAACATGCTAATTCAGGAAGCTCTAAGATGTTGCATCAATTACATCTTTTGAAATAACTTCCTTTCCCTCATCAACTGAAGATACTGCTCCCATTTATTTTGCTGCATATTTGAGACTACTACTTTGGGTCAGTGTGCTGGATAATTTACTGATGGAACAGTATAAAATAAGGGTAGGTAGCTAGCCAAATTGATGCATTGTATTTTTGAAAGTCAGTCAGTCATTCCTTAAAATACACAAATCATAATGTAATTAAAGAATGAAGAGATTTTTACTTTTGATAGAAAAAATATCACAAAAAATAAAAGCTGTCTTTTGAAAAAAAAAATAATCTAGTGGTGTTAGGCAAGAAATTTGAGTTATTGGCCCTTTCCAGAGTACTATCAAAAGAAGAAAGGGTTCATTATCAAGACAACAGAGGTCTGTCTGGCTTTGGGTCAGTATCTGTGAGCTGTACCCAATAAGACCTATACTTTACCCTGCTCTCCTGCCATACTCCACCAGACAGAGTGGGCAGAGACTCTGGGCTCGTGTCTGCCCGCATTGCCCTCTGTGAGGCAGCATGAACATGCAGCTCTCTCACAGGCATTCACAGCCTAGTTCAGCATTTCACTGGTACCCAAACAGAGACACGCACAGCAATTGTATGGTCTGGAACATTAACTTGAACTGGTGGCCAGTTGCTGGAGCTGGGGACCTAGACGTGAGGGAAAAGCCATTTGAAGAAGAGGCGTGACTAATGGGAGAGTGGAACACAGTAGTAAGGCCAAAATGAACGAAAAAGATAATTAATTAATGACAAGCATTTCAGTGCTATATTTTAAAGAGTCATTTAAGGATTGATTTAGCTACCTGCGTAACATTTGAGTTTCCCTGTGGTACCTCAGATATCCAAATGACACTGGCTGATACTATATGGGACCCACAAGAGAGATGTACCCTTTGCCTGCTGAAGCTGGGATAAACTGAGCAGCTCAGATAACACTAGAGACCTGAGAGTGAACAACATAATTTATCTTTCATCTTTTAATGGTCACAGGGAAATACCACCATCTGCCTTTGAGACAGATTTCACTAAAGGCTCTAAGAGGTATGTGTACAACACCACTCTGCAATACCATGGAATAACAAAAAGCACTCAGTCTAGCAAGGAAGTTGCAGGTATGATGGCATTTAGATTTTCTATACACATATACTGTGAAATAATGTGTTGTATTTATTGTGGCAGTAATATAACTTCCATGAGAAGACAGTGGTTCAGTGTTCCTAGCTGTCTAGCAAGGATCCTAGTGGTCTGAAAACAAAAGTGCCTTGGGAAAAATAATGAAGTTTATGATATTTCTACTTTAGCCATTTTAGTGGCAAACTTTGCCAGTTCAGGTAGATTTTGTGGAAAGCAATGGCATTATTGTGAGTCCTCAAGGTCCTTAAGAAGATAAGAAAACAACAAGCACTTCCTCCTTGCAGTAGCACTCTGAACTATGATCACTGGAAACCACAGAAGCTTTACTTCTCTTTGGTTTTCTTTTTACTCATTTCACAATTTCTTACGCTACTGGCAGCTGTTTATTGCATTTGGCTCACTGGTTGTTCATCACTCTGTGCTCATTTGGCCATTACTGCTTTAACTCATGCATGGGATGTTTGGAGCAGCTCCTGAATTTGGCATTCTTGAGAGCCTTAAGCTCTTTCTTTCTGGCATGTGAGGCAAACCCACTTATGAGGCCTGGTTGGTGGACTCATTTCTTTGAGGACTGGAAAGGGTGCATTTTTCTGATTTCTTTTGTCCTGGAGACAGAAGAGAGAAGAGGAAAGAGCAGCACAAGGAGTAATAAATGCTTACACAGTCAAGACAAATAGGATCTGTCCTGTGCAATGTACACCAGACTCCTGTTCAGCTCACCAAGGCATGTATCGAGGAACACTTGCAGCTGCTGCTGTTGGCTCAACAGGACAGCAGCTTCTGTGTTCTGACAAAGACATGCACAAAATTATGGAAAATGGAAAAAAAGTACATCAGACCTTCAGAATTTCTTTCTGGACAGACACAGAAGTTTAATGCAGCTATACTGGGTCTGTACTTTTTGCAAATATTATTTATTTTAGATGCCTGTCCCAAGGTGTATATACAGAACTAAATTCATTATTGTTTAGCCCCCTCAAAGTATATAGTACAGCGAAAATCAACTATTCAGATACTTATAAGTAGTGGACTTACTGTTTTTAATTCTGTTTTTTGCCAAAACATTAACAATTAGGCTATCCTGTTACTGGTCAACTACTTGATAATGCACTCCTGTGCATATCTACTGAGTGGAAATGATTTTTATAAAAATATCTCAGGGCTGTGAAAATGAACACCCATAGAAGTCAGGGGATGTGATTTGAAGCTGAGTAGAAAATGCATTTGCATTTGTGTTCCTGTCAAAAAATACTGCCCAAGATTTTTCCCTCTCCCTTACATTGATAATCCACATTTTGAATCCTATTTCCCCAGAGATCTAATTTTATTTATTAAATAATAACTTAATCTCTCTGTATTTAATAACAAAGCATATTGGTATGGAAACAAAACACTCTGTCTCTAGTGAAGATGAACAATTTAGGATAATGGGAATAAAGACATTGCTTTCATTTTTTGTTCCTGGAAATGCCATGATCTTTTTTTGTTTGAGTCTTTAATGCTAAGTCCCCTGCAATGAAATCAGTCCTATGAGGACCATGTTTTTATTTTGTTTTAGACACAAAAATATTGTGTCCTTTTTGTTCTCTATAATGTAAGAATATTATGAAATAAATGAGAGAGGCAAGATTCTGGAAAAAGGAAATGCCTTTTTGTTTAACCATGTAATTCCAGAAACAAGGGAGGCTTTTCAAGGTTCTATTTTATAAACAAAAGATGTGCCAAATTGCCTGGATCCATCAAAAGTATACTTATATAGGGACATAATTTACAAATTGTTTTATAAGATTTATGTTAGACATGCAAAAAATGAAAGTATTATCATTTTTTTCATAATTTAATTTTATATAAAAAAGTATCCAAGAGTAATCCTCTATTCTGGAGAGAATATATCAGAAATATTGTATTTTTGTGGTTGTTTGCAAGTGGCACTACGCTCCTCAGTAGCTTGTTAACCATACATGCATTCTCAATACAGTGAACTAGTATGTGGAGATGGCTTTTTCAGATAGAAGTTGATCTCCATATAAAGATCCACAGCCTCCTAAATGCCTCTTTTTCACAATGAAGATTAGTGTTTTGTTTCTTTCTGAAACAGCAATGTCTTAGAAAATAATATATATCAAAACAGCGCATTAAAATAACAATATTAGCATTCCAAGTCAAGCATTCATAAGTTATGAAGTCCAAGAATTGCAAGTTCCCTTTGCCACCTTAATTCAATCTCCTTATGAGTGCGTGTTATGATAAATAATGGAATTGCTTACCCTTCTTTGCATGGGATCTATGCCCTTTGGGCTCTTGTCCAGTCATCTCAGTATCACATCTTGCCTCACTCCTTGTCTCAACACTTTTAATCAAAATTCTTAGAAATCTATTTCTTGGAAGTGGCTGAAGTGCCTTAGCTGATGTCTTCCCCAGCAAAAGTCTCTGAGGTATACACAGCAGGGAATGCTTCAAATGTGTAAATGGTTAAAACTTAGCAAAGCTATAAGCAGTTCAGGATGTGCTCTTACACAGTGATATTAAACTATAGAAAGCAAAGACTAGTTCTACTCTTATTTAACAATAGTCACCTAAGTGTTGTGTTGAAGTTAGGGTGTCTGGGGCCCAACAAAAGATAAGATGTTAACATAACCCATGTTCACAGTTACAAGATAAACAGGGAAGCATGGTCTGGGTTTTGTTTCAAGTTATTGCTGGCAAACTCCCATTACAAATCTATCTTTTGATTACAGACCCAAGGGAAAATGGTTAAATTGCTTGCAATATTGAGTAAAACTTGCAGTTAAACATTATCCATCTCCCTTTTATCTCTTGTGAGTTTTTATAGGGAAATTCCCTTCTCCAACTGTCTCTTAGATTATGTGAAAACAGCAATAGTTCTTCTGGGATAAAAAGAGGAGATAATTGAGTTGGTTTGGACTTCCTAGATTTTCTGTTGCTACTCACTCTTATCATGTTTCCTGGTGGACCACAGGAGGAAGTGTTCAAAGAAGAGGTCAGGAAAGAGAAACAAGTCAGAAAAAGGAACATCTGCCTGAGGTGCTGACTCAGACATTCAAAAGACCTCATGCACAACTTATGTTCTAACAGGCCAGCTAAGAATGTAGAGCCAGCATTGCTTTGGGTACCTGTTTTCAGCTTCTCTTTTTTGTTTTACACCACAGTTACAAAAGTTGTGATGTGTAGGAGAAAAGCAGAGAAAAAAAAAAAAAAAGAGCAAGAAAGGAAGAACAGAACAGAAAGAAAGGAAGAATAGAAAAAAGGAAGAAGGCATCCTTGCCCCACCCCCCCCAGCCACTCTCATTTTCCTTCCAAATCTCTAATGGTTGAGACCACTGGCTTCCTGATGGAGGTAGAGTTCACATGATCAGACTGACCCCTTCAGTCCCACTGCAGCTGGGGCATTCCCGGCAAGCCATTCATCCCACAGGATTTGGAGAACATTGATTTCAGCTGTAAGGATTGCCTGTATATCTGGGGGGTTTCAGCTTCAGTGGTAACCTGTGCCTTCATGGCAAGCCTTGACCTTCTGTTGTTGGAATTAAGAGTCAACTCAGCTCTTTCTGTTCTGGTTTTTTTTTTTTTTGTTTTTTTTTTTTTTTTCATTTTAGTAACTTTTCTTGAATTTGTTGGTTTGTAGTGAAAATTATATAGGCACCACAGAGGGCAGACATGCAAAAGTTAAAGGAGGAATAGGACATATTGAATAATCCATTGTTTATCTTAGTCTTATGCAGCAGTCAACAGATGAAATACAACCATTCTTCACTCAAGTCTCACACTTGTTCATGAAATTCTTAGTAAGATTAGGGAACAAAGTGTAAACTTGACACAACAAAAGGATGGCAAATGTTAATGGCAGTTCCATTCCCAGTACTTGCGAATTTATTGTTCCTTTTCTCACTGTTATTCTACCAGTTATCTTACAAGTTTTATTCCTTAGGGAGTTGTGATTAAAAGATTTGTAGCTCTGAGCAGCTCTGTATGGGAACATATCCAGACTTCCTGGCATTACTCAGAAAAGTCTCCACATTCATGGCAGCCTTTTAATCATTGTCAGTGTAATTTCCAACCTTTTTTTTTTTTGTTCTATCTACCCTGTCCTTGCAACAACCTTTCCTTAACATGGTTATTTTGTGCTGTCAGAGGTTCTTCAGGAAGACTTTTGTTCCATATACTTAAGTGTTTATAAAATAATACAACACTGATGTATATGGGCTCCTTTTCTCTTGGCATAGACTGCACATGTAGGCAGAGCTGAACCACCATGGTGGGGCTGGTGTGTGTAGCACCCCAGGTTTCTCTCATCTTCGATAGTTTTACTATATCTAGTCTGATTAAAGGATATTGTGGCTCCAGTGCACCAAGCAAGGTTTTGTAGCTGACTGTGAGGCAGACTTTGATGTGCCTTCTTACAACCCAAGTTGATAAGGTGGGACAAAAGGATATTTAGTCCAGTCACAGTATGTAACCAAGGGTATTCAATTGCTATATATGTCTTTATGTGTTCATCTTCTTTCTTTCCTTTTATTTTGGGTAGGAAAGCTGTGATATAATATGTTTACATAGTGTCACTGTTTCTGCAACCTATGGAGTTTTTTGGCTTGGTTTCTGCTGTGTAAAAAGACTGGGGTCTGGTGGTTCTTGCTTTTGCTTTAAAAAAACCCCAAACCTCTTCCTTTTAGTGAAGGGCTCATTGACTACAAGATTTGCACGTTAAAGGTTTCGGTGTAGGAGGGGGTCTATTGTGACAAGCCAACAGAACCCTTAACTTGGAAAAGACAGATTAAAAAGCCTTTTCCTGCATTTGTCTTCTGTTTTTTTCTTCATTTGTCTTCTGATACCACGTTTTGAGAAATTTGGGTGGGTGGTCTCTGCATTACAGTTTGTCCATTTGCATGTGCTGTTTACTATGTTTTCATCTGGAAACTGGGGATTTGTGTGTATAGTGGTGTAGTTAGGCTGCCGTGGTTGTTCATGTGCATCAAAATCTAGTTGTTTAAACACAATTATAACTTCCTATGTTATACTTCTTGAGGGATAAACTTTACTTTTAAATTAATATGAATATTAATGTTAGAAGAGCCTGAACAGTCATAATTCAGCAGCAGGAACCAAATTTCCGGTTGTGCTAAATATCAAACTGTGACAAAATAAAACCCAAATGTTCTTTTATCCAGCTGTTTTGTGGCATCTCAGAACACTACCTTTCCTTCAGGCTCTGTGTTAAATGGGACTACAAATAGATTTGTCCCTTCAGGACTTATATTTCTCTGTATAACACTGAGTGCAATACCAGTGTTGTGATGTTAGTATTAGTAGTTAGTAGTAGACAGGAGCAATTCTCAGAAAACACCCTTTACATGACATTGCCATGTTTTAATTTGATTAAGAGAAGTCTGCATGTTTTTGAAGTATTTAAAAAGAGACAGAAGAATGACGCCTTTGAACTGGATGCTGGGAGCAAAACTAAGCTAGATTTTCTATGCCAGCTTTGAGTCTAATACCAAGACACATCAGAGTCTCAGTTCAGCAGGGCTCAGGAAGCTTAAACAAGGGTCTGTCTCTGTTCTAAGTAGCTCAGTGTGACTTCAATCACTTAACTGAAATCAGCTTTAATTTAAGTTCTCAGTCAAAATAGAATTCAGATATGTCTTTAATTTAAGCCTATGAGTAGTGGGACTAGTGATATACCTCAAATGCTTATGGAGTTTGATGAATTAGAGGCTTATGATATCAGAAATAAGAAAAACCCTCACATTTCCATTCAAGTCACATTCTAATCACACCAGTTTAAAATCTGACAAGCCAAAATAATAATTCCTTTCTTTCTCTTTAGATAGGACCTAGTGGTAATTGTGGTGAAAACTTAAAATTCTCAAGAAGCCTTGGAAAATATCACCTTCTCTGTATTTTGTTAGATTAAATAAAACATATGCATGTTTACTAGGGGATATCCCATTTCTTTCTTCTGGGCCAAGAAGAAAGAAATATACACTGTTGGAGGTGTATATTTTGGAAGCAATGCATATTTTTAAAGATCTCACTTTCACTGTAAAAGCTTTGCCATACAATTAGGGAGATTTCAGAAAAATCTGGCTGAATTAAGCTCCAGAAGTTTGGAAGACAGATACTCAAAAATGAATGGCATAGCCTGTTCACTACCAGTACATTCAAGAAAAATATATGCCTTTGAAAAGAGTGTCAAATCTTTGAAAAGATCTCATATGAAATATGGCTACTCTTACACACTGCCTTTCTTAACTAATTTTGGCCACCTATTCCCTGCCCACCATTCTAAAACTTTGAATGCTTTTGATTCCTGCCTTTCCAGGGAGGCTCAGTACTTACCAAGGCTGCTTTACAGTGTGTCAGTTTTGTTTCGTGGCAGGCTTTCTTTTCTAGAGGAGCTTCCATGATTCTGATGGTACTTGGAGCTGTGAGCTGCTGCCTGGACGGGGGCTATCTGCACTATTTTGCGTTGGAATGTGCTCATTCTGCAACCCCTCCTTGTGCATGGCAGCCCCATGACAACTCTTATTGAGCACTGCACACCACAGATGCAAATATTTAGCCTGACATTCAAGTGTCTTTTCATCCTTTTAGCAGAGATGCTCCTTAATAAATTTATGCCATAACATCAAAATATAGTAAATGACATTTCATGTAGCTGGAACCTTTGTCCAAGGAAGTAGTCTCTAAAATCTGAAATGGTCTTAAAAAATTGTTACACATTAATATATCTAACATAATAGATTATATTAACTGCAATATAGTAAACAGAATTATAATTAATTTTAGTGTGGAGTTATATCTGTGAAAATGTGTTTCCAGTCAGCTAGTTGTATTCAGCGCTCTTCCTTGCAGGTTTCTGAATAATGGGTACTAGAATCAGCCAATATTTACTATTTTAAAATACATAGATTTCATTATTGACCTCAGTGAGGTGGTGATTAATCCTTTTTAACCATCAGAAGAGAAGACCTGAACAAATACATCAATTTTATGTGGCTGGCAGGCTAACCACATCTCTTTTTTTGTATACAGATACTTTTTAAATCACATTGGTTGTCACAGTCGGTACTTCTTTTGATTGCATGAGGTAAAAGGTCTCGGGAAGATTTATCAAAAAAGTTTCTTAAAGTTTCTTTCTAGATAAATAATAAAAATATTAGATACTTACAGTAAAAATGTAATATATAATTTATATGTAATATACAATTTATTTTATAAATTATGTAATAATAATTATATAATTTAATGGAATCTGTGCATGTAAATGAGCACAGAAAAATCGAATCCCAGTTTCAACTGGGAAAAGAGAAAAAGTACAGTATAGGTCAAAGCATAGTCATATGACCATATTTGATCCTAATTTTCTGCACAAATCCCTTTGTGAAAATTACTAGAAGCAGATTATACATGTTATTCCATCCAAAATTCCCATTCACTGTCTTTCAGTAGTTACACAAGTCATGAGTAACTATATTACTCCTTGACTGCCTGATATAGGAAACTTACTTTAAAATTAAGCTTTCCAATTATAAATAGGATAGAATTTTCAGTTTTGGTAGACACACATGAAGCATGAGATTTTAATTGAGGTAAAAGCATTAGCACTAATATAATTGCAGTATGAATTACAGACCATTTGATAATAGAGATTAACAATTAGTTAGAATTAATTAAAGGAAAAATTCTTCTATGTGTTTGAACTCTAGAAACAGTACTGCAGGTTGGCCATTAAATTCCAAAGAAAAAGGATTTTAAAAATACACAGAAGCCTTTTATATTCACAGAAGCCTTTCTGACTTGAAAAATTTTCAAGTTTGTTAGAGCAGGCTTTTTTGCATTAAGCTAGGGAAAATATGTTACAGTGTTTACAAGAAGAAAGTATGGGATTTTCTTTTAACCAAATGTTTATGAAAGGGAGGAAAAGAATAAATGGGAACTACTTGATCTGTCTCATTAGAGCCTGTCCCAAGCTGTCCAAACCTTTATGATGACTGACTCTAGGAACAATGGTGAATTCTCTTTTTTGTGGCTATAAGCTTCTTCTAATTATATGTTTATTCTAACATTAGAAAGTTTTACCACATTTCAAAAGGTGAAACTACTAAACCAAATCAAGATACAGTGTTCTTAAACAATTCAGCACTTCATAATCTTCTTGGCAGGGACATCAGTCAAAGATATCAGCATCTGAAAAGCATTAGGCCAATTTAAACAAAGCAATATTTTGGCAGATTTTCTAACTGGTATTATGCCAGGTCTTTTTCCCATGCAAAGTCATTTGGTGTCATTTTGCTTTTCCACCTACAATGTGCAATAAATGCATAAAAGTGATAGGACTTTCAGGATTTGCTAGTCACAACACTTCAGGTCTTTTTTGGATGTCATGAGTCAGGCAGATAAATTAATTCCCAGTAAATGGCTGGATCTGAAAAGTATGTGGCTTGCAATCACAAATTTGCTTTGTGGGGCTATTAGCAATCGCTAGCAATCCTAAATTTACATTTGCTGAAAACCAGGCAGAATCATTCATAGTGATGGTTATGTTCAGACTAGTAATGAGATGGGTTAGGAAGAAATGTAGAGAGATCTTTGAATGACCAATGTGTGAGGAAAGTGTGAGCAATGACTTTGAAATTTATCAGACACCAGGTAAGCCTGTTAGTAAAAATTGCTCTTTACTAGACTGCCTTGTTATGGCTCAATAAAGCATTCAGCCATCCTCAAGACACAAAGCCACTGGAAATCAAACATTAATTCCTATGGTCATGGAACAGCTTTAATTTTGTGTAATTAACCTCAAATGGGAAACATATGCACTTTCTTCCTGTGAGCTTAAGCAGCATGATCTGCTATTTAAGGAGCAATAGCTTTGAAAATAGGTAGGTAATTCTGGAGGTGCCAAGTTGCTTTCTAAGGCCTGTTTAATTTTTTTTTTCTATTTTTTGTTTATTTAGAATATGTATGTAAACTGACATACAGAGACATACTAAGTAAACACACATTCTTGCCCTAAACTGCTCCTAAGAGTTTCTCCTATGAACCTGCTTTTGCTGTATCTTCTTTTTGCTGCCTGTCTCATTTTTCTGCTAGAGAGGACAGGAAATTGAAGTTCTGGTGGGTCTAACTACAAACCCAGTATTTTTGTAAGTATAAGCTGCTTATTATCCTCCTTCTTTCTACCTCTTCAGGAGTAGTAAGGGTTTTCTGTGTGAGCACAGGGAAAAAGGTGTTCTACAAAGCCACCTTCCTAGTGTTGTTTTCCTTTGAATTTGCTCCCTCTGCCAATTTGCTCTCCTCATGCCAAGGAGATTACCTGACCCGTCCCTTCGTGTTACCTTAAAATTGAATTCTGAATACCCAAATTTGTCACTGGTAATACAGGAGCCACAGTGATCTTACATAAGTGATATACAGGGGAAGATACACTGTAGTTTAAATCATTTATGACAACTGTGGCAATCACTGCCCTCAGCTACACAGGGTGACTTGGCAGGACTCTGCTCAGGGCACAGTTCAGGTGTTTTGTTTTGAAAATATTTTTTTTATATAACCACAAAGTAGTATTTTACTCTGGGTGAAAAGGCTTTCTGCTGGAAATCTTCTTCATAGTATTTTTCATTTATTTATTTATCCATTTAATTAACAAAGAACATTTTACTTAGTGACATGTTAATATGCCCTGTTGCTGGTTCCCTGACAACTCTGGTTCTTATCTTAAATACTGTTGCCTGAGTTTTAAACACTTTGGTTTGAATTTTTCAAAAGCTTAGTTTATAAGCTAAGTAGGAAAAGCACAGTTGTCTCCAAAAAGAAGGACAATCTCTTTGAGATTTAAGGAATTTTCAATTATCTTTTAAACTATGAGTAAAAGTGAAGCTGAAGACTGGGACAGGGGGGCTTTCAAGAGGGTAAGGTACTCCAGATAAATACTTGATCAAAAAGATTTATGTATTGCAAGTTCAGATTTAAACTACATTTGCCTAGCTTTAATATAATTTTTTCCAAGATGCAGTGCTTGTCAGAATGACCTACCAGACCAAACCAAAAAACTGACTGGCCCCTTGTCTGACATTTGACTGTTACTTAAGAAAACATACTCGATATGAATTCCCAGCTTCCGAAAACCTTGGTCATAGGGACTGGTTGAGATGGATATGGTGTCATTATTTTAACCACTGTTGTGGGTGTTTTCTTCATAACTTTGTATAATCACTTTCTGGATCCTGGAAAACATTCAGCATCCACAAAGTCTGTGTCAAACCAAAAGTCTGTTGGAAGGACTGCTCCTTTCCCACCTCATATAACACTTGGGCAAAAACAGAGCAAAATCTGTTTGTCGATATAGTGGACTCCTCAGGACAGGATCAAAATAGTTTGAAAAATTTATTTTAAAACTGATACTAGAGTAATTTTTATAATTATCATGTAACTTTTGCTGACAACAAGCTACCTTTTCATGACCATAATATGAATGGTAGCAATTATTTCTTTTCTTTTTCATTTAATACAGACTCATTTTATACACTATGCAAGAAATCATGGATTCTGTTTCCCATCTTTTTTGAATATTTGCCTCTTGGCAGGAGTCTTGTGTGACAGGCACTTTCCACTTCAGAGCATTTATTTTTGGATCTGCATAGCTAGTACTATTATTTAGACAGAAATAATATCTTTCCAGTTACTGTAGAGGTATAGAGTCAAGGTTTCTGCACTAAAGAGGTCAAAAGGTGTGTTCTGAAGTTTCAAAATCTTTTTAGTGGGTTGCACATTTGTTTGCCTGGTGCTTATTCTGAGAACCTGCCACTCTTTCCTGTGAAGAGAATGGCATGGATGGCACTGGTCCAACACCTTATCTGGGAACTCAATATTTAAGGTTCTTACCTAGGGGAGAAAAGATTTTAAAGAGCTGCTTTTAAAATAATTTAAATTGAAACGGAAACTGCAGAATAAGCAAAAGAATAGAACTTTAATACAGATACTGTGTGAAATAAGTGAATAACTGATGAAGATTTAACTTGTAAAGAATTTTACAAATGGCCCCCAGTAAGGACTTTAGATTAACTCAGCCTCTCTGGAATTTTCTGTATATCTTTGGTACCTGTTCTTTGGATTTGGAGCAGTCTTTTTCCTGTCTTGGTACAGTATATAGAGTTTGGGTGCCTGATGTAGGAATTTGAGTATTGCTAAATACTATAGTGGAAAGGATTAACAGGATGTTGGTGCTGAAGTAGAATGGAGTATTGAGAGGAGATAAATAGTTATTTTAATAAAATGGAATTTAGTAGCCTGTCTACAAATTAAAGGGCCATCTTACATAACAAATGGTAAAGATGTGAGATAAACAAAAAATTACTAAAAAAGAGACAGGGACAGTTCCTGCTTTTCTTTTTTCTGAGGCAATCACACTGAAGACAGCAGGATTTCCCTAGTCTAATTGTGAGAGAATTTGGCCCTCAAATGAAACAAACATCTGGAATAATACTAAGTTTATTTACATAGCCACCAACTTCCAGCCCCTCCAAGGCGCTCAAGGCAATGCTTGAGAAAGCAAATTGCAATAATAAATAAAATAGATAAAAAATAAATTAAAGCATCATGGAACACATAAAATATCTTGGAAGATAATTATTTTTTCCAAGAACAGCTTCAATTGAGCTGAAACAGACAATGAAGAGCAAGCTTTTTAGTATACAGCTGTATTTAAAGGCCTGCAATAAATATGTAGAGAAAAAATAAAAATGCCAAGCAGGACACTGAAGTGTGAACAAGAAAAGTTTCCATAGGTATGTCAGTGATGAAAGGAAGACAAGGGAAAATGTGGGCCCTCTTCAAGAAAAAAATGGGAGACCTGGTTTACCCAGGACCTGGAGAAGGCTAAGGTACTCAGCTATTTTTCCTTAGTCTCTGCCATCAACTACTCCATCCACAACAGTCACAGAAGAGAAAGATAGGGACTGGGAGAATGAACAGCTCACTCTAAGAGAGATTAGGTTCAAGACCCTAAAAAGATCCTGAAAGTGCAGAAGCCCATGGGACCTGGTGAGTGCACCCACAGGTCTCGGAGGAGCTGGTGGATGAAGTGGCTATGCTGCTGTCCGTCATATTTAAGAAGTTGTGACAGTGAAGTTCCCACTGACTTGAAAAAGGAAGAATGTAACTCCCACTTTTAAAAAGGAAAAAAAGGAAGATTCTCATTCAAAGAGTTGAAGTCAAGAGTTCTATATCCACAGGGAGACCAGTGGTGAGTGATGCTCCTCATGCATTGGTATTGGAACCAGTAGTGTTTAGTATCTTCATTGGTGATATGGACAGGAGGATTGAGTGCACCCTTGGGAATTTTGCTGAGGACAACAAGCTGTGTGGTTGCGTGCAGCGTGCAGTCACACGCTGGAGGGAAGAGATGCCATCCGAAGGGACCTTGGCAGGCTTCAGAGGTGGACCTGAGTGAACCTCATGAAGTTCAACAAGGCCAAGCACAAGGTCATGAGCCTGAGTCAGGGCAATCCCAAGCACAGATACAGGCTGGGTGGAGAATGGATTGAGAGCAGCCCTGAGGAGAAGGACTTGGGGATATTGGTGGATGAGAAGCTTGGTATGAGCTGGAAAAGTGCATTTGCAGCCCAGAAAGCCCAGCTTGTCCTGGGCTGCATAAAAAGCAGAGTGGTCAGCAGGTCAAGGGTGGGGATTCTGCCCCTCTACTCTGCCCTCATGAGATTTCACCTGGAGTGCTGCATCCAGCTCTGGGGCCCCCAGCTGAGGGAAGACATCAGCCTGTCGAAATGAGACCAGAGGAAGGTCACTAAATTGATAAGAGGGCTGGAACACCTCTCCTGAGAAGAAAGGCTGAGAGAGTTGCATTGTTCAGCCTGGAGAAGAGAAGGCTCTGGGGAGGCTTATAGCAGCCTTCCAGTACCTAAAGGGCCAGAGAACCAGAGAGGGACTCTTTGCCAGGGCATGTAGCGACAGGGCAATGGCTTTAAACTGAGAGAGGGTAGGTTTCTATTAGATATTCAGAAGAAATTCTTTCTTGTGTGGGTGGTGAGGCACAGGAACATGTTGCCTGGAGAAGCTGTGGATGCCTCATTCCTGAAAATTTCTAAGATTAGGTGGGATGGGGCTTTGGGAAACACGGTCTAGTGAAAGGTGTCTCTGTCCACAGTATGGGGGTTGGAACCAGATGATCTTTAAGATCCTTTCCAACCACAGCCATTCTATGACTCTATGAATTACCTTGGAGATAGATTAGTACACGACAAGAGAGAAAAAAGAAAGTAATTTTGGTGTTATGGACAGGATGTTCTGACTGCCTGAGGGGTTTTACTCTAATAAAGATGTTTAGATAAACATTTGGCAGGGTAGTTGCATTGAAAATCTAAATACAGTACTTAAAATGGAAAAATGTCACAGCTAACAGACATTGAAAAAGTAGTTGGCTTTTTTCTCTTTTTCAAAAATCTAGTTAATTATGAAGATACACGGAGACCTAAAAGAGCCCCATCTCTGTGTGCATCTATTAATCTGCCTTTGCAAAAATCACTATGCCTTTGTGACCTCCTATGTGCATTTCTACAGTATTGCTTTATCAGTTTGGGTCACATGTATGTTGAAGCCTTATACTCAGGGATTTTTTTTTTTTCTCAGAGGGAAGTCTAAAAAAAGTCTTGACAGTCTGACATGATAGGGACTAAATACACTGCAGCTTCCCATAAGTTATGAGTTCAGAGCAGTAAGACTCTTTTTTTGCACAGCTCCCTCACTAACAAAATCATAGCCATTTATTTTCTTCTACTATCTAGATGAGAATATTTAAGGCCATTTTTTTTATGATCACATAATATGTAGTCAGATTACAAAGCTACAGGATTTTCTTGTTTTCTTGCTTCAGAATTATAACCTTTCACTTTCCCTTGCCAGTGCATCAGAGAGAAGTGAGTCTTTGTTTTTAAATATTTAGGAGGCTGAAGAATCACCATAGCTACAGGCTTCAGCATCCCATGACAAGTTCACACACAGGGTTTCATCTGGGCTCTGGTAAGTCACAGAAGTCAGCTATTAAAATTAGCATATTTTTATACAAGTAAAAATATACTTTTTTAAATATTCATGTGCCTAAGGATCAAAGTTACCTTTCCTTCCTTGAAAAGAGTTATAAAAGAAAAGACAAAAATTAGAGTATTTATAAAAACAAAACAAAACAAAAAAAACACCCCAAACTTTAACTGCCTAAACAATTTCTAAAGTATGTGATGGAAACAAATACCACATACTTTAGTATTTCCTGGCTTAGGGTCTGTCTTGGCATGCTGTTTGAAAATCAGTTGTGGCTTTGCCACATGTAGGTAACACAGTCATACCATACACTTGCCAATAAAAACTTTCCTAGCACTACAGACCATCATGTATTCACTTCAGATCTGTGCAGGAAGGGTAAATCCTTTCATAAACAGGAATGTCTTCAAGAGTTAGCTATATCAGCATATATGCACACAGCTATGTATTAATAGCCCAGCTGATAACACTGCCTGATATTAAGGATGTCTGACACATTCTCATAAAGAGCTGCAGGCTGTTTTATAGTGACTTTGCCGAAGTTTCACCATTTGAGTGGCAGTTTTCCAAGCTGGAATAATTTTTTTGAAACTTTCTGCCAAAAATTGCCATCAATTTCCAAGAATTATGTTTAAAAAAGTTTTCAGCCTTTAAAATTATTCTAATCATCTTCTCTTAGAAAAGTTCTAGTTTTGTTTGCTCAAGAGAAGTGATTTGAGATCTGGAGGAATGGTGGCTTTTGCATCAAGTATGTGTTTTTGCATCTACCTATGAAAGTCCACCCATTATTGACGAATTTATGAGCCTTTGCAGAGGCGCAATTTACAAAATCTCAGCAGATACCTGTTGTAGTTTGGAAGCTGAAATTCCTAAGCCAGTTTTCACTCAGAGGGCTGTTCTGCTCCCTTCATATCTGCTGACTGGGCTATGAATAATCAATCTTGCAGGGAAGCACAGGGATGCATATTTGTGACACACTGGGGTTCTGGGTTCTGTTCCAGGTTCAGCTTCAGAACAGTCTGAAATTGTCCTGGTATTTTTCAGCATTAAAACCTGCTGCACCACCCTCAGGATTCCAACTCAGTCATAGATTTTTGTCTTACTGCAGTCACTTTGCCTGGCCAGTGTCAGTTCTACCCCCAGTCTGGGCCACCTGCTGCAACATTTAGCTGTGTCTCTCTCTTGTACACACCCCTCTTTCATTCCTCTGCATGGTTTTGCCTTTGCTTCAAACCCATTGTAGTTTAGCCTCTGCAAAAGCTCCTTGAACTTGAGTGTTCTCATTCAATGTTGAACTGAACAGATACATCCTGTGCTGAAATATTTCATGAATCTGTTACAAACTTTGGACTACCTAAGTGGCTTCTCATTACTGCTTAGCTTGATGGTGCTGGTTGAGATAGTTTCTGGAAGGAATGAGGGATGAATACCTAGTAATCACTGACACAATTTCCAAATACCCAGGTATCCTGCCCAAAATACACGCCTGGAATAAGGAAAGAATTATCTTTAAAGAAGGATTCATTCCACATTATTTTGAGTGAATCTTAGATCACTCAACAAGTTAGTAGATAAAGGAGTTGGTACATGCATTATTTAATGAGTTGAGCAGTGAAGGAAGGTACAATGGTGTGAAGAGGAGCAGTGGATGAATACTGCTGTCTGAAATGAATTGCCAGTGCCTTACAGATCCCATGAGCCTGCATAACTGAGTACAGAATGCTGTCAGTGTCAGCTGGTTGTGCGTGGAGACAATGAAGAAAGCACTGCCTTTGCCTAGGAAAGGCTATGACTGTTGCAAATGCCATAAGGAAAGGGAGATTTCATGTCTTAGTTTTTGCTCACGGTAATGTTTTATTAACCCTGTCCTGAGGTGGCTGTTGTGGATTTCCCAAGCATTGTGGGCATTGCAAAATAGATCAGGTCCATAGAGAGGTAGACAACTCTTTACACAGGTCATTACTAAGCTGTAAAAAATTATGTAGCTGAAATATAGCCCAATTACCTGATTTTTCATCTGAGTACAAATATTTTATTGGTCTGATCTTATTATTTACTGATCTTTGAATGGGTAAAGGACTTAATATGTAGCCATGATCATAGTTTGTTGTACTAAATGATGTTGGCAGGGACTCATTTATCCATCCAGAAAGAGTGTTGATGATAGAACTAACAATTTTTTCAGGGTGTTTTTGGAAGGTGGTTGTGCTGTGAGCATCCACAGTTAAGTCTGCTAAAACTGCAGTGAATTTTTCAAGTAGAACCTTTTTCACGTCAGAATTAATTGCTGATGTCCCTGTGCCATTAGGATTAGGTCAGGAAGCTGTTAAGCACTAGATCTGTGGGTAACCTATTTGCTAGATCTCCAGAGGGACATAAATGGAGACAGATGGGCTCTGAGAAGACCTGCCATCAGTGTATACCAGGACAGACATGAATATTCCAAAGACTGAGCTGAATAGACTGCCTGAAAAAAAAATATAATGAATTAGGGCTGGCACCTGGGGCATCTGTGGACTTCTGCCTGCATGGTGTCAATGTCTGATAAAGATGATCCTGCTGGTTTGAGTTCCACTGTATCTTTTATCATAAGTTTGAATCTTGTAATAATACACGCAGAAACTGACTCAGCAGCACAGTCACATGTAACCCTGGCCTCCTTCATTCTTCAGAACTCTAATTTTTTTTCTGAAATTTGAACACCAGATTAAGTGAGAAAGCGAAGCAGGAAGCTAGACTGTCAGGACTGGGATCAAGAAAAGACATGAAAAAGATAAATAGCAGCTTCCCTGGCACATACGAGAACCCCATCTGATAAATGAGTGGGAAAGTCCTCCTACCCTTCCTCTGATACTTTTTCTCCACTTCTCTGAAGTAATGACAAGAAATTTAAGGCCAGCTGTTCGCTAAAGGCTGGCATCAAGGAGAGAGTAGGGATATGATTTAGTATATGGACTCTCTTGAACTTTAAACCATTCATCTTGTAAAGGGGATGGAGTTCAAAGAGTTCAGAGTTTTTCAAATGGTGTTAGGCAGTACTGTTTCTGTTTTCTCTTTTCTTACTAACCACAGTCCTCAGTTCTTTGTCTTTCAGAGCTGTGTGGGAAAAAGGAAGGTGTCAAATGATCTCATTGCTGGGCAGAGCTCATCAATCTGTTACTGATCCTTCTCCTTCCTGAGATATTTCCCATGGCTACCACAGGAGGAAGCTTTCTTTTGACAAGCTTTGAGCAACTCAGTGGTTCAGAAATGCCACCAACCAATTTCTGGATTTAACAGAGACCTTTCTTAGTTTAAATGTGGGAGTAAGATTCAGCACTGAATGTCAAGAAGTTGAAACTGGGCTGCTTGTGCTTTGTTATAAAGTAGCTACGGTATCAATATAGGAGAGGTGTTATGCATGTATCAACATGACTTAGTGAGCCACTGAATGGGACATACCTTCTACTTTTCTGCCTGACATAACTTCTACATTATCCAAACTAGAAGAGGTAAACCAGGGCCCCCACCAGGGTGCAAATATTCAGGCAGCACTTTGCCAATATCCTTTTGACACATAAAGGATATCAGATATGCCAAGTGCTGGTTGAAAGTGAAAGAAACACTAAAGCTTACAAATTTGAAACAGATTTCAGTCTTAAATTTGGGACTGGATGCCTTTTGAAAGCCTAAGTTAGAGTTGAACCAGAAATGGACTTCATACTTACACTGTTGGCTGGATTTCTTCAGTCTTATCCTTCCTGTTTTGGATGAATAAGAAAAAAAATTATATCAGACAGTGGAGGATGAGACAAATTTATGAGGTTCTGGTTGGTACCTGGGAAGGCCATTTTCTGCTGCAGGCATGTGTAACAGGCACAAGACATGACCCGTCACAGCAGAATAAACTCTGAGAGATCCCATCTGAAGCTTCTAACAATAAATAAATGTAAATTTTTGGGGGGGAAAGATTTCAGGAAGTATGTTCTCTAAGACATAACATATCTAGAGTCATATATTTGGAAGAGATCAGCTTGCACGCTGTGGCCAAGAGGGAGTAATAAAACACTTATGAACACAAAACTGTTGCAATTAAAAACTTCGCAAATGAAAGTTTTGGAGTTAAACTACATTTGAATAAGGTCTGTAAAGTATAGAAGGCAAGAAAACATTTCAGTATAATTCTTAACCCTTTTTTCTTTTGTGACACATCTCTAGGAAAAGTATCCTGGGAAAAGTAATCTTTTTGGTGAGATTTTCAGTGAAGGCAAATTGAGGTAAATATATGTTAGGAGAAACTTGTGGAAAAAGACCCTTGCCCCTCTCAGGCATGAAGGATGAAGCATCCCATGTACTCAGCAGGACTTTCCATGAACATGTATTCCAGACCAGGTTGAGACTTGGAGCAGTGGTATTAACCAGCCCAGGCTGTGGGACACCTCTCTTGCCATGAGAATAACACACTGTTTGACATACTTTACAGATACATTCTGTTCCTCTCTGATAAAGCACTCCAACAAAATGGATAAGACCTTGTAGAAAGGAGAAAAAAATGGTGTCCCCAGTAACTGTATAACTCATATCTCTATACCCTAAATTCACTCTCTAAGGGGAGATATTTCTTCCTGTGCAAACACATAACACTGCTCTGATAACACCTCTGAAATACTGCCTGAGCTGAGGTGTTTTGCAGAGCTAGTGTAATCTTCAGCCAAGGGCAGAGAGGTGAGTGGCATGGTGAGTATTCATATCCAATCACTCTTGATGCACCAGCCTAGATGACTACTTAACCGCTGGCATTTAATCTCGTGCACTAAGAGCCTGAACAAGAAGCCTTAACTGCTTTATTGTCTCACACCCTTGAAATAATTGAAACAGCCCAAATTTTAGTTTGTGTTTCACAACCTTGAACTTACTTTGATCAGGGACTGTGTCTGTTAGGAAAATTTTTGGTCATACCGCTGGCACTCTGGCACAAGAAGACTGAAATAGTTTTCCTGTTGCTAAGCCTTTTTTTTTTTTTTTTTTTTTAATTTACAGCTCCTGTCAAAAAAGAGGAATCTGAAATCTCATTTTCCATAACATACAAAACTAGAAATCTGAAGTCTAAACCAGTGACAGAATGGGTGACATTTGGAACATTTTCTTCATTAGTTTTGGCTCATTATACCTCCCACATAGCTTAATCTACAGGCTCAAGCTGTGTTGTTGGACATGTCTTGTACTATCACTTGTTGAAAGGGAGTTAGGGCAGTTAAGAGGAGAAATGTGCAACAGTAGATTATTGTAAGATGTTTTTGTAAGCATGGAAGATGTTATCATACAGCTCATTAGAGCAAAGATGTAGGATGTTAAACTCTCAAAAGCAATAAAGAAGGGAGGTACACAAATGTATGTGCGTTACACACACACAAATACAGAAACACACGCACTCGTCTGGAAGGAGGACAAGCTGGGGAATTGGCCTGCAGTAATCAGAGGGACAGCTAGATTGATTCAAATTGAGGGTCACAGACAGAAAAGAATTTGAGGTGGGTTGACCTTGTCTGGCTGCTGGGTGCCCACCAAAGCTACTCTGTCATTTCTCTCCTCATATGGGCAGGGGAGAGAAAAAAAGAGAAAAGTTAATAGGCTGAGATAACAGCAAAAGATCCCTCAGGAATTACACTCATGGACAAAACAGACTCCACCTGGGGGAAGTAACTGGATTAATTACCTTTCAAATCAGAATAGGTTAAATACATAGTTCTTCTCCCAAGAGCAATAGAGAGGTAGAGGGAGAATGAAGAGGAGAAGGAATTTAAAGCTAAAATACCTGATGTAACATGGGCTATAGAGCGAAAATTGGGCAGCCTTTCAGCATGTTTCTCTCAGTACTTTATGCAGTAAGAAGCTGTACTGAGGAATAGTGAATAAAACACCTGGGTAGGCAACAGGACCAGAGCAAACTCAACAAAATCAAGGAAATCAATGAAAAGGGAATGAGGAGGTAGGAGGGGAGACATGAGAAAGGAACAGTGTCACCAGCAAATTCAGCATACTTATTAAACAAGAATCCTGACTGAATGAAAAGAATTCTGTGACTGAATTCCAGCAGCAGTTACAACTTTCTCCAGTATTTTGTGCAGCTGAAAGTATTTCAGAACAATTTTTAACTACGGGGTTTACCAAAAAACCTATTATAAAAAAATTAAAAAGAGAGAGAAGGAAAAAACCAGTTCTAATAACCCCCTTCTTGTATAGGCTAGCCTGATTCCACAAAAATGCACAGCATTCTCCAGGGGTTGAACTGCTTTGGACTTTGGCTTTTAGCAAAACCTTTTTTGATATTTGTGGATTATTACATAAAATTTCCATTTATTATAGATATTCAAAGAAAAGGCCACAACATAGTCTAGTAATTGCTTACATGGAAATATGCATATTGCTATATATATATATTTATACACACATGCACACGAAAGCAAAACCTCCAGTTCCCTATGAAACTAATTGTTCAAAGGATCAAAGACTGAAATTAAGGGAGAGTGCCAAGTCATGTCATTTCAGGGCTGTAACCTTCTGTAAATATGGAAAAATACTTTTTTCTTTCTCCTAGTCTTAGAAAATGCAGAATGTTTAGCACATATAGGTTGATTTATTCAAAGCATTGCTGGTTTATTAACTCAACTTCAGTCAAGACATTAAATAAATACACCAGTAATCATGTCTAAATATTATCAGACTACCCATTCTTAAAAATACCAAATTTTAGACATCATAACAGTGTCTATAAGATTGTATTTAAAGAAGAGAATAAAGTTGGTCAAGTGTTTTAGAAGAAAATTAATATATTTTGGAATGTTTATATACTCTTGTATCTAAATACTGTTGTGGTAGGTTATACAGAAACACCTAAATGCTTACAGTCTTTGTAATATATATATCACTGCTGTAATTTCCTGTACAGGATGATGTTTACTTATCCAAAAGTAAATATGATGGTTGTAGAATTCATACATGGTTTATTGTTCACCTGCCTAGAGCAGTAGGATCCATGCATCCTTTTATTCAAGAAAAAAGTAGGTAATTTCACCCCATTAAGAAAATAAAAGGTAATAAAATATGTTTTTTAAATAGCACCTTTTCAGCTTAAAAGGTCTCTCTAGTGCTGCAGTGTCAAATTCCCCACCTTTGAGCTGTGGCTGTATGACTGCTTAATGTCTTGATGATATGGGCTGGTCCTCCAGATAGTTGACTGCTCAGACCAGTAGTAGCTGTTTAGCCAAGAACAAATACTTCCTTTCCAAATTAATAAATCAGTCCTCTTAGTTTCCCTTAGCACGCTTGCCTAGAAACCCACACAGTAAATAGGAAATTCTACCCTTTAAGAACATGTTCCAATCTTTGTCAAAATAAGATTGACTGTTAAGACAAAACCTGAAAATTCCTTTTAAAACTGAAATCGTTATGATATTAATTATACAATTTGCAAGGGGAAAAAAAGACTACCATAAAATGAAAAAAAAAATCAGTGAAAAACCAGCATGCAAAGAGACAGGCATTTGACACCTATGTCAGTCTCAGCAGTCAGCATTTACTAGTCAGAGGAAGAAATGCTATCATTGGTACAAGACTCATAAACTACCAAGATGTACGTGGATTTTTTTGGTCTCAGTAAACTGCCAAGCTACTTACTGGCAGGTCAGTTCAGGAGAAGGAAAATAATATGCTTGCAGGCTGCATTTTTGAATCCAAAACAAACAAAACAAAACAAGCAAACAAACAAAATTATAGTTGAACAATACATTTCTGTAGCTGTTTGAATCTTACTGCAAGGGGACTATGAGGATTTGTCGAAGCATGAATGTCACATGTATTATTTAAGGTACTGTCCAGTAGCATGTTGCAGTCCAGCAGCAGATTGACCTACTAGAAAAGAAACACTGGTCGAGGCAATCACCAGCAGTTAATCTAAACCCCAAACATATTTGAAACATAGTAATACAGCCACCAAAATCACAATGTACAGAACTGGCTATGGATTATTGAGGGTTTTTCTAAATCTAGTGGTTTATTACTATGGAAAAAATGGAAGTAGTTTTATTTGATCAAGTAGATTTTCAGATCAGGACAGCTGCAACTTCTGGCAATCTGACGTTGACCTGGTGACATCAACAATTGCTGCTTCATAGCCAGAATATTGTAATTACAACCTAGCTGCTCAGTAGTCAAGTTGAATGACTTGGGCAGGTTTGTTCCTGTCTGCATTCCCAAATTGCAAAACACATTATGCTTGTACATATTTTTATAACAAGGTACAAACACAATGGGAATCTGCAGCATGCTATTGTTTGCTGTTAAGGGTTGAGACATAAAGAAAAGGCTGAAGCATGGGGAAGCCAAAGAGATGTGTCTTTTCAGTGGTAGAGGAATTTGTGTACATTCAAGTAACTTGTATCCAGAGAGAGTAGTTAGTTTTTTTCATGAAATAAAATACTGAAAAATGAAATGCTACTATGCATCATCATGTTTGTGCTGGACTCCTGTAAACCCAACACTGCTGTAATATGCTATACAAAGTATTTTACATCACCTAATAAAATCTGTAAGTTCAGAGGTCATCACTTGCAATCCCAGCTTCCTAACCAACATTAATATAACCTGGCATTATGTTTACAGTAAATTAGAAAAATTCACTGTAAGCACAGACATAGGAACAAGGGAAAGTTTTCAACTGAAACCATGTGGCAACCATTCTAGGTTTTACTAAAGCAGAAACCAGTTATTTTCAGCTGTAAATCTCCTCTGCAAGCTGAGGTGAAAGAAAATATACATTTCATAGAATACCAAGTGTAGTAGATCAGTGGAAAATAACTCAGAACTGTGTTCAGTCTTCAAACAGCACTCCAAAGGAGCACTTGGTGGCCAGCCAAAGGATCTAGCTTTCAGTTTGTCATATTTCTCACTGATTTTCAGCCAGTCTTGCACTGTTTCCCTCCCCTGCCCCATCACATTTCTTTTACTTTTGTCTAACGCTTGATGTACTTTCCTGAAATAGATGTAGTCTAGTCAGGGCATCAACCCACTTAATGAAAAGAAGAATTGAAGTAAGATTGTGCTTTATAGAACACTCTTTTATAGATTAACTAGGAACAGAATTCTTGTAACTTTTTTGCGGGGGGTGTGTGATACCATTCTTCCATTTTTCAAGTGCTTGCACTTCTTTCTCACAGGCAAAATCAATACATTTTCAGAACCAAACTGTTTGGATGTATTATATTCTAAGCATTGCTGGTTTAAAGAAAGCAATGAACATATACTTTATTCAGTCTCCTGTTTTCCTTTATTTAGCAGCCTTAGTAATATTTGTATAGGCTGGTTTTTTGGTTCTTTTTTTCTGTAACTCTGTCACAGTATCTGTGTCTGACACAGCATAGCTGTGTTGACTTCAGTGTTCTGATCTCTCAAAAAGAGACTTCCAACCTCTCTGGAAGCCTTTGATAGTTTTAGACCTGCATTTAATATCTCCACTAAGAAGAATTAGGAAAGCACTTGAAGCATCAAATTTAGAGATTCCTACCAGGAAACAATCCACCTTTATTACTTCAAGCAGTGCCCTTTCAGCATTACACTCACATACCAGAGGCCAGAGCCAGGGAAGGAGGAAATGTTATCTCTTTGCTCTAAGACGGATTTGCTTTTGTAATTTTTGAGCTAAACCAGGTGACCTAAAATATTAACTAAACCAAAATTCTGCAGAAGGTCACAATGCTGTTTCCCTGTCCTGCTGCAAACTACTCCGACAGCTAAGAACTGCTGGTGCAGGCTGGAAAAAAGCTGATTGACCCAAGTACAGCCAGCACCTCTTTCATAATCTCTGGTCCACTACAAATGTGTCCCTCTAACAGCAGCACTTGCAGTGATCATGCACCACTTGTGACCCTTTGTACCCTAAAAATTTTGTCTCCACCACAGTTAGCACGTTTGCATTGTAGCAGCCCTGAGAAGCAGCATTATTGACTCCAGGTCTTCTGAATTCAGGTAAAGTTGAAAAGTTAATGGCGCATTTGCTTTCTGTTGGGGAAATTCGTGTCAAAGTTGTTTGCCAATTCTGCTTCTCCTTTATATTTTTCTAGGACATGAAATATTAGCAAAACAACAACAACAACAACAAAAAAGCTCAAAAAATTGAGATAATAATTGTATTTAATTTACTCAATCACAGCAAAGCAAAAAGATCAGCAACAGGGATAAATGTGACACATTTCATCTTTTGTGTAACACAGAAGTTGGTTTATTGTGAGATAGGCAGGCTTTCAGATTTTCTACATGTATTCAAGGCACTATTATTGTTATTACTGAAAATGTCCATGTTCTGTAAGCATCATCTTTTGAAGAACGCTCAGAAGAATGTGTACATCAAAACACATGTTAAATGAGGAGAAAGGAAGCTGTAGCTGGTAGTTTCCAACTGAGCAAAAATAAATCCATTACCTGTTTTTGAGGAGTAACCTACCTAACTATTTAGTGACCTAAGAAGAGTTACATCATTATCCCATTTTTCCTCAAAGAAGAAAACACAAAAACCTTTCAGATATCTCCTCTCTGACATGCTTCATTATTATGAAGTTTGGTAGCACTCTGAAGGTGTTGTCAAGGTGTTGATGATAACCTTGGATGACATTGGAGCCTCGGTTCTAAAATACACATTTTCCAGGTGTACCTCCTTTCACTGAGAGAGCTCAGGTTTAGTACAGAAAAGACCCAAAAACCCAACAGCCAAAACTTTACCTGGGTAGTAACATTATTCCTGAATATCCTGGTCTTTTCTGGTCCATGACACCAAAACTATTATCCTCAAAACTAGAAATTTTCAGAAACGCACAAGCTGGTGCTCTAAAGCACTAATTCTTTGTCATTAACCTAGTAAAACTCCCTGAATCCTTTAGAGGGTGACATGAGTGCATGTGTATGGCTACTCAGCTCATTCAGCACCTCTTTCAGAAGCAGAAGCAAGCACGTGCTGTTGTCTTGGTTGAATTATTGGAGGAACGCAGGTGAAAATCATCTCTTCAAACACTAGACATTCCCTTGAGACTTCAGTTGGGTGAAAAGATGCAATGAGTTAAGAGCAGAATTTTACCACTGAATTACTGCTTGAAACCACACTGATTTCTTAGGGAAATCTTTGAAAAGTGTAAGGCTTCAACAGCCAGGCTTTAAGCTAGATTGTAAATATCTCTCAGAGCAATTATCCAAAAACATCCCATGTCTCATGTATTTCTGGAAACCAAATAAAAAAATATGGACACCAAGAATAACCTGGTTACACTGAAAGTAAAACTCCACCTGTAAGAAAAAAACCTTTTCTATCATAATGTGTAAACTGATCATGCACCCCTTTCTCACTGATTTCTAGCATCCTTAACCTTACCTCTGAATTAAATTTAACCTGAAATTATTTAATCTTGTTTTTCTATTGCCCTTTTCAATGTAACATTGGCAAACATGAAAGGTAAATAAGATCAGCCACATAAACATGATTCTGTGAAGAAACCATCATGGTAATAGCCCAGAAAAAGTCCTATTTTTGGAGTTATTTAAAACAAAGATGCAGTTTACCGAACTTTGAGAGAATTAAAAATCAAGGTAGAGTTAAACTGAGACTGAACACACACAAAGGTTTTATTTAACTCTTTATTTTATTCATCAGGATTTTCAGGGGTTATTCAATATTTCATACAGTATCATGAACAGAGCAACTTGTGGATATTTTAGTACTGTTTCTGCAGAAACAGTGGAGCTCTAAAAGGGGTGACAAAGAAGGGTGACAATAAGGATCAGAGCTATGGTCAAATAGATTAGACTTTCTTTGGGCTGAAGAAAGGAAAACTGAAGAAGTATAAAATATCAATATCTTCAAGTCTTGAATGAAAAGGAGAAAGTGAATTCATGGTGCTTTGCAGTTTAAGAACTAAAGAATATCCAGTAAAATTACTGTTAATGACTTCATACAAATTAAGCTATGTATACAGATGAAATGTGAATTTTGGAAGAGATTGCTATAGGCCTCAAATATCCACTTTTGAAGGGATTAGGCAAATTCTCAAGGGCTGGACCTGGCAGAGGCTGCTACAACTTCAATAAATGCACAATGTCTGTCTTCCCTCATGTAAGTATTCATGTAAGTAATTAATTGATTTTTTTGAAACTACATGTCTGTGAGGAGAACATCCAACCTTTTCACAGGCTATTCTTACTGTCTTTATTAACTGTTGAATGGAGATGATGTAGATGAAGCAGTGGTGTGATCCAATAAAGCACACGTGAAAACACAGTCCTGTGACATTGGGTGCCAAATTAACATGCACAGAGTGCTGACACACTGTTAGAATAATAACAGCTGCTCTTTTCTTAATATGAAATCTAGATCCCTGACCATAGTCAATTACATTAACGAGGCTTTGACATTCCTTTTCTGGTAGGAGTCAATGCCTGAATGCACAAATAGGCAAGTGGGGTGTCCAGTTTGAGTGGTCATAAGCAGATACCTCTCACTGTTGGTCCTGAGGCAAATAAGGCCTACTGCTAGGGGCTTTCAGTTATGGGCTGTGAGGACAGAGAAACACAGATTTAACAAAATATCATAACCAATTCAAAGAAAAGCAGTTTGAATGGTGCTCATGAGCCATTGGTTTGAAGTTGTGGGCAATAAAAATACACTTCATAAAATATAACATTTGTTACCTCAGCCTACCCCTCTCCCCAAAATGACATCTTTATATTGATTGCAAGACTTGATATAAGTATGTAAAAATAGGTTGAACAGGAAAAGAATGTGTTTTCAGTAAAATATTGTACCACAAATAGAACTGAACATTGAGCTACAATAATCCAATGGATAACAAAGAAACATGAAATACTTTAATAAATACTTTTGTCTGGCAATTCCACTGAAGCTAAAATTATTTTAAATGTTTGAAACAAATTGCAGAATGAACTTAGTAGAGAAAATTAACATTTAAACACAGGATATCCACCAAAGTCAGGATATATAGACGGAGCACAAAAATGAGTGATTCTCCAAAGCTAAATTGCTGCTTTCTATTTCAGTAATCTCACAGTCCACTACATTTGTGCAAGTCCTGCTCCAGAGTTCAGTGCATTAGCAGAGAGTTTTCTGGCTTCAGGATTAGTTTTATGTGATTTGTCCAGGAAAAAGAAACAGTACTGCTGAGCCACAGTAGTCTGCAAAGTCCAGCTCCTCATTTGCAGCAGACCAGTGTCAGGTACATCAAAGATGAAGAGTGGCATAATCAGTCTGCTCTTCTGAACCTTTTGGCTCTAGAGGTTTCCAGATATTTAGAGTAAAATATCTCAGCCTCAACACTTGAGAAAACTATCTCTCTAGAAATTATTTGGCTGATGAAGTCCATCAGACTCCATCAGAGCCTAAAACATTTTTTCCTGTATTTTACCTCTATCCATCTGCCCAGTTCACTCAATTAGTCTCTTTAAGACAGAAATATTTAATTTATGTATATGTGATGCAGAGTTAGTTTTGTTCTGAGTTCATTACTGCTCTGAATATTGACTTTAGGAGTAAGACAACTGCTATATCTGCTTCAGTTTGCCTAAAAGTATAAAATATTTGCCTTATTGACATTGTTGATGTCCATATAGAAAAGTTGTATCAGTGCTTTCCTTTGTCTTACCAGAGCTAACTAAAGTAATTTGGAAGATTTTGTGGAGTCTTTTAGAGAGGAAGACCAGAGGAAAATACAAGGAACCTACTCCCCTAGTATTGAACACCAGCTGAAAACTTTTGTTTGTTAAATTTGTGTTTAGCTATTCCTAAAGAGCATGCAATATATAGTTTTAATGTAACTGTGGGACTGAGAGGCCAAAAAAAGAAGTGGGCTGCAGGGAAGGACTGGGAATAAGAGTATGCCAAAAAGTATCCCTCCTCTTTGTGCCCCTGCCAACAGGCAGACTTCACAGAACTGGTTCTGAGGCAGCAGTGTTATTTTTCTCAAAGCCTGTAGAAAAAAGTCTATCAGTGTGATCCCAGCTGAGTGAGAAACTTGTGCCTCACTTGTGGCAAGAGCAGTGAAGCCAGTGATGCAGCCTGCAAACCTTTGCTCCAGAGGAAATATGAAGGTATTAGTAAATGCGACTTAGAAAGAAAAACTCTGGTCCTAAGTAAATATTGTTGCCCTACCTATTTGTTTTCCAGCTAAAGGAACACAGATTTCAAAGCTGTGTTATTAGGATGTAATCCGTAAGTCAGTGCCTCTGAGGCACTTTCTGTACCAGCGGCTATCCTCTCTGTTCCAAACAACAGATATTACAAATAAAAAAATATTTCTTTTATTTGGGGCTTTCCCACAGACTATTTTTAAATTATGACTTCTGAAGAACTGTACTGGCAGCGTTTCAAATGCTCACAAGTTAAAGCCATGAAGATTCTGGTTTTAAGCTCTTTACTTCTCAGCAAGGCAAGAAGAATGCCTGAGCAAGGTTTGTGCCCAAGAGAAGAGAGCATGAATCCTGCTGTCATTCTCTTACAGTACCTTACAGCATCTAATAGTCCATCTTTCTCATAGGTGTAGTCATTACAATATTGTACTCTCAGATCATATCTAGCTACAGGGCAAAATGAAGAGTGTTGGCATGTGTGTTTCTAGCTCATGAAGAAAAGCAGAAGGCAAGTTGGATATTTTCACTGGTTTCACAGTCAGTGGAGACCATTCCTGATCCCACAAGAAGCGAATGGCAGACATGGTGGTAAAGCATTCGGTACTGAAACGATCCACGTTTCTCTGCTCCTCTTTCCCTTCATTATGGAAGCTGGGAGCTGCAGTTCTTGTGTGTGTTACAGACTCACTGTCCATTCCCAGCTGCATTTGGGAAACTGCATTGAGCACGGGCTGGACAGTGAGCCTCCAGTAAGGCAGTGTGTCACAGATGATGTCTTAACACATAACAGACGGTAGGATTATTTTCCAATTGAAACCTCAAAATAGTTAGAAGTGACTCTACATCTCAGAAGTGTGAGGACATAAGGTTTGCAGCAAGCCAGGGCTTTGGGAAAGCACACAAGATGTCGTGTCCCACATAGAGATGTCAGATAGAGTTGTACCAAAGGCAATTCTTCCCAGAGCTCATCTCACACTGATGGAGGGAACCACTCACAACTGGTTTCTGAATAGGTCAGTTCTGCAGAGCCTTTGCACATGTGCTAGAGAGATCTAGTATTTAAAAGGATTCTGACTCCAGACTGGAGCATTTGACAGCTGGAGCAAGGATTCTTTTGTCTAAAATATTAATGAAGTATTGGTTGCTGTTGGTATATTTTTGATAACAAAACATCTGAACAAAAATTTGGAAGGAGATAGAGATAATAAGAACATATTCAGTGACTGACTTTGTGATGTCAGACCATATAATAGAAAACATGTTCAAGGTCCCACGGGAGAGTAAATACAATAATTAGGATAGTAATCCAAATTTTTTTGTTGTGTTTTTTTTTTTTATTATTTTTATTTTAACTTATGAAGCTGGAGATGGAAATGCAGTCACAATCTGCTCAACTTGAAGAATTTTGGAGAAGAGTAATTGCTACACTTCATATTGAAGTTGGCCTTTCCAGTGGATTCTACATTTTTTATGCAGGAGACAAAACTATTCTGTCAAAAGCTACAGGGCACAAGAAAATATTTTGTTAAGAGCAATTTAGTGTCTACAAGATTAATACTTCAGAAACAGAAAACCAGCTGTATCTCTGAGTATTGCTGAGAAGTAAATTGATTTGACAGACCTGGGTAATCTGCTTATGATGTATCTTTGTGCAGCTTTTAGATCTGGAAGTTGCATCTACATTTTCAGGGTTGTGATTTCACACCAGAGATTTATGTTTTTTATTTTTATTCACTTATCATACAATGTATGCTCATTTTTGACAGTATGGTATGCCTAAACAGCATTGTATCATGCAGTATTTGGTTAGTGAGGAATATACTGCTGGAAAGAATGGTTTGGGTTTCTTTCTGTAAGTGAGCAAATGTTTTATTTTTGGTTAACATTATGAATGATATCTTCATGGCACCACATTTGATAGATATGTTCTCACTGTCTTTAAATGATCTTTGCTTTCAGTCCACCTCTTTAATTGGTTGCCAATTCCAGGTATCACTTATCCATGTGGTATTGTTATTTGTTTCATTTCTTTGTAACTATGATAGCTCCTAGTAGCAGAGACACCATTTGAAACTCATTTTATTACAGGTTTTGTAAATCAGGAGCAAATCGTCTACTCAAAACATTTTAAATAACCTAGATAACAATCTAAGAACTCAGTCTTGACTTGGAAATGCTGAAATATCCCTCCATGATTCAGATGAAGGTAAAAAAGCAAGGGGGAAAATCCCATGTAGGTCAATCTTATTTCTGGCCAAGAACCTTACTCTTAGTTTTTCCTGTTGGACTAGGAAAATAATTGTTGGACATGGGTATTGTCTGGGTTCTGTCATTGCCATCTTTTTTGCTGCTTGAAATTTTTATGGTCTGGAACCCAGTTTCTGTTTGTTGTACAGTGGAAAAACAGAGGAAAAGGGCCTCGGACTCTGGATTTCAAACAAACAGAAGTGGAGAAGCTTGACTTGGAAAGCTAAAAATATGCTGGTACACATTGTTTCTGAGGCCTATTTGCATACCATATATGTGGAAGAGGGTAAGCCTGAAAAAACATAAATTAACATATTACCTTGATATTCACAAACTATTAATCAACACAGTTGTTTAGCTGTGCAGCATATTTTGGGGTATTTGACTTATCTTATGTTTTTATTAGTTTGCTTAAACACCAGGGATTAGCTGAGCATTACATCAGATTCTTTCCAAACCCTTGGGAAATGGCCAATGCATATGGACATATTAAATAGCACAGCCAAAGGATGAGAGATATAATGTCTATGGAGAAAGCCAGCTCAAATGTTAGTAATTTCATTTAACACCTTATTCTTCTCATTGAACAAAACTGTTACACATGCCACATGTTTGAAGAGTAAGGGTTTTAAGGTAGGGCTGTTTATATCTGACACTTCCTTCTGAAACATGGTTGGTTTGCAATATTCTCTGTTATCTTTATGTCTGATCATAGAATCACGGAATCATAAAATCAAAGAATGGTTTCGGTTGGAAGGGACGTTAAGGGTCATCCAGCTCCAATTCCCCTGCCATGGGCAGGGACACCTTCACTACACCAGGTTGTGCACAGCTCCATCCACCATTTTCCAGGGATAGGGTGTTCACAACTTTTCTGGGCAGCCTGTTCCAGTGCCTCACCACCCTCACAGGAAGCATTTTTTCCTCCTGTCTGATCTAAACCTATTCTCTGTTTGAAGCCATCAACCGTTGTCTTATTTTGGCACATACTTGCCAAAAGTCTCTCCTGATCCTTCTTGTAGGATCCCTTCAGGTACTGATAGTCGATCTATGCCATAACTGGCATCTTAATATCTGAATCAGAGAGATATTGGGGCATTGAGACATGGAACTGAATTGATCAATTAGCCACAAAGTCAAAGAAATGCATATAGAAATAATTTCTGCATACAAATTCTGAAGGTTTGCCTAGTGAGAAGGGTGGGTTTAATTTTGAAGTGGGACAAAAGGAAGAAATTAACTAAGGTCTCCTGGACCATGTTTGTGGTGGTGTTGTCTTGACTTTAGGGTGTGGTACAATATTTCTGGCTTCCACTCTGGTTTTCAGCAATCAGGCAGACTGCCCATAGCACACAGCAATACCAAAATGTGCATCATACTTCAGGGATGTGCATCACAATAGTACCTTGGCAGGCCTATTTCTATACTGTGAAGACAATGAACATGATTTATTTTCACAGTGGAATTCAGAAGCTCAAATTATATCCATCTGTGGTAACTCCTTTCCCGATGCTGACATCTGAAATATACTACAACTGTGATGTTGCCTTTAGTCCAGAAAATAGGTGGGCTAACTATTTCTGGCAGTTATTCACTGTAGATGAGAGTGAGTACTGATCCATAACATGATGGTATGGATTCGTAAACGAAACTAATCCATAAACTGTAAACTAATAGAGCAAGTGGTGTTGTTCCATTGTGACACACACTTGTGTTTTAACTTACAATCTTATCTTTGCAGACACTCCAAGATTGAATGAAAAATCTAATAATAAAAGCAAAAATTCAGAAATTGACTTGAGTAGCAGATGTCCAGGCAGCTATTGTAAGAACTGAATTATAATAGAGACCTATTCTAGTGTCCTCTTCTCTGTCTTGCCCTGCTGTTTGGTGTGCATTTATGTGGGCTACATTGCTAATAGGAAGGAAATCCATTTGTTGTAAGTAACCCGAAAAAGGAAGAGAAGGACCAAGACTAAGCCATTTTGGGAGGCTTTTGTCCTGTTTAGTCATGCAAATACCAGCTGAAGCTAAGGGACATCTTGTTTGGTTATAAAGAGGAAAAACTTTCTGCAGATATACCTCTAACTGCTGTGATCCCTGTTCATTCTGAATTTGGCTGTCATGAACCAGTCAGAGATTTAAGGGGTAGCTGTAATTGAAAACACACTGATGATACTTTTGCTGTTTTATTTATTAATACTTCAGTAATCTTTTGTGGTTTCCATAAAAGCTAAGACAGGGAAGGAGCCGTTGGGCCGGAGACTCCACCCAATAATGCAGACAGGCTCTGCTTAAAGGTTAATAAGGATACTCAGAGGATTAACAGAAATTACCACAAATGGACTTCAGTGTTATACAGAAATACAGGCACAGCATAAAGGGTGAGAGCAAATATAAGGTTTTTTTAGTGTAAGGCAGTGGTCTTGCAAAGTATTCAGAAATATTTACTTTCGTTGAGTACCACTTTTTACCCTTTCTTCTGTTGCCTGTAAGAAGAATGGAGCAACCTTAGTCTCACTCTAAGCCAACATTTACAGGAATATTATTCTTTTTATTAGCTACAGAGGGAACCTACTTGGGCTTGGATCCCACCAATATTGAATGTTAATTTGCTACACTGTGATATGCAGACTTCTTTATGTATGTTAAATTCTAGCTTATTTTTCCCCCTTACTTTTAAAAATGCCAGATGATCCTAGGACTAGTTTTTGATTCCTAAAAACCCATTAATATTTCATTCACAACTGGTTGTCATTGCTGATTTCCCATTGCTTTTCATTACTAAGTTTCACTGGTAGCATAAAGAATTTTTGACTCCCTTTCTCTTTTTATAATTCTCTATTTATTATGAACTGAGTTATATTTGGCAATAGATACCTCTGAAGTTTCAACTGTCTCCATTACCAGCTGAAAGACTAATAGTATAAACTCAATATACTTTGAATAGCTCAACTGTTTCGATTAAGATTTATCAAGAGGAATTGATTTACGTGATTGTATTACCATGTTTGTGGTTTACATAAATCTTCCATAAATTAATATCCAAAACTCATATTGATCTGTTTCTATATACATGTTTCTTATTAGTTACTCTGAAAATATTTGGTTGAATCAATGTGAAGGAAAATGGTGATCCTCAGCAGAGGAAAAGAATAGCATAATTCAGGGGTAAACAACTGAGCCCCTTTCAAACTCCTTTTTGTTACTGCACAGAGGATTGCATTACAGAGCTCACTGGAATATATGCAGTCACCCTCATTAAAGGTCATGAAAAGACCTCACTTTTTGGTATTCTTGGAATCTACTGTTCCTTCAATCTTGCAGCTGTGAAGAACCATGTATAAAAATATGAATATGGAATAAGCCTCTGCTGTAAAGGATGAAGTATCTGCACACATGACACTTTCCACTAAACATTTTAATATGCTGCAATTAACAGCCTAGAATCTGTCAAAAACCAATCAACTTTCAATTTATGTGAAAAAATAACCAAGCCTTCTCTCTATGAAGACTACTACTTGTTCATGCTCTTCTTATTTTAGGTAACTATGGCATTGATAAATATGCACTTCAGTTTATTTTTGCCAAGAAAAGTAGGAATGCTATATATTGGTTTATCCTTACCATGTGAACGCATATTCTTCATTTTCACAAGGTTTCCACTTGGCAGACTCATAGGAGCAGTTATAAGCACAAATCTTCTACGATCAAAAAAATCTATGATCACCAACCCTCTATGTTGGAAAATAAGAAAATGAAGATGCATAGATTAAATAAGTTGCACAGAGAGTCTGTTGGCAAGACTAACATAATGTGCTTTTAGCTCATTTTTGGATAAATCTATATGAATGAGTCAGGGGAATGACAGAAAATTGTATTTGAGGAGCTGCAGCTGTTATATAATAGTAGGAACTACCCAGTGATGAGGCTGGTACTATATTGTGTGAGTAGAGGGACTTGTGCATCACTTTGTCCTACAAAGAGGAAAGAGATAGCTACAACACTGGTTAATGTAAAGATTGTAACCTGAGTTATAGCAAGTACACTTCCTTGAATAAAATAAACCAGCTTTGGGATATAGACTTTGGAACTGGTAGAGGGAGAACATTACAGAGATTTTCAGATACCAGAGTCAGAGAAATATTAGCAGGGACTGACCACTATGCCATGATATCCCTATGACCCACTGCATACTTTAGGAGCAGACATGAATTCCTACCAAATCCAAGATGCATCAGACAATGTTGGGAGGGCGGATTTGAGATATTCCAATGGGAATTGTCAAATTTTCAATCTATTAATTTAATGCTTCATTTTCTTTCATCATTCATTACCCTCGTCCATTGACAAGCATCTCTAAAACATTTAATGTAACAGCCTGCAGCTCTGGAACACCTCAAGTTACCAAAGAGATGGAGGAAAACTCATAGCTGCAGTAATGGCAGCAGCTATAGTAGCAGCACCTGTGCCAGGAACAGCAGCCTCAGCAGACACATAGCAGATGTCCACAGCTGCTGATGAGCCACTGCTGATCCATGCAGAATGCTGGTTCATTCACTTCGTATGTGTTGGGAAGTAGTTCAAAAGATGCAAAAAAAATCACAGCTTAGTTATATGTTCTACCCTTCCCGTTTTCAGCCTTTTCCTGTCTCATGCATCATGTGTTTTGATTAGCCAATGTCCTTGTGTGAATAATATGCCACTGAATTTCCACAAAAACATAGTCCATCCACGCTCAGCCAATTTTATCTGACTAATGTAAGTTTGGAATAGTTTGTGCTAAGTTTTTAAAACACAGAAAGAAAAGATGTTAAGACAATACCAAAGCTGCAAAAGCCATGAGAAATAAAAGGTAGAAAATACAAGAAATAGTGCCCTGTCAATGTGATTAAAATGTATATAAAAAGGGAGTTGAACCATTACTTTATGGTTCATTTCTTCCTGCTATCTGCACCTCTTCTATGCCTGTTGGAAAGCAACTTTTCACAGCCCCAGCATGATGGGGGCAGCCTGATTCCTCATCTTACATTAACTACCAGGTCATAGGGAGAACATTTAAAGTCATGAGCAAATCTCAGTATTTTCAGTTCCTCTATCTATCACCAGAGGGTCTCCCTTTCGAAGAAAAGGAAAAATCAGCAAAGCTCTGGGGTTTGGAGTATGCAGAGTGCTCTAAGATCTTTTAGAGAGTCTGTCAAACTCAAAAAGAAGACTGACTGAAGATGAGCTAACTGCTCATCATGGTTAACATAGTTAAGAGCTCATAACATTGAAACTTCACATAAAACTTCATAAATAAAGTGAAAAATTATATTGGTCTCAAATCTATATGAGTCTGAAAGTATAAGCTTCAGATGGGCCAACATTTGCTGCTAGATAACTTTTCAAGGATGATGATAAATGCTAACTAAAATGATGAATCAAAACAAAAAACCTTTCAGAATTAGATTGCATTTCATATTTAAAAAAAAAAAAAGTTTACCTGAGTGTTTTAAGATGTACTTCTACTCTGTGACACCAGATTTTTCCTTTACACTCAGTTAAGAAGAATCTATCCTTAGATGTTCCAGAAATTCTCCAAGAACTAAATTCCAAAGCATGTACTTCAGTTTTTGTGCTTCCACTGATTCAGATATGTCAAAATTTTTGCACACCTTTTAGCATTTTTTTTTGTAACAATAATATAAATACTGGTAACATTCTGATTGCAGAAAATATGGTTAAAGCACTTAGGGCAGAGTATGTAATTGAATTCTGAGGGGCATCTAGGCTGGCTAAAAATTTTACTGAATTTGTATATCAGGTTAGATAGAATGCCATCTTTAATTAGTGTCCTCTTTCTGGCTAAGAAATCAAATTCACATTTCTGTTTCCACATCAGTCCTTTTCAGGAATGGTCCATTTCTAGAGGTCTGCCTTCTGATTAAAAAAAAAAAAAAAAAGAAAAAAGAAAAAAGAAAAAAAATCTATATTTCAAAAAAGATATTAGTGCTAGTAATATGATTGTTTATCGTGATTCACAGCTGCCTTGAGACATCATATCACTTTTTTAGCCTAGCTCTGCTCTTCTTTTCAAAGTACCTCCATCCAAGCTGTGAAATCAGCTGCAAACTGCCCTTTTCTCAAGTTTTTGAGTGCATGTCTCTTCAACTCTGGATGCACTCTGTTCACGACTTCCGAACTACGAAACTGCCCTACCGTGTACTTGCACTTTGGAACCCATGTTAGGTTATAGTGTTACATTTTCTTTGGAGCTAATGTAGCTGGAGTTCTTTTGGAGAGACTAAAGATTTATGAATTTCTGATACAGACTTTCACAGAAAACAAAAATTTTAGGGGTTGGGCACTCAAAAAAAAAAAAAGGAAACAGTAAGAAGCATATATGCAAGAAATTAAGAGCAGTACTTGGAGATAGTTGATTGAGCTCTAATAAAATCAGTCTTAAAACAGATATCTGTTAGAAAGCTTTGCCCAATATATTTTCTGCTTGGATAATGAGATAGCTGTATACATTGATTTTATCAGGAAAAAAAATGAGGTGAAAAATATCCTATGATATTTGGCTAGAAAGAATCTTAACTCTCCAAACACTTTGCAGTTTCTCTAAATTAGTATCCAAATCATGCCTGTAAATATTTTTAATTTAGATTTTATGAACTGAACCCTTCCATAAAGACTCTTTTGAAAAGTAAGATATTCAAAGAAGGAACGAGTTTGTTTCAGAGCTTTGTTTGAATAACTGATGTCATCATCTTGGATTTCAGTAATGGTCATTTGAACTTAGAACCACTTAAAGTATAACTCAGTTGGAATAAGTAATGTTACAGTAGTGATGAATCTTCTTAATTGTATATGAAATATATGTACCACATTGTCTGAGATCCACATTATCAGCTGGTTGCCCTTGAGTGCTGTGTGTTTGTAGCTCAAAAATGGCAAAAGTACTGCAGTGTGTGGGGGCTCTGTGTGTGTGTGTGTGTGTGTATGGGCATGCAGGTGTGTTTTTCTGTCCAAGATTTTAAGTCAGAAAGTGGCAGAGGACCAGCAATTCCTATAGGAAAGGGAGAAAGGAAGGGTAGTTGAGCTTATCATTTTATCAGTGCTGCTTATTGAGGAATGTCAGTTTTAACGCAAATTACTTTTAATAATTTTTTTCTCAAATTCTTATTTACCTATGAAGTCACCATGATCAGGACATAACTTTGGGCAAGCACTTTCACTATTTTTAAACTCAGTTTTTCTTTTCATCTGTTCCAATGTGTTCCAGCTTACTCCCTTTGTTGATTATCCCCTTTCACTGAGGAGGTGACTAGTTATGGAACTTATTTTTAATAATGGTTTAGAAAATACAACAATAGTTTAATGTTTACCTTAATAAATTTGGTTTGTATGATGTTTCATATGACTGTTAATTAAATCAAAATTCTTGAAGGTTGTATGGAAACTGAGAATAAAAGCCACATTATGTGACTGTCAGATATGCTGGTTACACTTAAGGCTGGCAATGGTTCTGTGGATTTCTCCAAGGCTTTTGGAGCTCCAGATAGAAAGAAATGTTTGTGAGCACTTTTGGCTGGCTGTTCTCTTTCATACTCTGTCTTTCCTTTAGAGCTTTATACCTGCTCCACATCAGATTGCATGTTGCAATGCATGTGCATATACTTTATATTATCTGAAAAAAACCCCCAAATTACATAGAATGACCAAGTTAGGAAGGAGAACATCTTTGCATGTATATTCTGGTCTCTAGCTTCTATCAGGATGAAACTGATGTGTTGATTTTGACCCACAAACAGTTTCAGTACTATGAAATTATGAAGGAAGACAGTACCAAAACAGCAAAGATGAAGTGTTATATGCCAGGAGACATTCAGAGGAATGAGAAAGTGAGAAACATACAGTGAAAGACATGTGGACTCATTCAGCAGCATTGAAAGACATTCAGAGGACAAAAAGAATACCTGGGCACATGCTACTTACTAAGTATTCTTGATATTCTGTCCTGAACACTGAAAATGTAAGTCAGGATAGCCTGCTTGTTGTCATCCTGTTGTCCTGAAAGAACTCTCAGAGAGAAACTGATCTACATTAACTCAGAAATAGAGAGCAAATTACATCTGCACTGGGATCCTGAAGGTCAATAGATGTTCAGGAAGCAGCTAGAAGTCTAGAGTGCCTCACATACTAATAGGGCATTTAAAATGACATGCAGATGCATAAAAATATTTGGGTACTAAAAACCTGAAAGGTACCTAAAGTGACCCCTGTAATCTGCTTTGTACTCAAAACCCTTAGCTGGGGTTGTGTATCAAGCTTGGAACAGTGCAGCCTAGAAATTATTCAATTCCTTTGGAGGGAGTTTGGAAGGGTGTAAAAGCCAAAAGAGGACTCAAGAAGATATGACGTCAGGCAGAAATTAAAAATCCAAGGTTTAACAACCTAGGGAAGAAAAATCTGAAAGGGGACATGATCATAGTCTTGCAACATTTGCAAAGAAGGAAAACCTCAGTTTTTCAGACTTACAGTGAATAGGATATAACCTAAATTGCAGAAAACCAGTCTACGCATAAGAAAACACTTTCTATCATCAAGATTATCCAAGCCTTGAAACAGATTCCCTGAGGATATTATGAAATATGTAATTGGATCCCTTTGAAAACCGAAAAAACTACCACTGACAGGCAGAAGAAGGTGAAGGCTTTTCCACCTTTAATGTTTCCATGATTCTCTGGTTTACATCCTTTCTATCTCACAGCTTCCATGTAGCCTCTGAAATATTCTATCACAGAAGATGAATAAAGCAGCCTTTTTAAATTGGTAACTACTTACATGGGAGACATAACGATACTTCTATTTTAAAACTGTTTCCCTATTGTCATAAAACATCTCATATATATCAATGAGTCCTCTTTAAAATGCCCTGCCTTCTCTCTGATATTTTCACTATTAAGCTGACTCTAATTTGTATTTTGATTTTTATAGCCATTTTGTGTGGTTTTTAAATATAGTTATAACCGATTGTGTGTGTGTTTAGAGCCCTGTAAGTAATAAATCCAAAATGTTCTATCCAGTTGCATTCTATATCCATTATTAGTGGGTACACTGGAAAAGCAGAAAGTGAAATTCTGATATTTCTTAAATTTTGAAAACTTCTGTTTTATACTACCAGATATATGCCATGTAAAGATGTGCTGGAGTGTTTAATGCATACTTTTGGCAAATATTTTATGTATAGACTAAAAAAATTCAAGCATAAGCAATTCAAATAAGCAAAAGCCATTCCAAAACTATCTCCACACAAAAATTAAGATCAAGCTATAAGTAGTTAAGGATTTTTTTTTGGTTCAAACGGTCAAATCTATTTTCAAACCACTCTTACCATAATATGCTTCAGTTACTTTGGCTCTGTGTCATATGAAACAATAAAAGTGGTGATGTGTTGAAGCTGAAACCATAAGGTGAGAAAGCAAAATCTGTTTTTTTTAATTTATGTGGCCTTTTGGCTTGGATTTATGTTATAATTGGCTATCCAAATTCTATATTCAAAACCTTATTTGTGATTTTAAAGAAAGCCAATAGGTTGGGTTGAAAATAATGAAAGCACACTTCTAGAAGTTGCATGAGATCAAATGTTTAATGAGAAGTTTGACTGTGAAAAACGTCTTAATTTTTATATAGTAATATGAGAAAATATTAAAGATGTAAACAGTTTTTAACCCCAAATAAAAACCCCTTTGTATAAAAAAGGACTATCAAAACAATAGAAAATTATGTACTATTATTCTAAGCAATTCATGCTAGTGGAAGTATTAGAAGAAAGACAGTTTTAGACATTGTCACTAGTTTCATGGACCTCTCCCTTTGAGAGAATTACCCGAGTCCCCCTTGTCACTGCAAAGGTCGGATTCTCCCAGTGACTCGCTACTACTGTTTTTTAACTGCATTTGAAAACTCTCATGATGATGATAACTTCAATAAATTCAAACACCCAAAATCCAGGTATTGAAGAGACAAATACCAGTGCAATAAATGTCTGCTCTCTTTTTAGGATGACTCAGTTTGATTTTAGCACAAACAGTAACTCACTGAAGACAGAGTGTCACTTAGAAGAGAATGCTATGTCACCTACAGACCCAAAATTACCACCATCTCCATCTCTGTGAGAGGGAAAAACTTAAACTAAGTCACATTTTTATACAGCACTAAGTCCATGAATTCTGGGAGTACGCAGAAACAATTAATTTGCAGAATATAAGTTTGCGTTGATGACTTACTTCTATGTTAAAGCCTCTTCACTTGGAAAACCTCCAAAAATGGTTACCTAAATACCTAGGAGTACAGAGGAAGGTTTTTGCCTCTTTCACATGTGTATGTGTATATATATACAGAATCATATAATGGTTAAGGTTAGAAAGGACCATAACACATACAAAATGTATGTATGTGCATACATACATAAAAACTTAGAGCCCTTCTTTCAATTTATGCAAGCAGAAAGAACATCACCCCTGTACAAAGTGTTTAGGTACAGGTCTTTTGCTCCAATACTTCATTTATTCATGACCTGGGAAATTGATTTCCTGTGTAAACACATGAAAGGACCAGCCTTAAAGAGAGAGACTCTACCTCAAAATAACACCACCTTCCCCTAGGTTCTCTATTTAGTTCTTACTGTATCAACCTCCATCGTCATTATAGATCAGACAAGACAGGGAAAAAAAGGAGAAGTGTCTTTGCTGATCAGCAGATAATATAACTAAACATCACTGCTGCCTCAAAGATAAAGAAAAATACAAGAGCTGCAAGGCTGAATTTGAAAATTATTGAAATATTGAAAAAGAGCAACTATAGAAAGTTAAACAGTATAAAACAGCTAGTCTCATCCTTTTATAATTTTATGGATTTTTATTACTTTGGGGACTTCTCAAGATCTAGACAATTGCATATATTTTTGATTTTCAAAATATATAATTGTTTATGGACAACAAGCCAACTTGTAAAGCACAAAAGTGAGCACATGGCATGGTACTGATTGGTTTCACTGTCTCTTTTGTCATGGTGGAGAACATACCCTAGAACTTGCTTAACTCACTGGTAGTTGTTTCTCATTGCATCTTTTCTTCTTGCCTGAAGCCCTGCAGGAACTACTGCTACAGCTGGTTTCAGATATGAATTGGGACTTTCTCAAAACCCTTACTGGATTACAAGCTAGCTACATATTTTGACCTTGTTTTCTTCAAAAGCACAGACATTGTATATATCACTTTGAAGTAGCTGGACTGCTTTCATAATGGTCCATGTTGGAAAGGTTAGTTACTTCAGATCTATTTGATTTTACACATTCTGTACCTCAATAACCATTCTTATGGCTTTTGATGATAAGGATCTCTTAAATCGTCTATGCTTCAAGAAAAGTGTAAATCCTTCCAATTTGACAACATTTTCTACTCACTTTGCCTCACCACAAATTATGTCAACAGTTTGAAGCAATGGAGAACTTAGAAACTGTTGTGAGCAGCACAGCTTACATCAATACATGCATTGTTCAGAGTCTTGGCATCACTAAATGAAAAGGTAGTGTCAGCACAAGGCTAATTAAAATAATAAATCCAACCATCTGTAACTTTTCTGTGGAGTTTTTATAAAAGGCATATTATGGGAGAACAATTTTTTTTAAATTACAGAACCATTTGCAAGGATCTGGAGGAATTTTATGTCCCATTTACATAAACACCAAAAGTAGTTAAAGAGAGAATGCAAAAGGAATCACTCTATAACCTTAACATGCCACTAACATAGTCAGATATTTCTCCAAAGCCTTGCTTACGACAATAGCTTTCTGAACATTTTCAGCATTCTTTTCAAGAAAGATTTTATTTTATAAATTACCTTCTCTAGATTTTCAAATACATTTTACTGAATAACCAACACAATGAATATAAAATTTAATATGGCAGTCATGAAAATGTTCCTTTTTTAATTATAGAGGTGGGAATTTAAGCAAAAAGTTTGAGGAGAAATATTCAGTGGATGCATTTCATCCCATACCTCTCTGTATACAAGATTTTCAGTGAATAGAAGATCTGATACTGATTTAATCAAGAATAAATGCCACGCCCTGATGCTATCTGTTCTGTGACATTCTGCAGCACCATTACCACTCAAGCCTGTCCTATACCATATAGAATGTGCAGGGGGCTTCCCAAGAGGCAGTAAGATGGCCAAATTAATGAAAAATCCTTTTGCCAAGCTTAGTAATACAGCACAATTTGCCCCAGGGGTAAATTTAACAGTAAAGGTTTGGGGGTTTTTTTGCTGGTTTAGCTGCACTGTATGTGTGTAAATGGAGTGGAATGAGGAATCTGGTACTTCTGGGCCAATGGTCAATGAAATATTCTGGTACGGTAAAAAGAAAGAGGAAGTTTGCTACTACATTCCAAACTTTGGGAAATCCTGTTAATGTTAGTGGAACTGCAGCAGCCAAATAATGGTAATCACAAATTAATATCCAAAGTAGAATTTAGGAGGTTCTTACATAGGAAAATAAATTTAACCACTTAATTTAATAGGCTGCTTACTATGAAGCAATATCTACCAATCTTTTCAGCAGTCACATATGTTTAAACATAACTTTGAAATGTTTTTGTCCAGTGTCTCTATAAAATCTGAAAGCAGACCAAAAAATATTTGAAACTAACTAGAAAGCAGTGACGACATTGCTCACATCAGACTAGAGTCATTTCCCTAAAGCAGCAAAACAAAGAAATGCTGGCTTGTACCCTGTGTGAAACATGAGTCTATATTTTAATAGACTTCTGGCAAAAGTCAGTATTATGTAAGTTTTAAACCAAGGATTGCTTGTCTTACAAAACTGAAGATTATAAAACTAATTGTTCAGATTTTAGCTGAGAAAATGAAGCTGAATTCAATTAATGGACTAATGCACTTCAATATATTTTTTAAGATTTGAGCGTTCCTTTGGCATACACCACATTTTGTGTCTTTTTCAGCCACAGATATGTTGACTTTTTTTTTTTTTGCTTCTATGTAACTTGGCTGAAAATAGAGAGGTAATCCATCTTCCTATTTTGTGCAAAGTCCCTTGTTGTCTGCTGATTGACTGGCATAAATCATTATTAACTTTTGGAGCTCATAATATTTATTTGCATGAAGTCAAGAGGCTTAAAATTTGTTTTGGTTTTAGCTTACAAAAGCTTATTGTGTCAAGTTTCCAGATGCTACAGATTTTTAATCAAGAAACAGTTTGTCATTCTTTCAGCAAATCTCCAAGTAGAAAGCATATGGAAAATCTGGCCAGAATTCTCTCAGAAAGGGATTCCTTCCTTCCTTCCTTCCTTCCTTCCTTCCTTCCTTCCTTCCTTCCTTCCTTCCTTCCGCCACTTCCTTCCTTCC
>JAYDZK010000113.1:120712358-120742170 GCA_034509185.1 Euphonia xanthogaster
GAATGGTGAATGGCCCATCCCTGGAAGAGGTAAAGGCCAGATTGGATGGGGCTTTGAGTGATGTGGTCTAGTGGAAGATGTTCTTGACCATGATCTTTAAGGTTCCTTCCAACGCAAAGCATTCTGTGAGTCTATGCTTCTGTATATCTTTACAGTCATTAATTTATTCACTCAAATGAGTTTTCTATCATCTACCATTAACCTTTAACATTATCTGTCTTGAAAAAGAAACTCTAGAATATACTTCTAGAATCTTTATTTTATTTGAACAGGAATTGTCATTTTCCCTTGCACATAATATTAGGGCTGATTTCAGACTCTCTACATTAATGAGATAGACTTTAATGGATTTGTGACAAATTAAGGAAGGTGGTGTGGTCCTGCAGTGGCTGGATACACAATGCAGTGGAGGTTGTATAGTTTCCTATATAGAACACATAGCTATAAAGAGTCTTAATTTTTGCATGACTTTTTCTGTCTTTTCCATCTATGATTAAGAAAAGTTGCACTACAAAAAAAAAATTTTCTAGAAACAGAGTTTGTAGTGAAAATTAATTCTTCAACAAAAGTTAGGGTTGTGACGCAGCTGAGTTATTTTCTACTTTAAGAACTGGTAAATATTAGATCATCCAAACAGACAACAGTCTGTGTCTGAACAGACACTCAGTCCAGAAACACGATAGTAAATATTACTCAAAACAACAGTTGCAGTGAGAAGGATTTGAGCGATCTTTAGGCTGCAATGTCTCCTTACAAAATAGCTCATGGAAAAATTCCAAGAGTAGACAAATTTGTCAAAGTTACAAATGAGTAAAATTTGCTCAGCAAAAGGTCTCGCTGAGCTTGCTTGTTAGCAAGATGAATTTCTTGCTTGTTCATGGAGCAAGAAAACATGCCACTGGTCCGAGTTCTCTGAGTTTTTTCTGGATACTTTCCAGTTCCAGGGGTTTTACTGTGGCAGGGGAGGATTTGACCAAACATATATGTATTTTTTTTTGTGTTACATAAAACTGTAGGAAGATAGCTTTGCCAAAGGGCACAAAAAATTTTTCTTGGTCTTAACAGCCCAGAGTTTCATTGGTTATTTTCCCAAACAGGATGTCTGTAGTGGGAAGACATAGTTTCATTTAGTTGTTTCTGCTATGTTTTTTTTAAATTTCAAAAGTTTCCCTTCTTTTTTTTTTTCAGTATCATATTCTAAAATGTTCATATACATTCATTTATGTTCACTGACTCCAATTAATATAATATTGCCATGAAATAATATATAAAAATTTGGTTTGCCTGTTATGTTGCCTTAAGCACATTAAGCATCTGCTTAATGTGAAGCAGATTAATTTTATTTGAATAAGATATTATGACAAAACACAACATGTTGGATCATTAGCTCTCAAGGGGAAAAACCTTCATCCCCCCCCACCAGGAGAAACAACTCTTTGCTTTCAGTGCTCAGCCTAGCAGAGCTCTAGTCCATGCAACGGTTTTGTTGCTGTAGCATGAACATTTATTGCTTCTGTAAGGAGTGTTGCTTAAGCAAGAATTAAGACTATGGAGTCTTTAGCTGCTAAAAGCTAAAATTTACTAGCAGATATAAATATTACACTCCTTTTTAGGAGAATTTCCAGGTGAAACCTCAAACCTCATTTACACCTCCAAAAAACCCCAACTTCTTTCCTTATATTTTCCAAGAAAATTAGGCTCTGTTTTATAGGCCAGACATTGTAACTCAGAAAGAATGCATAGATTCAAAAGGAGAAAGGAGCCATGATCACCCACAATCTTGTGATTTAGCCACATTTTGTCTCCAGTCTTCTGAAACTATACCACAGTTCTCAGTTTTCTTAAAATTCTACATTCACGTTTTGTGAAAGAAAAAAAAAAGAGAATGAATTTAGAATAAGGCCAATTCTTTCTGGTGTTGTACAGCTGTTTGTAACTTTTTCATTTACATCTCCAGGCTTATCTGTATTTCAAATTTTTCAAAAAGACCTATTCTCAAATATTCCATTTCAGATTCATTATGGATTGAAAATTCACAACTGTTACAAGGTCACTTAAGAAAGACTTCCTTATTTTCTTCATCGAAGTTAAACTTCTTTCATGAATAGAGAACTGCAGTGTTTCAAGATAATTTAATTAGCTTCCAAACTTTGCCACTTGAAGTTTACCTCTGAATCACATTTTGTTTTTAGAACTGGCCTTGATAAGTACCCTGTCTGCATGCTTATTTTTGTGTGCTAATGGAAATGTATGGTGGTAAATATGTTGAAAAGCCTACTTGCACAGAATCCATTTTGATAGTTCCTATTCCTTGCTTTTAGGCAATCCTAAACACTGAGATCAGTAATCAAACTGTCTTTTTTATCCTTGGCCTTTCGGTGTTTCATGGTGTATTCCTAAGGATTTTCATGTAGGGTTATTTGGTGGGGTTTTTTCCTGTAATTTTTTTCTTTATTACATATCATGAATATTAGAGATTAAACTGAGTATAATTTTGCATTGTCTTCAGCAAGGCTTTCAACATGTTCTTCTAGAATGCCCATGTATCAAACTGAAGAGATATGAAACAGATGGGTTGATTACAAAGTGGCTGGTCAGCGTTAGTGTTGGGGTGATAAATGGCATAGGAAGTCCAACTGGAAATCCCTTACTAGTGAATCTCCTTAAATGTCAGTGCTGGAGCTCAAACTATTTAAAGTCTTTATTAATTACCTGGACAGTGCAAAGGAGTGCACCTTCAGCAATTTCATGGATAACACCAAATTGGGAGGCTTTTCAGCATGCTGGAATGTAGGGCTACCCTTCAGAAGAGATCTCAATCTGCAGAAGGAACAAGCTGGGAGAAGTCTTAGGAAGTTCACCAAAGAAAATGCAGTGTCCTGCACCTTATATGATATGATAGTATAACCTCAAACAGAAATACAGACAGGGCAGTGACTTGTAAAAAGCAGATCTACAGAAAAGGAGCTGAGTATTGTGGTGTACAAGTTGAATATAAGAGAATTATAGAATCATTTAGGTTGGAAAAGACCTCTAAGGTTATTGAGTACAACCATTAACCCAGCACTGCCAAGTCTACCACTGAAACATATCTCTAAGTGTCACATATTTTAAATACCTCCAGGGATGGTGAGATGCAGCAATGTGCCTGTATGCTCTCTGGGTTCTCTTAGCCAAGGATACATACAGCAGGCTGATTATGTTCAGCTGGTGGATTATTTTCCTCTATTTGTGAGGCTGTATTTGAAATACAGCCTTCAATTTTGGTTCCTAATACAAAAAAAGACATTTTCATGCTGTCTGGGCAGGGGGTATGGGGTGGGAGGAAAGGTGTTGAACAATCAGGAGAAAGAGACTGCATTTTCAGTTATTGCTTGAAAAGATATAGGTAAATGTCAGCAAAGGTCAGAGTCCTTGATCTCTACTTTTCTGGAGCCTCCAGCAATCTTTAAGCTCAAGAGTTTGCTAATATACCTGCAGTTAAAGCAGGACTCACGTTAACACCAGAGCAGAACAAGGACTCAGAATATACTTGGCCTTTCATGAATATGGTCACAGTCTACTGTAAATGATAATATTTTACACTTGGGAGAGTGGCATGGAAAGACTGGGTGAATAATGACTAGGTGATACTGACAAATGGGAACAGTATAAGTGATGTTTAGTGTTTGCCTATCAAATGGAAAGAGAAGAGTAAATCAGGTAATAAAAGTCAAGATACCTCAACGATTATTGTATGTAAAACTTACTTGCTTCTCACACAACCCCAGCAACTGGGCTGGACAAGTTTTACTTATAATTTTACACTGAGGCAGGTAGAAATGACTTGGGAATGCATCCAGGTATAATTTCATAATCATCTCAAAAGGATATTGAAAACAAGCAGAGACTCACAAAAAAAAAAAAACCCAAACCCAAAAAACTGAACACCAACCCACCCTCCCCCCCACAACAAAAAAAAAAAAAAAGTCTAGCCAGCCAAGAAACTTTGTCTTGAAAGTCAGGAAGGATAAAACAGGATTGCCAAAACTCAAACTGTGTTAGCTTGTAAGAGATATTCACACAAGAAGAAAAGATTTCTTCCAATGGAGAAATAAAGAAGGATATTGATATTTGTGGACTGTAGTGATAAGCACTGAGATTGGAAGTAAATGAAATGGGAAACTAATTAAATTATTTGCTTGAACTGAGATAGAAAGAAAATTAAATGCTTAAAATAATCCAATTTTGAGGCCTGGAGAATATCTGCTTCCAGAATTCTCAAAACAGGCATATGAAATGAAAGATCAAATAACTGAATGGGCTACTAAATATATTGACAAGTGATTACAACAACCTAACCAGAAAATAGCAAAGGAGGTTCTTAAACTTTAAAGAAAGAATATAATGTGATAATTCCAATTCTACTACTATGTCTTCAATAGTATTCAATGCTATGAGAAAATATTTCAAAGGCATAATTAAGATGATTCAAGTAAAAAATGATTGGGTTAATATACGTAATATATTTACCCAATCTAGATTATGCCATACTAAACAAATGAATAAGAAAACAGAAATTCTAGAAAAGAAAATACGTAACAATACCATACCAGAATTTAAGTGAAAAAATTAATATATTATTACAGAAGAAATTATTGGTAAAGGTGGAGAAATTGAAGATTAGAGGTGAAATAACCAATGAGGAGTGCACTTTGGTAATTTATAAACATGTATTATATGACATATGACATTATATGACAAGAACCCTCAAGAGTTCTCTAAAGACTGTGTGTTATTTTAATCAATGCTCTCTGGGTAAATAGTAAATGGTGAAGAAATGGCTAATCAGTGCTAGAAAGCACCACCTCTGTGAACAAACTGAATTTCTGAGAGAGCTGGATGCTCTTGAAGATGAGCAAAAGAAGTGATCTGAGATTCTTCAGTACACATTACGATATTCTATGCTAAGGAGTTACCTAGGAACTCATGCTTTAAACTCACCTGCAGAAAAGAAAATTGAAAACCAAAGTGGAGCTTGACAACTCTGGACAATTAAAAGCCAGGTACAAGATGCAAACTGTGAATATAGGCTAATGGGATTTGAGAATTTGCTGAGGTATTTAAAATGAAATTTGTAAAATATTTCAGTTGTGTTGATGTTACAGTAGTAAAGGTCCTTTGGAATTTAAAATGTCATATAAATAAAGAATAACCATTTGCATGATTAAGGGAATGGATAGTTTTTCATATGAACAGAAATAATTTCCTGTGCATTGAAGTAAATAGGAAACTGCTCTAACTGTAAAGGAGCAATGCTGTGCTATCTGCCACACTTTATCAGGTTTCTCTGCCTCTTCTCCTAGGAACTGCAATGATGGTTCATAAACTTATCAAATAGGCTCTATAATGCTGTTCCTGACTATGCCTTTGACTGGTAGTTATTGAACTAGACAGTTTAATTTTTCTTGGTTCTATTTACCACATTTATTCATGTGCTTTCATATGACTTCCTTTGTGTCATATATTTTGCTGCATACTCTTTCCTTCTTTCTTCATGCTCTTTTCTTCAAATCACTTCCTCATAATTTCATATATTTATGACTATTTTCTTTTTAATATCTTCATACTATACACATTTTTTTTATTATTAGTTTTGAAACGTTTAAATTGCTTCCCCACATGCATAGCACAGTTCTTGGTGTACTAAGTAGTATTTATATATAGGCTTCTTATGAGTAATATTTATAAACTGATGGCTTCTGGATAGCTATTATTCACATATGGTTTTATCATCTCCTACCAATGCTTATAAAATACTTATACAGCATATACTGCATATTCATTTGTGAAGGGTGTATTTTCTTTTATAACTAATTTCTTGATGTACACACAAGTTATGAGGGCTAAAATCATGGTTCTAATCAATGGCATCAAACAAAACACATCCTTTTGACTAGGTGATTTAATGTCAGAGAGTTTGGCTTAACGAGACACCTACATTTCCAGATTCCCCAAATCATACTCCATCATCTAGAGGCAAAGCCACTGTTCTGCTGCTGTAGATCAGTATATTTCTACTGAGTTCAAGTACATCAGATTATGGTGGTGAAAGGTGAAGCCAGCAAAACTTAGCACTCTGAAGTGCTTTGGTTTCTACCTCTGTAACCAGCATCCTACCTGTTCTCAAAGAGGTTTAAAGCTGCTTTCAGGAAAATACTGGCCTGCCTTTCTGTTCCTGCCCACCTATGCTCTCTGCATCTCATTTTGCCTGAGTACAGTGTGGATGGTTAACTCTACTCTCACCAAAGACTTTTTTGTAGATACATATCCAACTGAAGCTGGCAAACAAATTTAGATACTCGGTGTGCCACCGTTTGCTTTTTCCTACCCCAATTTAATTCCCAAAAATTCTGAAATGGCAAAATTTAAAAAATTTGAAATTTTATTTCAGTGTTTCAACCAAAAGAGCATGGGAGGGGTAGAGAAAATTGTAAGACAATAATTATTTCAAAAATATTACTGCAGTGAAATATAAAAATTTTTTTGTCAACTTTCTATCCCACTTTACTCTTCAAGCCTGAACATTTTTTGCAGCATCATACCAAATGCATTTCAAATAATTGCTTTTATTATTTCTGATTGATTTTTAACTTGATTTTAAAAGGAAAAGTATTTTTTCTGTATTTATATTTTTCCAGCCCTCCTCTCCTTTTCAGTAATATCAGAATTGACTGGCTAATTTCAATCAACTTAAACACAGTGAAAAAAAAAAGTTTTAGCTAAATAAGATACACCATCACTGATTACAGTAAGTTAATGGCAAAATATTTTTTTGGAATTTGAAGGAATCCACAAGGATGCTTGTTAGATCTCAAGAAACCAGTATTGAGACCTCATATTTAAACAGGATGGGCTTATGAAAAAAAAAGCTTTGGAGTGGTTGATTGAGCCCTTTTATTGTCTGGTATTAAAGATTGAAAATCCTAGAATAATTAATGTAAAGCGAAAAGGACCAACATCTCTTCCTTGCTCTCTACACCTTGCAGAATTAGATAATCCTTCTTTAACTTCAGTCACTTTAGGACAATCCTGAAGTGTCTAATTGGAAAGCCAACATGACATTTTGCTGACCACAGGTGTTGTTCAAAGAATTCAAATATTGAGGCTGCAAATTTTATAATTGTGGAACAGAACAACATTTTCCTGCACATAAACTGGGCATTTATCCAAGCAAAACTTGAATAAACTTTATCTTAAAGTATGAACTTCCAGTATGAGAAAAGGGCTGCACAGTCATTCCTGTTCTAGCTCAGGCATCGCCTTTGCACAGCCACTGTGACCGTATTAAGATAGAGACAAGCTAATAGAAGCCATAGGTATTTAACAACATGACTCTTCATTTACTCAGTAAAAATTTGACATTTGCATAAAGCAGAACAGTAGGAACAACAGTCTCTTACTTGTGCTTCAAACTACAATTGAGATCTGTCCTTGCTGTGCTGATTACCAAAGAAAGGCTTGGCTTTTCTGTAACCTGACTGGATTATGAGGGATGGAAGAAATAAGGTTTTAGCTCTATTTTGAAGATGAAGACCTTCAAGATGCAAAGATCAGGACTCATAAAAATGTCAATGGAAATTTTGAAACATTAGTAAGGACAGCGTCCCTGGCTCTTGGAATCCTAGGCCAACATTTTAATTCATATGAACAGTCCTCATCTTTCTATATTATCTAGACTTCTATAATATCTCTGAAATTAAGTCTATGGGATCTCACAGATATGGGATATGTTGAGATGAAGTGGATTGAATTTTAACATTTTCCTTAGCAAAAAGATTGTTCTCTCTAAAAAGAAAAATAAATCCTTAGCTTAAGAAAAACACATGGTTGCTATCCTGAAATGCATGAAAACTTGCAGGAATAAGAAATCTAACCCTCTGCCAAATAGCTAAAGAGACGATAAGAAGTGTGTACTTTACATCAACCAGAAAGCTAGTTCAGGAAACCAGAACTTGTCTATTCATCAAAACACTTGATTGTTTTCTTTTGGCTGAAGCCTGAACTATACATTTTAATAATGTTATCTATGAATTTGTCATCTTTTAGATGAAACTGTGTTGTTCTATAATCTTATATGAGCACTTGCAGCAATGAGCAGCTCTGATCAGAGACCAAAAAGAAAATGCCCAATTAAAATAGAATGAAAAAAATTAGATTTAATAAGTACCAAGTTGAAAATGCAGGTGACTGACTATAGAAGACTGTAACTGACCACTTCAGAAAACAGGAAAATTATGAAAAAGAAAAGAGAAAAAAGCCAAGCCAAACCAAACCATATCATACAAAACCCCGCCCCCTCCCTCACAATTAAGGACCACTGCAGGACTCAGGCTGTAAATAATAGTAAAAAAGGTATTTATATAACATTTTAAATAAAACTGTCTGCAAACGTAAAAGTGCTAAAAGGTAGACAAGCAACAAAGTTTACCATGTGCAGCAGAGGAGGGTGTCATGGCATCAGGCAAACCCAAGTATTTTCAGATTACAAATTTGGAGAGGCCTAGCTAAAAAGAATTTTGTATCACTTATTGTTTCAAAATTAATGTTAGGAATATTGGAAAATATTGAAAGACTGCCTACATAATTTAAATACCAGAAAATTACCAAAATTAGTTTAGATATTACAGTTCTACTAGCTTTGTGAAGATACTGGTCAGAATAATGAGGCATCAAATGCAATCATATCTACAGAGAATTAGAAATTTAAAATTCAGCTTATCTGAGCCAACTGGAATTTCTGGTGAAGGCTTGAAAAAGTTGTATTTTTTTTTTGTTTACAACATTACAAGCCAGATTTTATCATGGTCTAAGAGATAGGAGAGATTACTGATACAATGATTTTGCCAAAGCATTTTACATTGAACTATAGCATTTTAAGACCTCTGTTAACCTGACCCAATCTGGAGCTATTAAAAGGACGAAAAGGAGAGTGCTCTGCTATGCTTAAAAAGCAGGAATATCCTGTCCAGTTCTGAAACCATGCATGAAGAGGGTCTGAATTGCTTAAAAGTGCTCAAAGAGCCAAAATAATGATCTTCCTGGCTTTGGAAAACAAAGTTGGGATATAAGGAACTCAGTCTACTCAGTATATCAGGAGCAAATCTGAGTGATTATCAGGTCGTTTCAAGAAAACAATTTAAACATGGAATAGAAAAAATTTATAGGAAGGAATTTACCATCTTGATGAGGAAGACAGAAATCGTATGATGAATGATAAAATTAGAGAAGTTGAGATAAAATGCAGTGTCCTAAGAGCAAAGATACTTTGGAAAATGTTGAAAAATTTAGTAATTGTAATCAAATGAAGAAAATTTATGAGGGGTCTACAGTGCAGGTGGTGTGTGGTTTCACATTATACTTGCAGTGATCTTTTCTGTCACTAAAATCTGATAGTAAGAGAATTTGTGAAAACTTTTGTTTATTTTTATTCCTTCATACTCAGAAAAAGGTACATTCTCTTAAATACACAGCTGCTTGCAGGTCTGAGTTTGAGCAGTGATGCGACATAATTTTAGCTGCAAATTTTGTACCAGATTGTCTCTGTGAAAAAAATTGCTCTTCCCACATTGTTTTGGGAAAGTGAGAGAGAAGGGAGTGATTCCTCCTCTTCAATTCCTGTAAATTGCTTGACTCTTCAGACAGATAGATGGACAATGTTCTGCCATGAAAATAATGCTCTTTATTATACATATGACTCTGTCTTATCACAAAGGTTTAACAAAAACACTTGTTTTGAGTATGGGTGAGAAACTTTCTTGCAGTTCAGGATGAAAACAAGCTGTTTCTCTCCACCTGAAGAAGAAATGGACAACTCTTGAAAACTCTTTTAACCAGTTCTTTGGTGGTTCAGGGGCCTTTTGCAATGAAGCTTCAGAGAGGTTGTAGGGTTTCCTTCCCTGCAGATATTCAAAAGCCATCTGGACATGGTCCTCTCAGCTATTCTGTGATACTGCAGAGACATTTTCAGTCCCTACTGTTCCTGATACATAAATTTCTTGAGAGCTAAGGTGCTTTAGTCTAATTCAGCACAGTGGGTCCACCAGGATGGAAATAGAGTGAGATTAAATGTGCTTTCATATAAAAGATATCAGACTATGTCATCTAGTGATTACTTGCCTCAGACTCTATGAAAAAAAGAAACCTCTTCCTAGTCCCCCAAAAGAATGATTAAGCTGTAAAGCCAAGCAAAAGGAAGGCCAGTTGTATAAAGTAATCTGTCTCTTGTCATCAGAAATGGTAACAAATGAGCCTTTACTACTATTGAAAGGCAGAAACACCACAGAATATTTTCAGGTACAGGGTATGGCTCTTTTTTCTCAGAAATAATACAGTATTATCCACTTCTACATCTCACAAATCTGATCTGGAGTCCCATGAAGGACAATAATAATGCATTTCAAGCTTTAAATGCAGCAGATTGAAAGTTGTAAGGTTAAATGAAGTATGAAATCTGTTTCATGGACCCCCCTGGCTGCTCATGAGGGTCTTCCCTTCCCTACAGGCTGCCAGCCTTGTGGACAAAATTCCTAACAGCAAATTTCAGGTGTCCTGGGAAGAACATGTTCAGGAAGAGAGGTAGATCTTATTTATTTGTATTTGAGACCATCTTCTTGATGGAAAACTCAAATTTTATGAACCTGTAGGCCATAATAAAATGGAAAACTGGTTATATGACTACCCAATTTTTACAGTACCTCTTCTGAGCCACAAGTATAGCTACCTCAGTTTTAAGAAGTTAGTGAATAACAAGATTTTGTTCCGGTTTAGGAATTAAATCCAAAGAGAATGAAAATTAAAATAGTATCTGTATTATCAGTGGTAGTGAATAATGAGGAATTGTCAGCTTATGTTAAATTAGAGGAAAATCAGTATGGGAAAAATGGGTTACAGTTCTTTTCTTAGTCAACCAAGTAAAACCAGGAAAATTTCAGTAGAACAGCATCAGGAACTCAGTCGAGAAAACCTTCGTTCCCATCTGGAGTTTGCTTTTTAAGAACTAGTCTAATGGAATGATTGTCTTTATAACTGAGGCTTTTGTATGTATTGGCTGATTTTATTAGGAAAGAAGGAAACAAAAAAAACGCTATAGACTTCTCCAAAGATGAAAATGTTAACTCCAACTACAGAGATTCAGCTGAATTTTTTGTCACTGATCTTAACAGCAGTCACTGTTACCATTGGCTTTGGAAAAGTGAAAATATGAACTTGTTCCTGACTAGACTGAGATGCAATGGGGGTTGCTTATCTTATTTACAAAAAAATAAAGCCTTTTTAAAAGTCTTTGATCTATCTTGTTCTACTCATCATTATTGCACAAGTCTCTGATTTTACTGTCAGCCTTCATTTTCTCTTTATTCATAGTCACTTTCCTGAGTTTTTAGGAAGGACTTCTATTTTAAAGCTCTGTGTGGAAACTGGCAGAATAGAAATTGTTTCAGAAGATCCCAGGTTTCTTCTGAGGGAAAGCAATGAGAAAATGTTGTGATTCCCATAAGAGGGGAAGATTTTGGCAGGGATTTCTGGGTCTCTTTGTGGGAAGGGAAGGGTTCCAATGTTTTCGCCAAGAGAGTATTTTTAATCTGTCTCTGAAAGAGAGATATTTTAAATTGAAAATTACCTTTCTACTGTACATATGCACTTTTAAATACTTAAATGTTTTTCAGTTTTGTGGAAGAAGGTTTTTTTTTTCAGTCATGATTGGTGCTGTAAGGACTTCTGTTTAATTCAGTGTGATGGGGTCTTGAAATCAGCCATTAACAGATGAACACCAAAAGTGTGGCTCTACTGTGTTCATTACTGAAGAGCTAAATTTTATGTATAAATGACAATGTTCCCAAAGAACCACATGGGATCCCAGCATTTTTTTTACCCACTGGTAGTAACTTTTTATTAGATAATATTGCATGAGTTCAACATTTGGAATAGCCAAACCATCTGTAAAATAGGGTAGTGTATTCTCTTGAAGGTCTAAAGAATTTCTAGTATCCAATAGCTTTTATGATGCTATTAATTTACTTAGAAAAAGGATTGTTTTTTTCATCTTGTATTGCTGAATGAGATTCTGTGCAGAGATCATTTTCAAGGGAAGTTAAGAATAGCACAGGGAGCCTGATTAGAAACCTAAGAAAATGTCTGTGCTGACTGTAGCAACCTGTCCACTTTTTATTCTTCTACCTTCTTTCTTAGAATTTCTCATTTCTTTCCTTCTGTCTCTACAGTACCTGACATTTCCCCTGTGTTATGAGGAAGCCTTGTCTACTTCCTCAGAACCGTGGATATAGCTTCAAAAAAATATATGCGCTACAGCTAGCCCCTGATAAAATGGGTTTTCAATTTTTTTTCTACTGTTGACTGGGAAAGTGGTAACCTATTGGTAATGTCAGTTCATGATGTCACTTGTGGCACAAGAAAAATACATGACTAACTCTTTGATAATAATTTACTGGGGTCAGCTTTTTCTTCAACTTTTGTTGCTTTGTCCCTTCCTTTTGGGTACAGTTCCTGCTTTCTTATTCCATGTTTCCTGTCATCTTTTTTTGAAACACTCTTTTGACAGCTGCTTACTCATTGCTATACAGAACTGAACCATTCCGCTTCTCAAACCTGTACTTCTAGTTGAAACTTTTACTTTTGGTCCAGTAAAAACTTCTGGGCCTATTGTTGATTTTTATTGTTCCACAGACCTTACTTTTGAGGGGAAAAATAAATTTATGACTCTGACATAGTTCAGCTAGATCCATCTTTACTAAAGGTTTTCATACCTTCTCCTTTGTAATAACTTTAAATTAATGTTCCAATATAAAAAGCATTCTTTTATGTCCTTGTGTTTTCTATTCCACCTAGTCAGCATTTTTTTTAGCCTTGTAAACCCAAGTCCCAAACAGTAATGGAGTTTAATTTTGCTATAAACCATACAAATGCATTCAGTGGGTTTACAAATTATCCGTTCTGTTGCTTTACAACACAATCATTTTTTAAAATGGACGCATAAAGCTCCCCCCCTGCCCTTTTTTCTTTTTTTTTTTTTGGAAAGAACATCTGGGCTGTTGTACAGATTTTAAGAGCAAAGTTAAACAAGAACTGGGCCCAATGCCCAGAGAAACCAGCTCAAATAAAACTTGGGCAAAATAAACTATCCCAAAAAGGAAGAGCAAGATAGAAGCACAAATAGCATATATGGTACTACCCAATGGTACAGAAAGTAGAGAATGATTTTGCACTGAGCACAGATGCCACACATCAAACAGCTTCAGAGAGAGAATGAAAAAGATGCCCACAGAAAGGGATGCTACTGGATTGGATTCCAATCCTTGAAGGCCTGGCTTGAGTCAGATTCATTTGCAACTAGGATATTCTCATAGAAACACATGATGTAGACCCTGAAAGCACATGGTTTCAATCCCCAAAGCTTTGGGCAGTCTTTCAGTTCACCAGCAAGAGCACCTTAGGTGAAGTGTAGGCTCTTTCACTTAGGTGAAAGCTGTGGGATTAGATCTTTCTCTCTTTTTTTTTTTTCCCCCAACTAAGCAAATGGAAATTGCTTACACAAAGAGCTGACACATCAGACATGACAGCTTTAACCTTTGGAATATACTATGATCCAGACATCATGAGATTTACTTAAAAGAATGAAATTATAATCAAAATATTTTTTAGTTCATTTCACTAGCAACCTGAACCTTTAAGCTGTCATAGTCTGTTTTATAATATGTCCTATAACCATGAGGTGGGTAAACTAGATTTAAAAGCAATTGAAACCTCAAATTCTTGTGGATTAAAATGTACATAAACACAGGGTTTTGCAAAAGAAAAGAAATCTATTTGCAAATACTGGAATGCGTCTTGCTTGAGACTTAATGTATGTAAATACATCAATCTTCTGAAATTATTTGTGGCTTAATTTACTTGAAAACCCATTAGGTTACTATCAAAGACAATAAATTGGCAGAATTTTTGTAAAAAAATTTTTGTAAAAAAAATTTTATTATCTGAATCTGTAGAATTGTTGGTTCTTTTCTTTTGGGATAAAGTAAAACATTGTGAGCAGCTGCCAGCTTATCACGTTGGTGATCTGATAATTTTTCACAGGACTATATATGAACATAGCAAGTAGATGCAGAAGGAGCTTCCCCAGTCTCCCTGAGACAATCAAATGTTGAGCCCTTCTACTTCTAGGTTGTGACAATAATTTTTTTTTTTGGAGTCACAAGTGTCAATTTACCTGGTACACCTTCAGCACACAGCTCTACAGCTGAGACAGCTTCCCCATCCTGCTTCCAGTTCCACCTCTGCATCCTCCTTCCACAATCTTCATTCACTACATCTGCACTCCCTTTGCTTCCCATAACTCCCTCTTTCCATCATTTCCTATAACTTAGATAAATTTGTACTCAGAAGAGGAGGATAATCTTAGTTCCAGTCAAGTGACCAGTTGATCAGATATTATCAAACTTTCTCTCAGCCTTGATTTTTATTTAATTGTGTTTCGTGAAGTCTTCTCTCGTGAAGTATTTGGAGAACATTTATCTGCCCTGAGCTAAGTTTTATCTCTGCTGTAGTATGTTTATAGGACACAATGTGTACTTTTCAGAAGTAACCTCAATTTCTTTGACAGACTGTACTTGTTCTTTGTCTGCAAGTCTATTTGCCATACAATGCTTTTCTATTATGCCTTTTTTTGTTAGTACTACCTTTGGTTTTCAACCTGAACTAAATGAGAATATAAAGTAATTTATATTAGTATTTCCACTAACTCAACAGAACTCTATTTGGGATTGATTTTTTTTTTTTAATTTTATTAAGTGACACAAAAATGAATCACAAAACCCCAAACCCTGTATTTCATATTACATTTGTTTTATCCAGCAGGCAAGCCAAACCATTAATCATTTGGATTTGTATGTGCTGCAAGATCAGGTCCTGGCAACCATGACCTTAGTCCTGGACAGTGTTTAAGCGTGTGATTAACTTTGAGCAGATGCTTAGCTCCTATTTTTGACAGTGGAATGTAAGCACATCAGCTTCCTAAGGAGTCTCATTTCTACTGAAGTTAATGCAAGGTTTTATTTGACTCCAAAATGACCTGAATCAGACTTTACTTTCCTAAAGATACCAAAGAGTCCTGGAACTCTGTAAAAAAATGCTTTTAAAAGAATTTAATTAGGATGAAAAGAACTGATCTTCTCAAAGCAGTTTCTCATGTCTCATTTCTGTCATAGCATCTTAGCATGTATTTTGTTAAGCTTCACAGCTTCAGGGACATTCTATGCTGTGATTTAAGTAGCCATTCAAGGGGACTTTTAAACTGATGTTTAGTTTCCCCTCACTTCAAGTGTTTAATTCAAACATGCTCAAAATACTTCCAGGGGATTTTGATCAATGCCTACGTGTTGTTTCACAGGGTTCACTTTGGAGAATTTTTAAGCCCTTGCACAAGAAAATGATTTCTTCTGAAGAGAATACCTTCTTGGAAATGTAGCATATTTTATTTGCAAACACAGTGTTTACAGTAAAGTATTTTTTAAAACAGGTATCCAATAAACCTTCATTTACTGAAGAGATACCAAGAAAATTTACTTTTAAAGATAAGGCAAATATAACCGGAATAATATTTTAAAAACACATATGTTCAAGAAAATATTAATTTATTTCAGCTAAAGAAAAATGTGTGATAAAGTCTTAGTTTCACTACTAATAAAAAAATTAGTAATGAAGCAAATATAAGTACACCAATTTCTGGCCTTTTCGGTTTAGGCTCAGGAAAATAGAAGGCTGAACTCCTTTTACATTTGTTGGGTTGTTGTCTTCCCTAGGAGTTGCTATGTAATACAATAATATGCACTTATCATAAAGCATTTATAAACTTTATTATGTATGTTATCATCTGGAACATTGGCTTATGTACATTGACTTACTAGTGGTTATTGCCAGTGAGCACTGTAATTCATGGACTCTTCTTTTGAACTTATGAGAATGATGGTCTGAGCTCTGGCTCTGTTCTTACTAATACAGGAGTAGAAAAATGGAAAGCAATATATATTCACATTAAAATATGATTTTGTAAGCCATTCTTGTTTTAAATATAACATATTTATGAGCTACACTTAAAATTAGTGGTTTATTAAGAGGATCTTAAAATGCAACATCCATAGGTTGCATTTTAAGATCCTCTTATCAATCCTAGGAAGTACCTGTTGTTCCTTCCTAGGAATCCTAGGAAGCACCTGTTGATATTATAATGGCAGCATGACTTGGATGTGTGTTCTGCTATTTGACTACATACTATGTAATCTAATATACATATGTTTCTTCCAGCACTGAAAGTGGTAAAAAACCCATGCTAATTGCTTTTAAAAGTTTAAAATCATGATTCATTAGAATATCCTGGGCTGGAAGGAACTCACAAGGATCATCAAGTCCAGCTCCTGGGCCTGCACAGGACAGCCCCTGCAATCACCCCATGTGTGATTTATCCATCAAGAAACATTGTCCAAATGCTCCTTGAACTGTCAGGCTTTGTGCTGTGACCACTTCCCTGCGGGCCTCTTCCAGTGCTTCACCCTCTGGTGAAGACCCTTTTCCTAACATTCAACCTAAACTTCCCTTGACACCACTTTGCGCCATTCCCTAGAGTCCTATCACTGTATTGGTACTCAGTCCTCCTCCTCACCAGGAATTTATACACTGCAATGAGGTCTCCCCCCAGTCTCCTCTTCTCCAGGCTGAACAGATCAAGTTGCTTCAGCCATACAGCCATACAGCCATACAGCCTCCCCTCAAGGTCCTTCACCATATTTGTTGCCCTCCTTTGGACACTCTCTAATAGCTGAATGTCTTTCCTATATTGCAGTGCCCAAAGCTGCCCCCAGCACTCGAGGTGAGGCTGCCCCAGTGCAGAGCAGAGCAGGACAATCCCCTTCCTTGCCCAGCTGGCCATGCTGTGCCTGATGCCCCCCAGGAAAGGGTTGGCCCTCCTGGCTGCCAGGACACTGCTGACCCATGTTCAAATTTCTGCTGACCAGGACCCCCAGGTCCCTTTCCCTGGCACTGCTTTTTCCAGCCTCTCATTTCCCTGTCTGCACATCCATCCAGGGTTGCCCCACCCAGATGGAGAATCTGGGCATTAGTCCTTGTTACACTCCATGTGGTTGGTGATTGCTCATCTCTCTAATTTATCAAGTCTCTCTGCAGGGCCTCCCTGCCTTCAAGGGAGTCAACAGCTCCTCCCAGTTTAGTATTCTCAGTGAAATTAATACCCCTTCCAGTCCTACATCCAGGTAATTTATGAAGATGTTGAAGAGCACAGGGCTGAGAACGGAGCCCTGCAGAACCCCTCCAGTGACAGGTCAGTCTGATGTCATCCCATTCACTGTAACCCTTTGTGCCTGACTCATGAGCCAGCTGCTCACCCATCCCATGATGGGTTTGTCCAGCTGTGGCCTGGACATTTATCCAGAAGGATCCTGTGAGAGATGGTACCAAAAGCCTTACTGAAATCTAAAAAAGATTACATCCACTGCTTTCCCCCCCCAAGGTAACCCCTGGCATGTTACCTTGTCAAAAAAGGAAATTGCCTTATGTTACTATATAACATTTCTAACTTGAAAAGCCACATTATCAATTTAATACAAAATCACCAGATCTTTCATTATAACAAAATTATACAAGTGAGGTTACCTTTACAATTCATTAACTTATCTTTCTGGATTTTAGCTACTGTAACTAACTCAGAAGTTGGGTTTGTTTTTTTTTTTTTCATAAGAAGACTTAAAATACTTTTCATCTTGGCTTATTGCCTTAACCTTCGGGCTGTGTGCAATTCCACCACTCACCTTGTTCACCATGGGCTAGTAATAAATGTAACTATCACTTGGGAGGCAGGCAAAGCCTGCACTCTTAGCAATTGCTAGAGGAAAACACAAATTCTACCCCCATATATGAAAGCAAATCTAGATAAAACCTGCATTCTTCCTGTGCAACAATAAAATTACTTTGTAGCAAAATACCTGTAATATTACATAAAACTCTTCAAATCAAAGTCAATTCTTTGCATTAAATAAAAATGAAAACTTCAAAGACTACAACTGGAGAAGCTAGGGAAAGCCAGAAGGAAGGTTAAGTGTCCTCCCCCGCACCACAGACATGCAGCTTTTAATGGTGTGACTCTCACATCAATCCCTTCCTCTTTACATGAACGGGCAATTATGTACCATTTCTTTTCATCTTTCTCATTCAGTATTTGGCCTCTGATGTTACTCAGCTTTTCCTGCTGCAAGGCCTGCATTACACACAAAGTGCTGAATTTCCCTCAGGGAGCTCTCCCTGTCCTACCCAAGTGCTTCCAGGGTATCCCAGTCTCCCCTTCAGTAGGAGGCCATTATTATCACTGCTGTATAATGTAGAAATGAAGGTCATAGATGCCTGAGGTATCCAACTATTTTGGCTGCTCAGATTGAGATAGCTGCTTTTTACAGAGTCCCTAGCATTTTCAACCCTTTTGATGGGTATGCCTACACGACCATATTAAACCCTCAGGCTGAGGAACCCAGTTATCCGTGCTGCTGCGTTGCCGGAGCAGCACCTGCCACAGCACACTTAGGACTCTCCCAAATCATTTGCAGGGATGGCTGGAGAGGCCACATGCTTCAAGATCTGCTCCTAGTAAGTGGTTTGTCCCCAGCCATCTGCTTTGGAGTGCAGGTGAGTGTAACTGCACACAGGGAGGTTGCTGTGCTGAGCAGTGCCAGCCCCTTCCATGGACTCCATGTGTAAGACCTCTCTTCCAAAAGGATTCACATCCCAGCCACTCTTGCATGCCTTAGTCATAAACATCTCTCCCAATCTTTGTCAGACAAATTTTGCCAAAGAAGATGGAGAAGTTACAGTACATAAGCATGCTTCACTGCTGGAGCATGTCCTGCATTTAAAGCAGTGAGGAAAAAAGTATGTGGTACCTAAGATGAGGTTGTGTCATAAGGACCCCAGGAAAAGTGAACAATTTTAGTTTCTTCAGACTTTTAAGGGACAAACTTCCATCATTTTTGTCAGAAGATGTCTTTTTGTCAAAATTTGTCAAACTGTTTTCAAGAAAAGATTTTATTAATTAATTTCCTTGCTTTGAAAAAAAATGGAAGAGTTTTTCACAATGTGCTGGAAGTATTTTCAACATTTTAAAACAAAATGTGGTTCTAGATGAACTGATATTTAATTATTTTTTTTAAAGTGCAAGAAAGTCCAGATTAAAAAGGAGAGATTTTGAAACTATTAAACATTAAACAAATTATTAAATGGGTGATCCCATTCAAAGTATTTATTTTCAGGTCTGAAGAGTCTAAGATCAATGTGCTGGATTTCTTCACATGCAAAAAAACGCTCAAAAAAGATCTGGAGAGACAATTGTTGCATTTACTAGTTTAGCTGGTAAAACTGACTTAAGGCTTAAGAACTTCAGGCTGTATTTAATGCAGGTGTGTAACACTTTCTGGGAAAACTGGCTTTAGTTTTGTAGATGTAATGTCAGGGGAAATTCAGAGCGGACATTAGGAAAAAGTTCTCCACCCAGAGGATGGTTGGGCACTGGAACAGACTTCCCAGGGAAGGGGCCATGACACCAAGCCTTTCAGAGTTCAAGGAGCATCTGGTCAATGTTTTTAGTCATATGGTTTAGTTTTTAGTTTTAGGTAATCCTGTGAGGAGCAGGGAGTTGAACTCAAAGATCCTTATGATCCCTTCTAGCTGGAGAACTGGAGGTACTCTGTGATTTAAAAAAAACCTTAGAAAGCCTGTGCTCACCTCAGCATCTGACTCCTAGAGCCCACAACTGGGATTCAGCAAGCTAGCCAAGAAAAGATGAAGCAAGTTGGTTGTGACAAAACCAATACATTTTTACTGAGCAAACACATTTTTGCTAACTTATTTGTTTGCATGATTCTTCTTTTCTTTCAGCGTCTGCTTTGCTGTAATCTCTCTGCTGCCACATCTTAGCTCTCAAATATCTGCTCTCTGTTTCAAAATATAAGGATCTTTAGTTTCTTAATCATGTGCTGTGGGATCTTTTACTAGAAATTTCCCTTAATTTCAGTTTTTAAAAAGATAGCTGAGGTGATAGCTAAAACTGTGCATAAAAGCATCCCGCTTAAATGAGTTGTTAGTTATTTCCATTTCCCACCTTTAAAGGAGTCACATCTCATATAGTTAAGGATTGGCAAGCTGAACGCGGGAAGTGTCAGGAAACATGTCAAAGAAATCCTGAGCATCCTTTGTATGTCTCAGATTCAAATCTATATGCAGGAACACATGCATGTGTGCACAGGAGAGAAGTATCTGAGCTTTGATTATCCAAATTGCTGGTGACAGCTCTTGGCATAAGTCCTCAGGGACTTCAGTGGGTGACCCCACTTGAGCAACATGGTCTGAGGGGGCAAAGATGAACCTTAGCCTGTCTCCCCTGTGACACAGCTTCTCTGTGAGCAATTCCTGGCTCTTGCCAGACTACAGTCATGGGCAGAGCTGTTACTGGAGAGCTGAGTCTTTCCAGGAACTAAGACCAAACCCCACCTGTTGCTTTGACTGCTCTGTTAACAACTGTAGATGGGATGGTCTATGAAAAGTAAGTTCTTGCTTTGAGAGTAAATCCTGCAAAATCAGCTCTTGGGGCTATGGCTGACTGGTCTGAAATGATGATTATTTCTACTTCATAACAGACCTCACGGGTTATTTATTTCTGGTATGTCAAATTTAAACTTTGGCTGCAAAAAGTCTTGGAGATCTGCAGGATAAAAACTCAAAAAAGATGAGGCCTTTTATAGACTAACTTTTCAGATTGACTGAATCAGTCTGTCTGCTAACTCGCTGTTCTCACCATCTTGAGCACAGAGGTGTCTTTTAGATGGATGAGTTGAACTTCACCAAGGAGCAGCAGACTCTGAGACTCTATATATTCCCTAGGAGCCTTGGATAAGAAAACCCAGACAGAAATAGGTAAGGTGACAGAAGACAGAAAAAGAGGGAAAGTATAACTGATAAAATGTTTTTAAAGTCTTGCAGTCACACAAGTCTGGCAGTTTTGGCTTATCTGAGTTTTCTAACTACCCCAATAGCACTTGTAATCACTTACTGAAGCTCTTATGCAAGGTAAAGCCACGTGGGTGGGCTCTAGACACACTACAGGTGATGCAGACTGCTTTACAAAAAGCTAAGTGCTCTTGAGAGCATTCAGAGTAATTTTACCTCAAGTCTCATGGAATTTAGGGTGGTCTTTTTGAGTAGTTCTTCTTCACAAGTCTGTACCTGAGCACTGGGATTGTAGCATCCCCTCAGCCTGCACTGGGGTCTCGAGACAGCAGTGAACATGGCTTTGTAGCCCACCCAGTGCTGAATCATGATCCCCACCAAACTTTATTTCAGATCAGCTCCAATTCCCTCTGTCCTTACTAGCAGCTCTGCTGTTGGTGCTTGTGACAAGTGTAGCTATATGATCCTTACAAAGAATCCTGATGCATTCCTTCCTGCTCAGTTTACAAAAACCTTTTACATTGCAGGTTGAAACATCTCTCATTTAGGATGTTGTTGTTGGTCATGTCTGCACTTTACTGTTCATGTTTACAATTGGTTGCTAAGGGCTGTCACTGCTTTTGCCAAAGATACTGTCTTTCATTGCTTATTTAGCCTTCCCTGGAAACTTCTGAGGAGATGAGCTGTCACAGAGAAGTACAAGGCCGAATGGCAGATCATTTTCTTTAATGTCAAACAACCTGATATTACAGAAATGTGATTATGTAAGGTCCTCATCTCAGGTCTAAATCCGACTACATATTTATATCCCAACTAGCACTCTGGATACAAAGGTTTGATTGGTGCTTCCATACAATTCTTTGAGAGTCTACAGATGTTACATGTGCAGGATACACTAATAATAGCAAATACATTAATATTAATAAATTAGAGCTTTGAATTGCAATTTATCCATCCACTACCTGATTTTCTTTTCTAATTGCATTGCAGTGCATTAAGATGATGGAGGAGATTGTCAACACATCATTTGTTCTTTCAGGAGGCACTAATGTAACCAATTGTCCTAAAGCAATTTGTTTTAGGGTTATTCTAAATATGTTAGCTTCTCTAACCCTTCAATCTTCCACTGCTCCCTACCAATAACAGTGCTGCCAAGTAGCTGAAAGCAGCAAAGAACTTCACAGATGTCTTTTTGTTCTGCTGAAGAAAAGCCTGCACAGTATAGTATTGAATGATGATTCTAGGTTTCTAGGCAGGGAAATATTACACAACATATAATATTATTCTATATACATAGAGAATGATGTCTGAAGCAATGAGGCACATCGTACAGAAGAGTCAGATTTTGTCCCTCGTTGAATGAAATTGCACCCAAAATTTTGGATGTTGAATTTTGATCAGGATCCTGGTATACTGTAGAGTTTTCAAATAAAGAAAAAACATGCAATGCCACTGTCCTAAATCTACAATTAAGGAAAGCACAGTTGTATTCCTAAGTGACTTCGAAAATTAAAACATTTATGTTCAATTGCTGCTTCTGTCAAAATTTCATTTCCAACCATTTCTAACAGGACTGTTCCATGATTCAATCAAGGTAAGTGGTAAGCCTAAACCTACCTGGACCACAGATAAGAAGAAACCTGGCCAAAGAGTACAGTTTGAAAGGGGCAGATTTACTCAAGAGACATTGTCTCAATCAATTAGGAGCTTATCTCAAGCTCCTATCGTTGGTGCTTTAGAGAAGCCCTGAAGGCAGAACAAAGGAATGAATCAAGGCATTGGTTTTTGGGAGACTCAATTTTGGCAAGTGCCTTTGTACATGCATAGCTGGAAATGTCCCTGAGGTCACAGCATCAGCAATTCTTTACAGAAGGCTCTTATCATTAAAAACTAAGAAAAAATTCCATCTAATCTTGATGTGAAGAATCCAACCCTTCAACATTTTGATGTCTTCAACTATAGGATGCCTTGGAAAAACATCCCAAACTTCTACTACAAACTGCTGTGCCAGGCCTAGGACAACCCAACATCTTATTTTGCCTGTCTGAGAAAAGCAATCACCCAGAAAAAGAAAACTTTGCTTCCTGACCTTATCTAAGACCTTATCAGTTTTGGTTCCACATAATGTACAAAGATACAGTTGGTCTGGGGGTCAGTAAGGGGAAGCTGTTCTTAGGAACTCCAGTTTAACACTGTAGAGAAGAAGCTATGCTGACTTTTAATCCTACCTGATACCAAGATTATCGGCATTTTTTGACCCTCAAATTGACCTGACAATAGAAAAAAAAGTAAGGATTCACTATCATGCACAACCCTATGCTACTGTTACTATAATTCTGAAATCAAGACAGGCTAAAAGGAACACTTTTATAAAAATGCCACTATAAATTAATTTATTTACTTCTATCAAGCCAAAATGTATTTTTAAAAGCCACAGCATCCTCTCAAAAAATGTGCTTCATCAGAGCCATTAGTTCAGGGTTTCTAATATTAAACACACAAGTCCCAAGTTCAAAGAAGGGTGTGGGAACCTCTAAGGCAGGATCAACACGATATTTTACAGTCAGGAAGAAGACGCTCTTAACTCCCATCCAGGCCCAATGCGTCAGCAGGATCAAAAGGGACACAACCCACCCACATGATATTCTAAGCCTGGAAACCTCCTCTTACAAGAGGTATGTAAAATAGTCCTTCAAAAGAATTGAGCAAAGTCCACTCTTTCCAAATACACCTTGAGGTCGTGGCTTTGGCTCCACCTTGATGTCTTTGCTTGGTCATTAAACATTCACTGAAAGGACCACGTTCATCCCTGGTGATTCAAAACTGTGGTTTACATCTTCCAGGCTCCTGCTGCTATCAGTAATCCCCAGGACAGCTGCAGACCATTCCCATTCCTGCTGAACAAGAATAAGGCAGCCTGTGCTTGAAGGACAACAGACACGAATGAGTCTAAAACTGAAGGGTGTGACCAGTCTTTTGGTGGGTGGTAATCTTGGATTACAAGAAGTGAAATGTTTATTTGCATCATGTTAATCTATGAAAGGCCCAAAAGCTCAATTTTTCTCCATCAGTACCTAAACCACAAGATTACTGAGGAAAAGTGAGATATTTTTGCTTCTACCTGGGTTATCTATAAACATGTTGAAGCAGCTAAACATCCTCATCCCTCCTTCAGTTCAAAAGGAGCGGAAGATACTGCAGAAGCACTGCTAATGCCACTTTAATGACATGCCTAAATAGGGACCAAAGTGACTATCAGTAGCCAGGCTAGTCCTGAGAATAAATTCAAGTATAAATCTTGCCCAGTTAAGAGGTTTGCTCTGTGTCAGCAATAACAACAATGAAGAAAGCATAAGAGGAAATATTCCAGAAGGCAAGACCTTCTAGACAGCCCTCCTGTCAAGGTAGAGCAACTCAGCGCTGTTAATCTCACCAACCACTGGAAAAGCACGTTCAATGCTGTCATTCACAGTTGTGTGATTTCAAGGCTAATTAAGCCTATTCACTGTTTTGAGTCTGCTTAAATACATTAGTGGGATTCTTCTAGCGTCTGCTGCTTGCTAGCACTTTCTGCTCAAACTGTCTCAGAATGTCTCTGGTATATGCAAATTTACACTGAATGAATGGCTATAAATTATAGCAGGATTATTCTGCCATTTGAGATGAGATGAGGTCAACAACCTTGTAGGTAACCAAATCCTCATACCTTAGGAGGACAAATGACACAATTGAAAACTCTGTAAAAAGAAACATTATGGCTTCATTCTGAGTTCTTGCATTTGACTGTAATTTTTCTCTCTATATATATTGAAAATACAGCTAATTTTCTAAAAGTTAACTATTGATGAGGTACTGTGAAATATTACTTTATGAACTGCCTTATTAATGCTCTGAGGAAAATTTATTCTGTATTTGGACTGTACTGCCATAACTGATTTCTATTTCTTAACTTGTTAGGCAATCAGGGGGAGAAGCTCATCTCCAGTGTCATCAAAGAAGATTACGTTTGAGAGCTTTGTTCAGTTAATTATCAGCACAGCTTTGCATTCATTTCCTCATAGTGTGGTTTCACTTAAAGGGCTGACATTTATTTCCTAACAAGCTAGTACCTGGATACGATGGCAGCAAGAACACCTTGCAATAGCAAAGTCTGATTTCCTAGTAAGAAGCACTTTCCTAGGGGTAACAAAAACCTAGGGGCTTATGCATCACATGCCAGTGCTGCGGTAAGAGAGCTGTCCAGCCCCTCTGCCTTGGCTCAGGTTGTAAATGCCCTCACACAATTTTACAGTGCACTGTGCTCCCCTGCCATGGTACTGTGAGGGGTAAATTGGTCAATTGCCATTGTTCCTTGTAAAGAGTTCAGCTGCTCTTTATCCCAGCCTACTCCTAAATGCTCAGAGCTGCATTATGCCAGCCTTACATATATTATTTATTAGCTAATAGATTGTTGTTCTGACTCTCTTGCTGGTGCTAGCAGTGATGCTACTGACTACTCTTTATAGTCATCCAGAGAAGGAATAGGGATGTACAGAATCCAGACACCCAAGTCACAGCTGATCTATCCTTATGGCTAAATATAGATTTCCTGCATTAGAAACAAATAAATTTAAAGCCCCACTGATTTTACTGGCCTGAGACTTTTCTTTTATTGTTTCCCTATTTTTCATACCATCATCCAGGAAGAAGTGCATTCAAAATAATATTCCTTGTTTTCTGATTATGCAGTTAACATCATCATACTTTCATGCTGGTGAAAAAAAAGTAGTTTAAGATATTCATCCTTTAAGAAATTCATCCATTAAGAAACACCATCCCTCCAGGCTTGGAAGAAGGAATGTATTGCACAGCAAACAAGTGAAAACTTAGGAAAATGCCAATGTGTGACTTGTGCTGAAATTTCTGCACATTCTGTAGCACTGGGATGGACAAAAGGCAATATAGCCTTTGCTGTCATTCCAGATTTTTATGAAGAACACGGGCAGGTTTAAGCCAAATAGATTTAAACATGCTTTTATGGCATGTAGTGCTCTGCGAAGCTATACTGGGATTGACTTTGTACAGTAACCAAGATAAGAAACCTCCAAATTCTGTTCAATTGACACTTGAGTTGTTAAACTTCTCTGTTCAACTTTTTTAAAATGTAGCCATATATATGCATGTTAGTTAGACTTTATTTGAGCAATATATATATTATAGCATCAATATGATACCTCTAATTGCATGAGTGAAGAAAAAATTCAAAATAATGAAATTCTTTCCATATCTTTTCCACATACCCAGAGAAGTGTAGATTAAAAAACTTATGAAGCTATGGGATTGCACAAAAAGCTACATTTACAATAAGATTACATCTACTCTGCAATGTCCTAAGCAATTTCTTTGCACATTATCCCACAGAACACTGTTGCACGTCTTAAAAAATATCTGCAATTTAATACTGGAAAATTTATTTGGGTTTGAAGTTAATATTCTTGTTACAAAATAAACACGCATTTCTCCCTACTAAAATGTGAGTTAAAATAGCATATTCCAAAGATTTATTATAAAATTCAAGAAATCAAATACTCAGTTCCAGGACTCCAGCAATAACCACAACAAAAAGATGCCAACTACAGATGGGAAATCAAAAATATTTTCTCTTGGGGTGCACATATCCTCTGACTAGAAACAGCAAAACACAACAAAGTAAACTACAGCCTGTTTTTTATCGTGCATCTATTATAATGTTTATTTTATATTATTGTTTAATATTAATGTTTATTTTATATTTATTTTATATTTGTTTATAATGTTCAGACACCTCTTAGGTAAAAAACCCTTATTCCTAAAGATGATAAAAACTTACTATAGCAATATTAGACAAACATGTATAGTCCTCTAAGAGGCAATAATTGCTTAATTCCAAGAGCTGTGAGCATTGCTGGGTCAGAAGACATTATGCAATAAGATGATGAATTAATAGAATTGACCCCTGAAAACATCCAAAAATTCATTGTTAGGCTGCATATATGTCTACTGTGATGAAGCTGAAGTGAAGTGGCATACAGCTTTAACTGCTTTCCTTTCTGGCTCCCATCTCTTCCTGTGGAGAGCAGTAGGTTTGCACTCTGGTAGAGCAGACACCTTCAGGAGGGTCTGCAGTGGAATCCCACTGCACTGACATACTTCCAGTCACTGCCCCCATCACCAGATATCTCAGCTTGCATTCCTCCTCTGAGCTGAGACCAGACAGACCTTCCCCGATGTGCTGTTTATATCATCACAGACGGAGTAAAACACTGACTGAAACAGCCTTCAGCAGGTAGCTTTAAATACATGGAATATACTTTACCTGCACATGTGGTTACATGAAGCTCAAGGAAGTCACATAAGATCAGGATTTTTTTTTCTAAAAGTAACAGTAGCAAATTGTTTGGCAAAATCCCAACTGTTGGCAAGAAAGGTATTGCAAATCTTGACCTCTTGCCTTGCTTTGAATGGCAAGCCAGAATTTGCCAATTAACTTTCACTTAGAAGAAAAAAAAGGCTGAGTATGAATAAATATATGTGATGTGGCATTGTTAAGGCAATGGGACATTTCAAAATGCTGAAGCAAATAGAGATGTTCAGGATGAAGAGTGCTGCTCTGAACAGCACTTCTCCTTCCTCTCGAGCTGAAGATGTTTTACTGTCTGCATACCTCTGAGTGAGGGCAACCTGCTGAGCTCCAGCGAAAGCATCCAGCCGAGAAAAGAGGGAGAGAAATTCGAATGCTGTGGTTAGAGTGGCCTGCAGAAGCTCTCATTGGAAAAAAAAAATTTACAACAAGCCAGCTGCAAGTTCCACTAATGCTGAACGAAGTGAGAGTTTATCAGTTGTATCAGATTTATCAGCTGTTTAACAGAATAGACAGAGGTGCTAAGAACCAGAAACAAACTATTATTTTCTGTACTGCATCTTATCTCTCTGGGAAAGACTCCAGAGTTTTGCTAGCACATCTTGGTGATCAGAGAACAAACAAATCCCATAAGTGGCATGTACTCACTGACCCTGCTCCCCTGAAAGTTTCTGCTAAAACTCCCTGGAGGATCATGTCCCAGGGTTGGCGGACTGTTCAGTTTTGCAGACCTTGCCCAGCCTCTAAGGCTTGGTGCTAGCTCTGCTCCAAGCTGGACAGACTCGCCAGCTGAGCAAACTTGAACTCTGTGTGTTTTTAATGCTAAATGTTACCAGACAGGCTTTTCCCCCTCCCAAGCCTGCCCAGTCTCCCTGCTGTTCTTCCTCATCTAAACCAATCCTGGCACCTACTCAGAGCTCCAGGACAGGGTCACTGAAATCCTTCACTAAGGTGTCCTTTTTATAGCAAGGTCTTGATGACTGTGTATTTGCTAAGGAACGTTGTCTCCACCTGATGCTATGGACACTTCCCTTCTTACACAAACATTGAAAAAGTGACAATTTTGGCAGTGTTGCTAGAGGCAGTCTTTTCTGCATTGAATTAAAATGTCCAAGAAAATGCATATACATTGCCTATTGTATCTTAATCATTATGTAACTTGAATTGAACGAAGTCCAAACCCTACTATAAATATGGACAGTACTTACATAGGGTATAAACAAAGGTGTACCTTCACCCAGGCAGTGAAATTCTGATAGAAGAAACACACTGAATGGTTTGTAGAAGCCATGCAGCCAATGAACATGCCTATTCATAAAGACATTTAGATTTTTAAATCCAGGGGCCAGCATGCTACCTACCTACAGAAAGCATGCACGACAGAATATTTTAGACTACCACAATGCTACATGTATTTTCTTCTATAGAGGGGATTTTTCAGTCCCCGGGTGGATGGGATAATTCCAACGACAGCTACGGAGAAGGCTGAGGTTTTGTATCATCAGGTTTCCACAAGCACTATCAGAGCATCGGAAACAAATGACGAGCCTTTATCGGTAGAGCTCACCCACGGCAGGAGGCAGAATACTACGAAATGCCATTCCCTCCCTCCCTTTAGCAGCTCTGAAGGAACAAAAATACAAGCCACGGTTTCCTCAGCGCTCCAGGGTGAGAATTCTGTTATCCAGCCTCAGACCGATCCAGGCAGCCGGGGAGAACACCCCGCGTCCGTCCCGCCCGCCGATCGTGCCCCCTCTCCAGGGGCGCTCCCGGCCCGGGGCACCCCGGGGCTCCCCGCGGGAGCGCCGCGCTCCCGGCCCGCCCGGGCGCTCCCGGCCAGCAGGCAGCTCTCGCCTGCCCTGACAGTCCCATCAGGGCGGCAGCTGGCAATGACTCGGGCTCTCAAATAAATACAAATAAAAGCAAAAGGCAGCCCTCGGCGGAAGAGGGATGCCCTCCCGCTTACCTTGCTCCGCGGGCGCCCGGGGCGCCGCCGGGGGCTGCAGGAGGGATTCCCCAGCGCTGGCAGGGGCTGCTCGGGCTTCCCCGGGCACCGCGCGGCCGCCAAAGCCACGGCGAGGGATTTGTTTTGGTCGCTCCTTCCCGGGGAGGGTTTTCCTCTACATTCTCGGCTCCACATCACCGCCTCTCCCGGCACGGAGAGGGCTGGGGGTGGAAAAACCACGGCAAAGGCATCTCCCTCCTACCCCTGGAGATGAAAAACCGCCGGAGCAGCCGCGCGGCGAGCGGCTGGGGTGTCGGGCGGAGGATGGGGGGGCCGAGGGGGGATAAGAGTCGAGCCCTGGCTGCCCTCGCCCCGCTGTAATCCCCGGCTGCATGCGAGCCGCCGGCTGCCGGCGCGGCCGCCCGTGTCTGCGG
>JAYDZK010000113.1:120742270-120819686 GCA_034509185.1 Euphonia xanthogaster
CCAGTGACAGGTCAGTCTGATGTCATCCCATTCACTGTAACCCTTTGTGCCTGACTCATGAGCCAGCTGCTCACCCACCCCATTATGTGCTTATCCAGCTGTGGGCTGGACATTTATCCAGAAGGATCCTGTAACAGATGGTATAAAAAGCTTTACTGAAATCTGAAAATATTACATCAACTGGGTTCTCCTGATCAGCTAAATGGGTTACCTTGGCATAAAAGGAAATCAGGTTTGGTAAGCAGGATTTTCCTCTCATGAAGCCATGCTGACTGTGATTGATGACTATGTTGTCCTTCAGGTGTTTTTCAATAACTCCCAGAATAATTTTCTCCATTTAAATCTTCTCCATTTAATCTTCTCTAATTTTACCAGGCACTGAAGTGAGACTGAAAAACCTATAGTTTCCAGGTCATCCTTATTACCCTTTTTGAAAACTGGAAAATGTGCACCAGTTTCCACATGACTTGAAACTGTCATATTTCCAAGACAATTCAAAAATCATTGAGACACCCTATGACAATATCAACCAGCCCTTTGAGTAATCTCAGATGAATCCCATCAGGCCTCGTAGACTTACAGAGATCCAGCTGGAGCAGCAGATCATGCAAATACTCAGGGTTGACTGGGATTTTATTATTCTCACAGCTCTGAGCTATGGGATTCCAGAGCCCAGCAACAGATTTGAGGACTGAAGTGAAAAAGCATTAATCTCTGGTTTGTCCATGTTCCTGTTTGTGAGGGAACCGTGTTCTCCAAGTAATGGACCAATGTTTTTTCTGGATTTTTCCTTTTGCTATTAACATATTTAATAGCTTTTTTTATTGCCCCTCAGAGTACTGGCCAGCTTCAACTCCAATTGAGTTTTGGCCACACAAGTTTTCTCTCTGCAGTGGCGAAGAGCATTTCTGCATTCCTCCCATTTCCCCTGACCTTGCTTCCACTGGGCATACATGCTCTTTTTTTTTCTCTTCTTCCTTAGTTCCAGAAGATTCCTGCTTAGCCAAGCTGGTCTTCTGCCTCGTCTGCTTGACTTTTGGATATTCTGTGCTGAAAGTAGGTGGTGCTTAAAAAGTGACCATGATTGATGGAGCTAAGCACCTGCAAAAAAAGCATTTCCCAAGGGGACCTTACCAACTACTTCCCTGAGGATTTTGAAGCCTTCTCGCTTCCCATCCAAGGTTGAAATTTTGTTGGCACTTTTTCTGCTGTCAACAGAGATTTTAACCATGACTGCATGGTCACTCTGGCCAAGATGGCCACTAATTTCCACTTCATTCACAAGACCCTCTTTGCAAACAAGTAACAAATCAAGGAGGGCATCTCTCCTAGTTGGCACTCAGTACCTGTACCATGAGAAGTTACCATCCAGGTGCTTAAGGAATTTTCCTCTTTAAGGAATCAGGCTTCCTCAGTAACCTTACCAGGCACTATCCTTTGTCAGGCGTTTACTCATTTTTTACTATTATTATTGTTTTTCTTCTCAATACGATTTAACTGTAATTTGATGCTGGAACTAACCAGGTTTGTGTCTCCAAAGGTTCACAGAAGGAAAATGCATCAGTCAGGCACTCTAGATTGCACACAATGAGTGGAGTAGCCAGGACCACTAGAGAGAGCTCTTGTAACAAAACACTGCTCCCCCATGAAGATCACTGCAATCAAAATTCCAGCGAGACCTTGCCACTCACCTGCAGCTAGATCCCAAGCTATATATAGTTTTATACAAGGCTTAGTTCTGAACTGGCATAAAGCAGACAAATAGATTATAGATCCATGACCTATTAGCAGTCTGGATTTATGAAGTGAAAACTGTGCAGTACAAATGTTGATTATTTTTTGTGGAACAGTTACAAAAGCAATTGAGAAAGGAAAGAGGATATCATCTGGGCTTTGGTATAGCATTCAATACAACATCTGACAAAATCTTACTTTTCAGATGAGTTACAATTGGCTTGGATCTGAGCTCCAGCACATGGACTGGAAACTGGCACATAGAGGACAAACAAAACATGATAATAAACAACAACATATTGAGCTGCATCAGTTGACAACAGGAGTGCCACAAGGCTCTATTTAAGGTGCTTTCCTCTTTAAAATTTACATAAATAATCTGGAATTGAAACATGAGAGTGATAATGCAATTCACAGATGATGTTAAATTAGAGGTTGTTCCAGCAGCAGTCAAGTCAAGCAAATAATAGAGGGTCTTAGAAAAAATTGAAACATGGGCCGAGAATAACAGAATGAGAGTCGAATTGGAAAACTGAAAATACATCTGCAGAAAATTATTTCAAAACAGCCACTCCACAAGAAGGCTAAATCTGGAAAGCAATTATGCTGAAGTATGTTCCTGAAGTGACAGAGGACGATCAGTGAGATAATGTGTGAGTCTCCAGTGTAACAAAAAAGAGCCAAGGGATTTGGAGCAACTAGCTCACAAAGTCTCTTCCCCACAAGGCTGAAATGATAGTATCTTGAATATTCTAGTTGCTGCTAGACATTTCACTATCACAAAATGAAAAGTAGAACCTTGATTTTAAAGAAGGATGGCAGTCTAGAAGTTGTGTCTAGTCTAGCAAAAGAATCTTATTTCCTTTACATTCCAGGAAGAGGAAAAATATAAGAAAGGAGACAGAAAGCAGGTGACTTATAAAACAGTTAATTCCACTTATTTTAAAAACCTACCTCCTATGGGATAAAAATGCTTCTTTATGACTGTAGAACTTGAACTTGGAGACAATGAACTGCCTGACTTTGAGTACCTACTCCAGGTCCTTACATTAGGAGTATTCATGCATTTACACTACTGGATAAAACTCTAGAAGTAGTTAAGATGGAAACAGCTTCATACCACATCTTGTTTGTAAACTACCTAGCCACCAGACACCTTATCCCTGAGACCTTGTTGGTCTCATAATACTTGTGCCACCATATGCTCAATGGCTTAGCCAAATAAGAGACTGCTACTCTTCCTTATTCCAGTCAAATGGCATGTTTTTTGGATGCAGCAAATATGAACTTGAATGTGAATCTGGTCAGACTGCAAAGCTGTATAAACCAGGTCTCTATTTCCAGTGCACAGTCTGCAGCAAAGGTTCTACTTTTGGCTGTGTTCTTGAATAGAAGATGTTGACACTGTGGTACTACCTCTGGATAACAGAAGTGCTTACAGCATAGCTAATGGTGTGACTGTCCTTCCTGGAAGCCTTGCATAGAGGTTTGGACTGGTTTCTGGACTGCTTTCTATTTGGCTGTAGCTGTCTACCATCAACATGTGAGACATGTGAGACACACACACACACACTAAAGCTAGGTAAGAGGTATCCCACCCAACTTTTCACCAGTGCATCTTTACATCAAACCAGCACATCTTTACATCAAACAAGAACATGGATGGATGCCAGCACTTAATTCCTTCAGTTAAAGCAACTTTGTGTACACACAGCAGCCTTGGCAGTCTTAGCAGCTGAGATTTGAGTAGGAGTTGATAAGAAAGATATGTTCACAGAAGTCTGCCATAGCATTGACTTTCTAGATTGCTGTCATTGACATTGGTGCCCGTATTCTATATAAATACAGTGCATTGGGTGTCAAAAAGGTGTTGGATCTGGAGCCTATCCAAAACCTTGACTGTTCCAGTGAATGGTGTGTTCACTCAGATTTCAGACTGGTTTTTCTGTTAAGGAACAGACTAAACTTTGTTTAATTTGAACAAACACATAAAGCCAAGCATGTGCAGCAGAGGGAAGGAAAGTCACTTGAAAACCATTATCTCGTGCAGTTTATCCAAATTGTTAAAAAAAGCTAGCAGCAGAATCTTGTAATTTCTTTCCGAAGCATCTCTTTGCTGTGTTTCCATATTTCTATGAACTAAAAGAAATTTAAAATTATTCCTTATAATACTTTTGATTTCCACACAGATGCTTTGAAAATGCTACCTGGTACCTTCAGTATATAACCAGAAAAGCATCACTTTTCTTTAGTGATGCTTTTCTTTCCACTTCTATACATAGATTCATCAGATTTTTTTAAAGTCTGTCTAGAGATATGGACCATTTAGGATTGCAAAGAACTCAGGATATTGGTGTAAAGTATTAACATTTAAATTCTCTGCTTGATAATATTTGAATTGCTTGCTTTAAAATGATGGTAATAATTAAAAGTATCTTCACCATTGTTGCAACACGTAGTTGGCCACCAGACTGATGAATTGACTTCCAATTCTACCAAAACTTGGTTCTATTTAAGTTAGCCAAAAGTAAGACACAACCGGCTTTTTTAGGACAAAAGACCCAAAATATGTAGGGGATTAACTATCAGCATGTTTCTAGGTTAATTAAAAACTTAACAAACCCTTCACATTTCCTGAATGAGAAACTTTGGAGTTAAATCGGAGAGAAATAAAAATTTTCAGTTTGAGAGTTCATACATTTTTGTAATTTGCAACCATGAAAGCGGACAGGGAGCATGAGGTAAGTGGTTACATCTGGAGAGCAAAACTATTTGTGAATTCTGCACATTTCTTTGCTTCTAACAGTGCCATTCCTGTACCTTTTCAAGTCATACAGAGGGTAGCCAAACCAAAAGGTACTAGTGAGTTTTATTAGAAAATGTTTTCTCTTTATGTGCTGTTAAAAAGCTCTCAACACTCTAAGTATACTTGAAGATCAGCTTTTTTATTTTTACATTACGTTCCTCTTACTGATTACTAGACTAACTGCCAGGACTTGAGAACTGAATACTGGCTTAATACCTTGCATCTGATTTAGAACTTATTGTTATTAAACATCAGAATAGAACTTTTGTTGTCTCTGTTATTCTATTGTGCTCTTAAGTTTCTCATGGAATACCTGACAGGAGATCCATGGTGGAACTCCTATCCTTTCACACACCACCATGAAATCTGAGCATGCAAAAATATTCCTGGTAGGAACATCATAATTTCTGGGTAAGAAAAAAACGAACCCTCTACACTGAGTTAATTTTGGAGAGGAACCCCCTTCTACCCATGCCTGATTTTGTCAGTTTTTTAAGAATTAAACATAAAAGGAATACTTAACGTTCAAAAGTAACAGGACTCAGGTAGCCCTAAATAAAAGTCACTCAGTTACTTATGTTAAACCCTAAGCTCTTTTTTTTCCTATCTTGATCTTACCATTTATATCTGGGAACAGTCATGTTAGGTAAATCATGTTTTTTTGTTGTTTTATTTTACTTTAGCTTCCTATGATTCCAGTTCTCTGGCAGGTCAGATCAAAGCATATTTTGCTGATTGATTATGTGAGTTTAATGTCACTCTAAGAACTCATATTTAATTAAAGAACAAGATCAAAAAAGTCTTGCTTTTGATCAGTACAAATTTGGCATATGTATGAACTCTGGACACACAAGACTAAGCCTGGAAGAGAGACTGAGATCACCATAGTGCTGGCAATCTGTTTGACATCAAATGCCTTCCTTGAGCAAAGTCAAATTATAGACTCAGAGAATTGCAGAGATATTGGGTAAAAGTGAGCTAGTCTAACCCTCTGCTTGAAACAGGGCTATGACCAACATCAGAGCAGAGCTACCAGGGCATTCTGGTTTTGTAACTCTCCAAGCCCTTAACCTTCATGGGCAACCTGTCCCAGTGCTGCATTTGCCCCTGTGAATGTTTTTCACTTGATGTCTAATCTGAACACCTCAGGCACTTAGAGGGAAGTTTTTTTTCTTCATCTCTGTCACACCACTTTACATAGTTGTAAAGAGTTGTATCACCCTGTAGCCTGAACAAAGTCAGCTCTGAGGCTTTCCTCCTGTGTCCTGTGCTCCATTTTGCCAATTAACACCCCGGTGATATGGTCCATGTATCAACTGCTGGGGAACTGTGCCTGCTGATGTTGAGGCATCATCCACCTGGTAATTTTTATGTACATGTAAAAATGTGCTCCTTCAGGCCATACATCCTCAGCTTCTAGACATGATGACAAATAATGCCTAAAGGCTTACAAAAGGCAAATTTGTTACTACCCAACCTCTCCAGCTGATTAATAATCTACTCATTTTCCTATTAGAAGGACAAGTAAAGTCAAAGGTGCACTTTCTCTTGAGGAATAAAAAATATAAATTTTTTGTGATGATGAGTATCTTGAAAATCTTTACCTGCTTTCATTCCTGCAGCCCTTTTCTTTCACATTGACACCTCCTTCAGCTTTATGCATGTTTTACCAGAGAAAGCCATATGCAAGTATATGGTAATGATTATGAAATAATATTACATTTTCAGTGCTGAATGGAAGCTTTCAAATTAATTACAGTTAAAAAGACAAACAATTGAGTAGCAACTTCAACACTGTGAAAACTGAAAAATAAGAAACTGCCCAGCTTTATGTAGAATTACATTGGCGCATAGCCCATTTCTTTGCCAAAATTCTAGGCTGGAAAAGAAATGGTTATCTGTGCCACACCTTCATGTTATTCCTGTGCCATAACAGTAAAATCCTTTTATCTAGACATGTCTGGGTTTTTGATCACCAATAGCTCTACCATTTAGACCATAGGTGGACATAGATGTAGTGACAATTTTTATAAATTCCTTGTTGTTTTTCTAGTTCCTTTGTTAAATTATTGATCTTACCATTGCTCTTTTAGCCTTTAAAAGCAGAAGTTTTAATACCACAGATTGAATTACAGGATAAAATGCTACATTCAGAGTTGCTCTGAGTCCTTTTATTCTGCCTTCTGAGAATGCTTTTATAACATTAAGCTGTATTTCTGTAATCTTCTGGAGTTAGTAAAAAGGATCTGGGAAAATGATAGTTTAGACTTTCCATGTGTGCAGTCCATGTGGAGTAAGTGCTCAAGAGGCAACTCTAAAGCTGACGATAAATTGAGCTAAGGTCTATTTTCTGACCCAACAACAAAAAACCTCAAACTAAACCCAACTCAAAACAAGAACAACAAAAAAGCACTAAACCACATAAACAAACCAGATTTTAGCTTTCTGGTGATAAAATGTTTTGGTTGTAGCTGTTCCCTGCAACAGTCAAGAACAGAACCATGATGTGATTAACTTAAGTTGAACATCATCATATCATATGGTGCATTGCTCCAATCAGTTTACTGCAATTTCGATCTTATTTAAATCAAATGCTATGTAATCAACTCAGTAATACATAACCCTTCTCCCCTCACAAAAAACACAACCACATATTTAGAAGGCGTTTTATTAGAAAAAGTTGAGTATAATCAGTATTCTGTTTCTAATTCTACTGAACTTCTACATAGGATTGCCAGAAAGATTAATAGTAAAATCTAAGACATTTAAAGATCCCACTGAAGTACTTTCAGAGATGGGTTACAGATTTTTGAAAACACTTCCCTGCACAGAACAGCAGGATGCTTAATCCCTAAAAATTCATTGTTGATGGATCATTGAGAGTTCATGATCAATAATACACAGAATTTACCACAGTGTGGTGGAAAACCTTGTTAACTGCAGTCAGTGGATAGAAGTCCAAAATGGAATGACAGCAAAAATGTGAAGCAGTTATTATTGATCATATATCTTAAAATTTTAGCTGCAGGAGGTAAACTTTCTTTCTCCCCTGTGAGAGACTGGAGGGGAATTATTCTATGTGTGAATGTGGGCAGGAGGAAAAAGAAGATGGAAAAGAAAGAAAGATGGAAAAGCAATGTGCATTTCAACTTGCCTCTGTCTTTGATGGAATTATAGAGACTAACTCCAAGACGGACCCTTTGATTATATAATGTGACCTCCTGTAGATTACAAGTCACAGTCAATTATAGTCATCCTGTATTTTCCCATAATTTGCATTTCTGTAAAACTTGTCTTTTAAACCAGTATTTGAATACATCAAAAGCTGCACAATTCTCCATTTTCTTTGCTTGTTCATTGTAATTTTTTAAGAAAGGGCTTTATTATTGATTGACTATCTCTTACAAAAGTGCTTTCACTACCTTATGCTGATAGAGCTATCCTGTCAGATTGTCAGGAAAAAGGTGGCTAAGACCTACTACACATCACTTTATTTTTTCGTACAATTTTAGTGTTTTAAAAGTATAGACAAAGAACTTTCTTCTGTCTCCTCCTACCCTAGAAAAGATTCTGCTCCAGAATCTCTCTACTACAGCCTTGTGGTTGAAGTCCAAGTAATTTGTAATGTTGTCTGACCGTCTATGTCTAGTTAGCTACCACAGAAGCTGTCAGCAAATTCTGCATAAGGAAGGAAGCAAGAAAGAAAAAAAATCTGTAAAACAAGTATGGAAGAATTTGTGAAGAACAAGCATCATATATGATATAAAATAGATCCTAAGAAAAGCAGCCATCTAAACTGTAGCAGGAATCTTTTAATTTGAGGTCAGCCAGAAATGTCGGGGAAATGGAAAAAGAATGAAGTCAGAGTAAGGTTCCCAACTCAGTGCTGCTGTTCTTGGTGCTAAGGATAATCACAGAAAACCTTGTGCAAAGAGGCTTGATCTTCATTTTAGTTAAAATTCTTGCCTTCTCTAGTTATTCAGCAGATTAATTTCAGCTCATAATTTCCCATGAGATATAATATCCTCTTCTTTATGGGAGCATAGTTATGCATGGACTACAGTATGTGTTTCATTAAGAATACAGTTTATACCAGCAAAGAAATTCCTACACTAGCTGCTAATTATCTGAAAATTTTGAAATGGATGATCACTCAATTATCTAATCACGACTACATTGAGATGTCTGATTTCTAAGTCAAGTTCCATTCTGATATTTTGTTTTATCTTGATTTCTGCTATTCAGTTTGCCTCTGCCATTTCATACTGAAATAATTAGTCTTATTGAAAGCTGAGGCAAACAATTCACTTAGTATGGGGGCCATATCTAGATTATCTTAAATCTCAACCTCGGTCTTCTTGTTTCTTTTTATTTATTCTGTTTTTATTTGTATTCTTAAAGTGCCTTTTTCCCCTATTTATTTTGATATCTTTTAAAGGTCTAACTCAGCTTGACTTTTCACTATTCTCATTTTATCCCGACACTTCTTGACCTCAAAAGATGATTTCTTGGCTGTTCAGTCCTTTTTCCCATTCCTTATAGCTCTCTGCTTACTTCTAATATCCTTTTTGTTTATTCATTTAGCTAGGTCTGATGCCCTTCCTTGCACGTTTTTCTTTCCAAATGGAAGCATGTTCTAGATAGCTTATGAAACTTTGCCTAAGGCTTTCCTCTATATAAAAGTCTTGTGTTTAGGCAGGATGACTTAATTAACTAGAATTTTCCTTTTTGTAATAGAGGATCTGGGGTTTTTTTTCTGTTTTAAACTGGACCTGTCAATGAACACACTTTGGTAATGTTATTTTCCTATTTTGCTGTATCTAAAATGTCTTCAGGCCAGGTGTGTATTATGATTCCTAGTTGTCTCAGTAATTCTGTGGAAACTTTCACATTTTTAAGGCCTCTTTATGAGTAACAGCATTTGTTTTCCAATATATAATTACGAAAGCAAAGTCTCCCACACTGTTAGAGTTTATAGAGCCATTGGTCTGAAACAATACTGGAGTGATTCCTCTTCACAGCCTCCCTCAGTACTGGCTTCTAAAATTCTATGAGCTTAAGATCAGCAAAATTCCTTTTTCTTTCTTTTTCTCTCTTTTTTATTTGTTTCCCCTCTTTTGTTTTTATTCTTATTTTTTCTGGGTGACTTAGCTATATACCATGTGTGACTCTGTGTCTCTTTTCGTGTCTTTCCAATCCCATTCCATAATTCTGCTCCCCTCATTTTGTTTCCCAAATTGCTTGTACATGTATGTGAAATGTTCATTTCTTTTTGCTCCTCCATACCACTAACAAGATCAAGTTTCCTACACTGACAACACACAGCCATTTCTTTACAAGTTAGACAATTTCAACTACTGTCAATATTTTCTTTCTTTGGTTTGTCTGTCTTAAACCAGTGAAATTCCTTTCTCCTTTGCTGTATCTTTTAAAAATTAATTTTTTATTTCTCATTAATAAAACTTAATATATAGGTTTCACAAATTTCTCAGTACATGTCTCTTCATCATAAAGATCTTTTTGTTTCACCAACTTCATTTTGAAAAAAGCTCTATCCATACAACCTCAGAAAAAATCCTTCCCCTGTCTACTATATCCTTACTTACTGGTTTTCTGACCCATATTTTTTACCCTGCAAATCCTTCAATCCCTTTCTCAGACATATGGAAATGATTATGTTTTCAAGTAGACTCATTCCAAGTTCACCCACCTAAAACTCCCAAGCTTTCTTTACCGTCTCTCTGAATAAAACTCTGACTCTTTGGCCCAAGTGTAGTAGCTAATGTCTTTTGGCAGAAACCCTGACTTTTCTCATGCTAATGTCCTTGTTGTAGGTCCTGGCATTAGTAACACAGATCTGGGCTTAGGACATCCTCCAAGGTGTTTAAGCAGGCAGATGTAGTGTAAAACTCATAGGCCAAATAGAGTACACTTAGCTACTCATTTGGCTTTCCAGGGCTAAAAGGCAGGATGAACAGCTTTTTCCTAATGACTTTTTCCTTCCAAGGCAATGACTGAATAATCATAGAATAGTAGAGGAGAGCTAGGAGAGGTGCTCAGGCCCCCTGATCATCTTTGTGGCCTCCTCTGGACTTGCTTCAATAGCTCCATGTCTTCCTTGTGCTGAGGATCCCAGAGGTAGATGCAGTGCTCCAGGTGGGGTCTCCTGAGCCACTTCTGAGGCAGTCAACATGTTCAAACCTCTTGAGTAATCGTGTTCTACCAGAAGACATATGCTGATGAGTCAGAAAGTATTGGGTCCCTGTGCTACCCCACTGCAATGTTTTACCAAAAGATAAAAGGAAAAGTGATAAGGTAAGTGTGCATATATTGTATTTATAGATGCTGTCTACCTTCAACTAAACAAGGATTAAAAATTGCAGCACTTAGTAGCCACACCAGAAGTCTGTGCAGTACCAGTAAAAGCTCTCAAGTCACGTTTTGTGCCTTTCACCTGACTTTCCAGGTGTTTTTCTAAAGAATCCATTTAACACCCCATCACAAAAAATTGGCATGTAAAATATGCCCTGAGTTGCAGAAACTGTCTCAAATAATCCTTGTTTGTTTAGGGAAGATTCCTTCTCAAAAAAATATTTATTCCACAAAGGGGGGTGATGTGTATTTTTCTAAACTTTAACCAAAAACATGTTCTGAAAATACATTTTCAATAAAAATAGTTTATTTTGGACTGGTACGGCAGTCATGTTTTTTAGCACATTAACAAAATGATCTAGTATTTCTGAGTCCTTGGGCATCCATCTGTTGTTATGTTTTTTTCATTGCAGAGTACATATTCAGTCAAGACCACTTAAGAGATCATTTAAGTGACCTGAATGTGAGAAGAATTCAGCTCCATGCCATTACTTTCACTCCCAACTCCTATTTCCTTCTCCTGTCCAAAGGAGACAGGACTCTGACTCTATGTGATGGCCAATCCACTTGTCCTCTTCATCTTGTTTCCTTATTCACACCCCAACGGTCCTCTTCAGGTCCTAAGCCAAAGTCTAGGTCTGGAAATGGCCATCTTCCATCAGGACCTGGAGAAGAGTTACTTCCATATATTGCACCAAGTATAGACTCATAGAATGGTTTGGGTTGGGAGGAACCTTTAAAGATCATCTAGTGCAAGCCCCCTGCAATGATCAGGGCCACCTTCAATTAGATCAAGTTGCTCAGAATCCCATCCAACCTGGCCACAAAAGTTTCCAGGGATGGGGCATCTACCACCTCTTAGGGAAACTTGTTTACCACTCTAATTTAAAAAACATCTTATATCTAATCCATATTAACCCTCTTTCAATTACCCCTAGTCCTGTTGGAAAAGGTTCTGATAAAATGTTTGTCCCTATTTTCTTGGAGCTCCCTTCAAGTACCTGAAAGGCTGCTGTAAAATCCTCCCAGAGCCTCTTTTTCTCCTTACTCTGAGCCTTCCTTCCTAAGAGAGGTCCATCCCTCTAATAATCTCCATTGATTTTTCTGGGTCTGCTCGAGCAGGTCTATGTCCTTCCTGTGCTGTATCAGCAACGTAATGCATTTGAGACCTTACCCAGCAGCAAAGACATTTGCAGCTGCTGCTGCAATGCACACCCAGGGACTGGAGATGTGTGGTTCCCTTGGGGCAAGTGTACCACACCTAGAGAACCTCTGGTCTGGAACCTCAGCTACACTAAATGCTCTGGACACAGGAATACCAATTGCATTTGTAAGGAAGTGATAATTTGATTGGAACAGCAAATAAATATATACAGAAAACATGATTATTTAATGTTGTATTGTAGTGGAATTTATTTTTTTCCAAAGCATTTCCTGAAAATAAAATTAGGCTCTGTTACAACCAGCATATTTCTATAATCTATTTTTATCACTGTAGACACTGGGGAAATAGTAAAAGTGTTTAACATTCCCTGCTCTATTGATTTAGCCTGAGCCTTTTGGAATCACTTTATAGACTCATGCAATGGTGATAGTTGTTGCTGAACAACAGGTTAGGCTGTTTTCCCTGTAACTGAGACACGAATAGTCTCTTATGTGGAGGACATTACATATTTGGCATGTAAGTATGAACTTACCCATAGTTTAGTCTCCCTTCTTGCAAGGTAAAAAGGAATTCACTGGACTAATTCTTGGGACTGCTGTATGGCTTAATAAAGCAAGTATTTAAAAATTGTCACATAACAAGATTCATGCACATGCTAATTTTTTTTTTACAGAGTGGCAATAATTAGTTACAGAATTGTACCAGTAACATTTCAGCACTGATTACTTCTACAATTTACCAGTTTTTAAACTGTGGACATATCAGCAATAAACAGAACATGGAAGCCAATGTGTGTTAACATATATTCTATGTATTATTTCGGAACACACAACCAGCCTACTTCATCATATAAAAGTAATTGCAAAGCATAAAAGTAGCTTATTAGAGTGTTTATTTAGCCACACATTTTTCCTGGGCTTTTTAATTTTGAGAAATAGCATATTAGATTCTCTTTCATTTGCTTTGCTTTCAAAAAGCACATGAACAAAATGGTAGTGTGAGCTGATTCAGCCAGGCTTTGTTTCATCAAACTAAGTCATACATGTGAACTCAAAAGAAGGTGGCTTCTCCCTTTCCCAGTATTGTTGTATGCTTTCACAAGCAAAACTTTGGGAGATGTAATAAAATAAACAGATTGTTTTTAAACAGATGTTCTTGTGCTGGTCTGCATGGGAACAGCTGATATATGAGGGAATAGTCTAAGACTCATTACAAAAATAATATTTAAATTGGAACAAGTGCTCTTGTGATTTACACCTAATGTTCTCACTCTGACAGACAGCCAAATGTTACAGAGAAAACATCCAATGCCTGTTCTCATTTTGAAGCAGCACAGAAGATATGTAGATAGAAATGTATGAAGGGTGCATGAAACGCTCCAGAGTTAGTTTTAAGATGCAGTTCAACAAGTTGTATGTAACGAGTTTGATTACAGCTACCCTCCAACTTTTTAAAAACCATATATATTTTTAGTAACTAACGTGGCTTTAAGACTAGGTATTTAATGAGTGTTTAGGAGAGATAAATATTAAATTTCTTTTGAGTTTGACTCCTGAGCTACCATTCAAATAACCCGGTCCAACAGGGCCCCAGGGAGCTCAGAGCAAAGAGCTCAATGCTGTATCAAATTTTGTGTCAAAATGCTTCAAAATGTCTCCCATACTAACTGCCAAATCTACACTCCAATGAAAGATCACCCACCTATTGAAAGCACTCCTTGAGTGCCCAAAGAGGAGAATGAGAATCTTCCAGAAGGAAAATCATTGTGGGAGATATCCTATAGAGTGGTGAATCTCTGATGGACACCATTAGCATGAGAAAAGCTTGTCTCACAGAGACTAGAAGAGCAGGTGAGTGCAGGACGTGTATGGAATTGTAGAGGGAAATTAGGAGAGCTGTTCCTGTGGATCTCCTGCTAAACTGGAGGAATAAAATGTGCCAGGGCCATGCTAAATGGAGGGACACACCAGTTCCCCACCATCCCCAGTTCGTAAGGATGTGAGGCTGTCAGTCAGCATGCAGAAAATCTTATTCCTGGCAAAAAGTGTGCTGCTTAGATTTAAGATAGGTTATTTATATCAGCCCACAGTTCAGGGGAGTAGTAAAGAGCTAAATTCCTCCAAAGAGTGTTTCAGTAAGGGGAAACTTATAAAATACCATCTCATGGTTCATCATTAGAGTACTAGTAAATAAAGATGTAAGGATATATTATATGCTTACATATGTAAGCATATATGTTAAGAAGTATGTATAATCTTTTATTTCACTTGAAAAACCCATGCCATGTGGTATGCATTCTCTTCATACACGCACTCATAGTCTGAGGTCTTGGGTAGTACTATAAGAGCCTAGAAAAGAAAAAAGATTAAAAAATCTAGAAATGGCCTGCATTGAAAAAGAATTTCTCAGATTTATTTTATCAACTCAGACATTTCTTAGAGCACTGCAAGGAGTTTTTGTAGAGGTTGACTTAGAAATCAGGTCTGGTGGCAGGTCCTATCTCCTGCCAAATACCTCAGTGGGTCATGTCGTGCAGTGATGGCTACTCTGGACTTTAATGAAGATTTTGGATAATGTCTCTGGAGTGGCTAGTGCAGAGAATGATGAAAATGCCTGTGCCTGTGCCAGTATGGAGCCAAACCAAACATACATAAGCCTGAGATAGCCTAGAGTTGATCTTATGACCAAATTTCCAAATAACACTCAAAATATAACAACTTCCTTTTCACTCACTTAAAAAAAAAACGAACAACAAACTCGACAGAACTTCTTAGAAAAGTTAGGGGAAAATTATACCTGGTGAGAAAATGTTGCCCGATCCCTTAACTAGATGTCTGGAAATCAGTCAGCCCCTGAGACAATCCTGGACTAGAGGTCTTATTCCTTTATCTTCTTTATCCACAAGTCTAGTTCATATAACTACAAATCAAAACTCAAACTCTATCTTTGAAGACACAGAATTATATTCCAAATATTTTTAGTTGCCTTTATTGTTTGGCAAGAGATGACAACCTTGGATAACATTATTCCAGTGTGCTCTAGTCTGAAGTTTGCAACAAAATTCTTCTTTTCTGCTGCATTTTTCTTTTTAAAACAGGGAATTTTCAGGAACATTGGTGATTTAAATGGCAAAACATTTGAGCCCATTTTGCTTCCTAGTTTTCCCTCCTAAACATATAATTCCATAAGACTGCTGCCAGATGGCACATGCAAGTGCTCTCCAGACACAGTTCTCCAAAGCCCAAAGCCCACTCAAGAAAAGGAGAAGGTAGAATTTGCCATTTGATCTCTGTGTCATTGGCTTTCTCATAACCTAGGGAACAATACAGGAGGTTTTTCATACTTCTAGCAATCTGGATTTAAATAATTATTCCATCCATGAACAAGTGAGGGTAAAAACATTAATAAAGAACTATATGTTTTTCATAAGTACATAATTTTTCCACATTATCCAGAGGACAAGAAAATGCTACCTGATTCTTACACTTGTTCACAACTCTTTCTCTGGCCTAACTTTGTTGATTGTCATCTCATGTCAATTAATTTTATGTTATTTAACATGTTACGTGTCAAAGAGATATTAAATAACAGCAACACTTCAATGTGAAAATACTTAAGCCTACATTCTCTAAGAAAAGTGTAAGGTCCTTTAGCTACAGCTATGAAATATAAAAGTGTTTGAAGTTAGATTTATTTTGCATATGCAAATATCTTTTAGTGCTGGCTAAAATAGTGAGAATGCAGTACCATTCTTGAAAAAGGATTAATATATAATAAAAAATGTAGAAGAAATGTGCCAATGAAAGAGGTCTTGGCAGAAATCTTTGCTAATATTCTGACTATCTTCAGTTGGTGCTGTGACCAGACAGAGTGTGAGTATATGACAAAATTCGCCCTGTTGTCCAACCCCTGAGACATCCCCAGTGAGGACTTGGCCCTCCACGTCACTTGCCTGGTGGTCTTGTGGAAACAGAAAAGCAAAGGATAGGGCTGGGGAGGGCTGGTGGGCTTCTGAGTCTCATCCTCCCCAGGGATCAGCAGAAGAACAGAAAAATATGACCGTTGGGTCATCTGCATTATCACTGGGTAAAAAGCCCATTGGGTGAAGTTTGAAAAATCTAGGTTTCTCTACTGAATATCCTGGGAGACTCAGGACATCAAGAGAAAGGTGAATTTGCATAGGTTCCTTCTCATTTCTCATAGATTCGCTTTCCCTTTCTGAAAGACTACAAGGCTACTGTCCCTTCATTGACTGGGAAGGGAAGGGAAGGGAAGACAAAGAGCCTCACCAGACTGACACCTTATGTGAATCTCCTTCTAAGCTCCTTTATAAAATAAACACTGAAATTGGGTCAAATAACTACCCCATGTGGCCATACTGACATGTTGAGACATGATATCCTTTCTCATTCATCCCTCCCTCACAGTAAAACTACATCTAGACCTCTATGTTTTCAAGGTCAAAGAGATGTGTCATGTTCTCCAGGCAGAATTTAGTGGGGTAAGTAAAAGACCCAAGTGATGATAAGGTTAGTTAGCTATTTAGTTAGTTCTCAGGGGTTTTCACTCCCATGTTTTTTTCTTCTTCAGGAAAATGTTGTGTCCGGTGCAGATGAAAAATAGCAATGAAGTTTCAATTGTAATAATATCTTTCTTTGAATTTAAAAATGGTGCCTTAGTCATAGGTCTGATTCCTGTGTTTGCATTCTGAATCATTTCTACTTGGTTTATTGACAACAATAACATTTTGCTGCACTTTATTTTCTCAGAAAAACACGAAAGATAGAACTGCATATTCAGATCTATCTTTTCCTTTCCAAATTTGAGATTGTGAGGACCCTATTTCATGTCATTATAGTAAGCAGCAGTTTTGGCATTATTTACGGATAATAAAATATAGGACTTTCCTCTGCTTTCCTAAAATAGCAACAAAATTTACCTGAGATGCAAAGTTTAACAGCAACAGTGCTATCCAGTAGTTTCTTCCACATGGAGCTAACATTAAGTTAGGATGTGGAAATTTTGGGATGAATTCATGATAGTAAATGAAAAACAAAAGAGATGGACCAGACAAATACATTCAGGTATGGGTAAGAGATGTTCTACTACAATTCCTCAGGGTTCAGTAGCTAATCTTAAATAAAGAACTTCAGATTTTGCCACTCAGTTTTTCCATGGGGATGGAGTTTGAACCTATCAAATCTCCTTCCAGTTTTCACTTGCCAATGTCAGTGTAGTACAGTCATTTTCAAATGATTTACTCTTCTTAGCGCTGGCTCCATTTACTTCTAAATACGGCACTTGGTATTAGTTTGGGATAATTGGGTTTTTTTCCAGATTTTAACACACTTGTGCTAAGTTCATTACAGAGTATGTTTATCTTTTCAAGTAATTTTCAGCTTTTGAAGCAGCGAAGCTGTAACTAAGTACAAAAAAAAAGAGCAAAAAGATCTCTTTTTTACTAATGCTACCACAGGTGTGTGAGTAACAGTACTGTCCTTCAAAACGGTAAACTGATGAGTTTGCTGGAAAACTCAGGTTTCCTCCAGTTCAAAGAGAGATGAAAACATGAAAGAACAGAACAAATAATTTTGAGTACAAAACTTGGTGTAACACAAATTAAATGTATTGATTTTTTCAGCTTGCTAATACTCTTTTATTATTTTAAATTGCCTAGTTAGAAATATTTTAGAATGAAATGGGGTATTTCCAGTTAATCTTAGTAAAAGGTTGGTGTTTCTTCTTAAGACAATCCATGCATTACACTGCATTCATTTGTCCAACTGCTAATATAAATTATGATCTGTTGAAGTGATCTCTCTTGGCAAGATATAAAACTGGCAAGGATTTCTGGACAGTTGAGAACATTTACTTTATGAACAAGTACACTGTTCTGTGTACCAGCACTCACTGCATTGCATTTAACAGTCCTGTGAACATAATATGACTTTCTGAGAGTTTTAACTAACAAATCTTTTGCTGAGAGCATATAATACTTACAGTGATTGGGGGTTCTGTTTTGTAAGGGTTGATAAGTTTCTTTAAAAATTCTGAGAGAGAAATCCAGCTAATTTGACCATGAAGAAGGGAATGAATGTCATCCATCTCCTTTACCCTGTACACCATATTTAAGCTTAGCGTAATGACCTGCAATAAAATTATGGTCACATTTAAAGACCAGACATGGTTCGACTTCTGTGGATCCCAGTGGCATCATTAACATGTGGTCTTCTCTGTTGTTAGGGAAAAATTCTGCTAGCACTGGTTATTAACTCACTGGTTAAGTTAATAATTACTTTCAGGTTAATATCTTGTGAATATGGGTGGGTGACAACAATAGTATTTTTTTTGTGGAAAATCTTTTAGAATCGCTAATTTACTCTGGCTGATAATTAGCCCCACAAGGTGGAGATGGATGTAAGATCATATCCTGACTGATGAACACTGAGGCCTGTATTAAGAAGAGACTATCTGTCATTGGGTTGGTGTACATTGTTTTTACACTGTCTTTTTAATCTTTGTCTTGATTGAAGACTATTCTGAGAAAACTGGACCTTTCTTATGTCTTGGAAAGTAAAATGTTACCACATATAAGCAAAATAATGCAAAAACTTGTTACCTTTTTCTGCGCCTGTATTGCAGCATTTTTATTTTTACAGCTCTAAAGAAACATGCTGAAAATCTACGAATGCTTTTCTGAATCTGTGCATAATTTAAAATGATGTTTTGGAATGGAAAATCTTGTTAGAAAAATACTCATAAAATCTGACTTTGTATGTCATTATATTTATGACACCACCATTCACTGATGGCACAGTACAGTGATTATAAACACAACAGTCAGAGTTTAATCATTCCCATCAGCAGTGATTTCACTCATCCTCAGATGTCCTTAAATGTACCATCTTCAAGCTGACACAGCACAAACTACCAGTATTGTGCCTATTTGAGAAATGAGACCCTGTACTCTAAACTGGGCTGCTTAGTAACTTGCAACCCTAAATTGAAAGTAACTAAAACAAGCTACATGGTCACCACATAACTCCCAGTATAATGTTTTTCTCTGCTAGAGAAAGTACACAGGCATGAAAAACAGTTCAAAGTAAGGTTAAATGGAACATGAAACAGTTGTTTAATCAGTTGCATTTGTGCTTGCAAGTCACTAAGTATCACTGACCCAGCATCATTTTGGAAAATGAGATTTTCCTATAAAATTTGAAACTGAGTACTTGACTAAGTATAATCAGTAAAGATCACATAAGACTCTGTAGGGGAGCAAAGTTATTTTCCTGAAAGTTTTAGCTGTATGCAAACTTGGATGGCTGTACTCAGCCTTCTTACGTTTCTGCTGATAATTGACAGGAAATGCTCTAGTTTTTAATCTATTGGTTTAGGATTTTTCTGTTTTGGCTTGGTTTGGTTTAGGGTTTTTTGTGGTGCTGCTTTATTTTTTTCCCTGGTGTGATCTGTTAGAAGTAGTTATCTGCTGGTACAGCTAGATTTGGCACACATTGATGAAAAATCAGTTCAAGATAATGGCATTGGATTGTCAGGTTTATATTTGAGTGAGTAGATGTGAATATTGAATGCTCACCTTCCCATTTGTATCTGGAGTTTGCACCTGCAAGCAACTGTTTGCCAATAGTTGACTTTCTGGCAGATCTGGTTGCTGTCATTTACTCCTGTATCTGACTTAGGAATTTTAGTTTCCCTAATTTTTAGTGTGGCTCAGGTGATGTGAACATCTGTGGTGTTCAGTAAACTGAAACTGCAAACAAACAAAATTACAGGTGAAATAATTTGCCTGAAGAATTAAAATATTTGGAACACACCCTTTGAGATGGCTCTTAAAAGACTGAGCAAGATCTCAGTGTGGAGAGATACTATTTGTATATATGGCTCATAAAACACTAGATAATCTTCCTAGTTTAGGGTCATTATGCAGTATGAAATAGTTATTAGCAAATTAATGAAAAGAGTACACATAGCAACAATGCAAGAATAGAGTCCAGATGAAACCCCAGTGTAATCAGTGGGCCTTAAGTGATTTCATATGAGCTCTTTCTATCTCCATTTAGTAACTTATGTGAGTGCTTACAATAATTTTGTGAAATCACTCTGATTAGCTCTATATCAAAATGTTTGATAAAACAATGACTTTGTTTTACTAAATTAAAAGGATTTTAACATCGGAATTTATTCTATTTTATGAACTTGGACTTTGATGAAGAAAGGAATGTAGTTTTCTTACCAAAAATTCAGAATTGTTGTATACAGCTGGAAAAAAAACATTCATAAGGGCATCAAAAATAATATTGTGCTCTGTCTTTTGTTAATTCAGAATGTGGAATTCCAATTTGCATTTGCATCACTTGGCAAACCCGCTGTAAAAACAAACTCAACACCACCATTCCTCTTTTTTAAGATATTTTTGTCTCGGTGTATTACCAGAGATCTTTGTCAGAGATCTTTGCTTGAGGTCAAAGAAGCCATTGTATTGCCTGTATTCATAAAAGGGTAAATAATCTAACAGGACATCATACAAGATTGACATGAGTTGAAGGTGTCTCCTTTACTCTTTGCCTGTTCTTTCCAAATTGAATGCAGATGTATTTAGGGGAAAACTACTGATGACAGGAATGATCTCAAAATGAAGACATAAAAGATTAGCCCTTCCAGTGACAATAATTTTAATCCAGGTGATATAAATAATTGAAATTAATTTCTCTTGACTCTTTTAGCCTCAAGGAATAAGTGCCACAAAATGAGTTGAAACAAATGAACAATAAAATATTTTTGCCCAAGTCCAAGGTTTTAACTAAGAATCAAACTTGATAAAACCACTGCCACCATTCTGTTCAGCACTAAGAAATGCCTTTTACCCATCCTCTTTGCCTCCTAAGATATGGTTTCCCTAGAATTCTTCCAATCAGTAGTTCATTGACAAATAAAAAGTGCCATTTATCCTTCTTCCCTGATGAATGTTCGTATTGAGTCATTGCAAAACTTGTAAAAGCCAGTGACTCCCTCACACTTTGCCTAAAATGGAGATAGTTCATTGAAGTTTTTTAAGTAGATCACAGGACTGAGCTACATTTCTTTTATCAATTAAAAAAAAAAAACCCCAAAACAAACATAGAAACTGATATGAAAATTCTTTAATATGGAAGAACTCTTCAAGTGCAGCACCATGTGTTGTTTGCTCTCTATATGCTGTACTTGCCACCTTGTGTTGAAGGTAAGACTTTTATATATTGTTTAAGAAAACATTTTGCAAGTCACATTTGATGCAGGGGCTGCATTTATCAGTTTATATAGGAAATGCAAAAGAAATGAAAAAAGTTGATCTATCCAGATTCCAAAGTGAATGATGTATCTGCACCTAAACTGCCAACACTCAAGAAAAAAGCTTATGTGAGGCAAAAATTCCAGAGGTAATCAGTATAAAAAAAAATTGTCTGATGCTAGTGGCTTTCTCTTTGTCTCCAAGTCATTAGGGTTAGACTTGCCTGAAATCCTTATAACAGCACTTCCTAAGAGAAGAAAATATTTAACCATGAGCAGCAAAAGAAAAATAGGAGTCTCATTTCTTCCAATGTAACTCTGACACCATGCTGAATATTGCTATATTTTACACATCACATTTCAACTGTGGCTGTTGAACCATGGGAAGAAGACAAAAAGAAGGGGGAAAAGTACACGTAGCACAAGCTGCAGACAGCTATCCTTCACACACGTACACAGGGGGGTTCCTCATCTGCAACGCCTGTGATTGCTTTCTTATCCTTATGTGAGAACGGCCAAAGCATGGACAATGACACCTCAGAACTGGACAAAAAATTGAAATCTTTTTCTGATTTCCAATCTCTCCTTATCACAGGGCAGAGTATTCTGTAAAAGGTAAGTGTTCACATTTCTCACAATCTTTGTTTCAAGCACACCAGGTTAAATTAGAATCACAGGAGTCAAACAAACATGCAGAGATGTTTTTTCCTCTATAAAAAGTCCCTTAGATAGCAACTTCACAGAATATAATTATATATGGATAAGTACTCTATTTTCTCACAGACAACTAGTAAATGGAAGTGGTGTTTTAAATGTAGAGTTGTACAAATCAATGCTTTTTAATGTCATTTGACTACTTTGCTTATGGACAAAACTAAACTATAACACATTTTGAGCAAATAATTTTACCATCTGAAGCATAGCCCTGACAGCACAGCATAGCAGGCTCTTCAAAGGTTTTGGGAACCAAAACATGAAAGCATGTCAGAAATCAGAGTAACTTGACCTAAGTACAAAGAGAGTTAACGAGTTCTTCCTAAAATGGGAAGAAGCCTTCTGTAGATAGAGGGATCTTTCCCCTGGGTTCTAGGGTCATAGGGTTGAGATGAAGTTCAAAGTCAGACAAAGTCAATATCTTTGACCTTCCCACAGCAAAACAAACACTAATGGTGAGTATCAGTAACAGTTCAATAGCAATGAATGTTTTTCTTAAAGGACAGGGTAGAGTCAGAGACTTTGCTCTCCCTTTCTGAGGGTAAGCTTGTTCCACTGCTGGAAGACTGCACTGTTAAGTCAGTTCAGAAACTGAATGATGTCAATGTATCAGTGTGACAAGAGTAGCTCCATGGACATGGAAAACAAAGAAGGAAGGATTTGGATCTTCTCAGTCTTGAAGTTACTAAATACAAAAGCCAAGTTTTTGACTTTCCAAGCAAGAGGAAAATCTTTAGAGAAGTTATCTGTCCATACTGATTCCTTACCTACTTTTTCTTTATCATTTGCTTAAACAAGTATTTCTTCATGGTGAATTTTTCTGAGTTGGTACAAAGGTTTGACACTGACATTTTTGTAGAATTTCTTCTATACCATCTGTCATGTTTGCTTTTCATTTGCTACCTATAATTAATTTTACTTGCCTTTAATCACACTTTTTGTCCCTATCTCCTTGATTTTTATTATAAAACTTTCATGTAGATTTTCTGAAACAACTTTAAGTCTTGCCTTTCTAAGATTTTGATTTACCTTTACACTCAGTAAGTAGGAATCCTCTTTCTCACTACATTTTTAATGCTTTCTCACTAAATTTTAACTGGGATTTTGGGATACTTTTAAGCTTTTTTTTTTTTTTCTGCAGTTCATCTATAGCCATGACCTATGCCTGTGCATCTCACTTATAATATAAAAAGGCTTCATCAAATGGTTGTTCCAATCTCAGGAGGAAACTCTCTCTGCAATACTTCTCACAAGAAATGCACACCAAATGACACTGGTTGCTGCTGCATTCTGTCTGGTATAGCAAATGCTGTCTTCATGTTTAGAGAAGTTCTAATCTTATTTCGTTACAACTGCAGACTAGATCTTTCTAAAACAAAATGCCTGTTCAACAGCAGGGCACAGTTTACTTGCTTTCATACTACACGGAGCCTTTGTTTCTTGAAAACCAGAGCTTCCTGCTTCATTTTTCTTTTGTCTTAAGTCTCTTTGAAACTGCCACCTTTTTGACTTCATGTTGCCTATTTCTGTGAGGTTATTCTTTACAAGTTCACTACTGTAATTGTATTGTCTTGCTTTTCTTTCAAGAAATTGATCTGGCTTCGTGCTGCTACCATAGAATCACTGAGGCTGGAAGTCTCAAAGCATGGTCACCTCCCAGCTCAAACCAGGCTGCTTGGGGATTTGGCCAGTTGGGTCCTCTAAGTTTCCAAGAAGCCAGATCATACAAGCTCCCTGGGTGACCTGTTTTGTTGCTGTCCTGCCCACATAAAGGAAAAGTTTATTGTGGCTGAACTTCTTGTTTCAATTTATATCCATTTTCTTTTGTTCTTCTGCTGAGCACTTCTGAAGATACTGGCTCCATCTGCTCAGTTACCTCCACATAGCTTCTGCCAGACCAGCTTCAGGTCTTCCCCAAACCCATCTCTGCTTCAGGCTGAATAAGGCCTATTCTTATCCTCTTCGTACAAATGCTCCAGCCCCTGATCATCTTGATGGCCCTCTACTGAAGTCACTCCATCTTACTGGTGTCTTTCTTTTAATGGATAGGGTGTGTCTGAGGAAACTGGATGCACTACAGTGGTCTACATGTCGCCTAAAATCTGTCAAGTACAAGTGAATAATTACTTCTGCTAATACATCCCAGGAAGCTGTCAGCCTTTGATGTGAAGACATGAGGCTAGCTTATATTCATTTGGTCTACCAAGGCCTCAGGTCCTATTCTGCACAGCTGCTCCTTGTCAGTATCCTAGGAAGCCCAGCTTGAATCAAAGGTTTCTTCCCAGCTGAAGGATTTGGCATCTCTCCTTGCTTAAATCCCACTGGTGCATTTCTTCACCTGTCTACAATTTTTTTACAACTTTTTCCAGCTTCTTGACTTCCAATTAAACACCATAGGGCTTCCCCACCTTCTATGCAGTTGGGGTTTCAGCATCTCTGATGAGCGTTTGTCATCTTCCCAGACACTGCATTCCTGATCTTTGTTCCTCATCTCCTCCACGTGGCAGCCTGGCTCCTCAAAAATTGCACAGCTGCTGCAGGTGACAATGTGGTCTCCCACAAGGTCAGCCTTTAGGCTCCCTCCAGAGCCCTGCCAGGAACAAGGCCTCCTCTTTCCCAGGTGCAGCTGCTTGACATTCCCAAATCAGAAGGTAAAGCCAAGATAAAAGACGTATACGTGTTTTAGTGTAAACAGCCAAATAAGTATTTAGCAGCTGATAGATTTGGTAGAAGAAAAATTGTGGAATAGCCACCCTTTCCCAGCAACAGTTGCTCTAAAGTTTGTAGGAGACTGTCTACAGCTCCCCAAAGATGTTAGAAAAACGTCTCAGAAGATACAGAAGAAGAACCTGGAAACTACTCTGCAAACTATCTTGTGTCTCAGCTTCAGTTTTGCATATTTTAACAGTTCTTGTTTATGTTAAAGTCACATTCTCCTAGAATCTCATTCTCCATTTTGGGTCTCTGAATCTTACTACAATTCAGTCTTGAATTAGGGATTCCACAAAACCTCAAAAATTACATATTAAATTTGAGCATCTCAAATCTGTTGTAAATGCTTGAAAAGTTTCATCCTCTCTTTAAGTTTTCATAAGAAACTGATATATTTAAAAGACTCTTTCTCTCTAGGAGTTCTGTTTTCCTAAAATATCTGTAGTACTGGCTGATAACTGCCTTATGCCATTTCACTTTTCTGAAATAATAAATGCTTCTCATACCTCTGGCCCAAGAGTACATGGATAAAAAGGAAAATATCTTCTGCTTATATTATTTTTAAAATTTAGTTATTCATCCTTAAGAAGATATAAAATTCATGCTCAACCTTTCTGCTGTATTTCTGAGGATTACTTACTGCATTAAATTATTTAGCTTATTAGCTACTAGGCATTTAATAACTTGCCACTTCAAATTTTGTGTTTTAAGAAACTCTTCCTCCATTTCTTTAGACAGTGGTCTGTGGGAAACTTGTGTCACATTGCGTGACAACATAATACCATAAAAATATTGTGAAGGTGAGAAATAGATATCTACGCAAGCCTCTCACAAGAAAAAAAAAAAAAATTGCAATACTCAGGCAGTACATCATTCTCTTCCAGGCCTAAAAAGGTTATCTGTTTAGTGCAAACAGATGAGATAGAAAAAGACAGAAAAGGGCATCTAAAGACACAGATTTAGAATCTTGCCTGAAGTTGTAAGCAATAAACTACACAGCCCAGAGTCACAAAGAAGGCCAGCAACTCATCCAGAAACTGATGACACATTTTCTGCTTTGAATAAAATGAACTGGTCACTAAACTCTGTATTCTTTGAATATTTAGAAACTTTTTCAGTTTTAAATTTAGTTTATTTAAGACAAGTTCATTTGGGCACATTCAGGTCAAACATAATTTAGAAGGTTGTTTTGCTCACAGGATTTGAGTATGAAAGAAGAAGGTGAACAGCTTTCCAGATTCCTGGAGTGTATGTAACACATGTTCCTGACACAACTGGTGAGGGAATCAAGCAGGAAAGAGTCCCCAGTGGACCTGTTGTTTTTGAACAGAGAAGGATTGGTGGGTGATGTTGTGGTCAGAGGCCATCTTGAAATGAGAGTTTTCAGCTATCAGAGAAATAAAGAGGGGCATCAGCAGCCCTGCCACCCAGGACTTCCACAGGACAGACTTTGGCCTGTTTAGGAGACTTGTTGACAGAATCCCCTGTGAGGCAGTCCTGAAGGGCTAAGGAGTCCAGGAAAACTGGACATTCTTCAAGAAGGAAACACTAAAACACAGAAACAGGCCATCCTCATGTGTGGAGTGGTAAGATAGCGGGGAAGACGACTGGCCTGACTGGACAGAGAGGTTTGGCTGAAGCTCAGGAAAGTAAGGAGAGGCTGTGACCTTTAAAAGAAGGGGCTGTCAGCTCAGGAGGACTACAAGGATATTGTGAGCTTAAGCAGACAGAAAATTAGAAGGGCCAAAGCTCAGCTAGAACTTAATCTGGCTAGTGTCATAAAAGACAATAAAAAATGTTTCTATAAATACAAAGCAACAAAAGGAGGACTAAGGAAAATCCCCTTGTAATGCCTTTTTTGCCTCATTCTAGAATATCATTGCAGTTGTTTTCTGGGTACTGAGTCCCCTGAGCTTGGAGACAGAGATGAGGAGAAGAATGAAGCCCCCAATAACCACAGGAAAATGGTCAGCGAACTCCTCTACCACTTAGACAGACACAAGTCTATGGGGCCGATGGGATCTACCCAAAGGTGTTGAGGGAGTTGGGGGAAGTGCTCTCTGAGCCACTTTTACCAGCAGTCCTTGCTAACTGGGGAGGTCCCAGCTAACAGGAAGTTGAAAAATGGGACTGGATGCTGTTGCCTATTTAGATATCAGTAAAGGTTTCGACACCATTTCCCACAGCACCCTCCTGGAGAAATTGGTGGCTCATGGCTGGATGGATAAAAAAAACTGGCTGGATGGCAGGGCCTAGAGAGTACTGGTGAATGAAGTTATATCCAGTTGGTGTCTGGTCACAACTGGTGTTCCCATGGTTCAGTGTTGGGGCCAGTTCTGTCTAATATCTTTATTGATGACTGTCTAATATCTTACCCAATTTAGGTTGGGTATTGAGAAATTTTTTTCACTGAAAGGTTTGTCAAACTTTGGAACAGGCTGCTGGAGATATTTAAAAGACACGTAGATGCAGCGCTTACAGACCTGGCACAGTGGTGGACTTGCCAGTGCTGGTTTAATGGTTGGATTTGATGATCTCAGAGGTCTTTTCCAATCTAAATGATTCTATGATCCTCTGCTTCTAAAATGAATACTCTAAAGGTTGGGAGAATTAGTGCAGAATATGCACACCCATTCTACAAAATGGGTGTGCATATTCTGCACACTCAAGTTGCTACATATCTTTGCTTCGTATAGAAAAAGAAATATTAGAAGTGTTGAAAGTGACATAATGCTAGAGTAAGAACCAGACTGGCAGATAACAAATGTTGAACACCCACTAAAATATTATTCTTTTTCATTTCAGTACTCTTCAAAGTTCTAAGAAGGATGCTTCAATCCAGCAGAAATGAAACATGAACTTCTGCACTTGGAGTGAGAAATGCTGCTTTTTTTAGTATTGGTATAAACTGGATTTTTCAACTCCATTTTCAATTATAGAGATGCTTAAAACACCATATAAAGACACTACACCATCAAAGAGCTATGCAAGAACAAAAAATAAAGCTTATGTGTGATTATGATGATCGCACAAGACAAGCACTGAAGACACTACTCTGATGCTTAGGGAGATTTTGTTTTATAATTTATCGATCCAAAAAAATTAAGGACTGATGCATTCATCTGTTTTCATTATGCTGGTTATGATAAGATTCCTAAGCAATGCCCAGAATAGTGAAATGTGACACAATAACCAAAGGAAACTCTGGAAAATATATGCTTGAAATGACAAATACACTTAGCCTAGTAAATTCTTAACCCTTCTGTTTCCCTTCTCTGTGACCAGTGGTTTCTGCTGATGTGTCAGTGAGAAGAGTACTGACTTTATCAGTACCTCAAAGTGTGCTAATTACCTCATTTCTAAGAAATGTTATATTATGACTGGCAACAGCTCTTTAGCATTCACTCTACTCGGCAGGAATTTCTTGGCAGAGCAGAGTTCTTGATAGATGTAATTAGCATTTCCTCTCATTATAAATAATTGTTCCTCATTTTCTACTAATTCTTTTCTAGGCTATTGATAAATTTCCAGTAACAACAGACAAACCTGAGTAAGCTGGGAGCATCTTTCTTATGAGGAGAGATTGTGGAAGCTGGAGCTGTTTAGTCCAGAAAAGAAGACTGAGAGGGGACCCCATTAATGCATATATATATATATCACAAAGGTGGGTGTCAAGAGGATGGTGACAGACTCTTTTCAGTGGTGCCCAGTGACAGGACAAGGAGTAATGGCCATAAACTAAAAGACAAGAAGTTCCATCTCAGCATGAGGAAGAATTTCGTTACCTGAGGGTGGCAGAGCACTGGAACAGGCTGCCCAGTATGGGTTGGAGTCTCCCTCTCTGGAGACATTTGAAGCCCATCTGGACTGTTCCTCTGTTACCTGCTCCAGGTGACCCTGCCTTGTCAGGGAAGTTGGACTAGATGATCTCCAGAGGTCCCTTCCAACCCTAACAATTCTGTGAAATTGCTTCATGAGTCTTCCATATGCCAGTTTTGTTATTGTTGCCACCCAACCCTGTGCCACTGGCTACACAGTATGTTAAGGATATTAATGTTTGGGTTTGGTGAAAGTTATATTTTACCTTGTTTGGAAAAAAAAGTATAATGCTGAGAATATGATTGTCCATACCATACTTATTCTATCTTCTTTCTTTGAAGCATTTATCTTTGGTACAGTTTAAAATACTGGATAGGACTCAGTTGGAGATGAAGCCACCAAAAGTATGTCTATATATAATCTGAGTGCTTAAACCTCCAGTGTAATTAACAAAGATATAGTCAACACAATCAGTGATGTTCAGAGTTATTCAAGCAACTTTCCAGGGTATGTGTCTGATGTGATTTGAGAAATATGAATGTGTGAGGTTTTTTAAACTTTACTATGCCTGGAGATACAGAACAGGAAAAAAACCCTGCATTTTTAGACTTCAACTGTATGAATTATTGTCTGCCACTACAGATATAATATCAAATGTCTCAAATCCTTGGCAGGTATTGTCAAGTTATTCAGAAGTAAAATAAATTGTAACAAATATTTCAAGCTTAATTGCCTAATATTAGCAATCTGCATAAAATTATTTTGCTGTAAATATGCTATTCTTAAATTACAATTCAGCTTTTATAAATTCTTAATTCATTTACTAAAATATATGTCACTCAACATGATGAAGTTCATCCCACTTTGTTGAGCAATGGGTAATCACCTATTTCTCAGAAATTCAGGATTTATAGTCTTAATGAAATGAATACACTGCAGAAAAACCATGACTATTGTGAGTCATCACTTTTATTGTGCAGTGAAGGTAAAGATGCTACATTTAATAAATTTATATCCTGTTCTTTTTGACCCACGCCTTTGTACACCCAAGCCTTTGTCATAGACTTATGGCCTAGATCTAGACAAAATCTAGATCTTATGCTAATATGTTATGTTGCCATTTCTCCTTTTTTTCCTATGCATGAGCACTGGTTCTGTGAAAATGTAAATATTTTCTAGTGAAACCTTGAAATCTAGTCCATTTCCTAGAACTGAGTCTTTCAGAAGATAAACTGAGTTATTTTTCTTTCTTAGTTTCCTCTACATTCTTTTTCATTCTTGATGATATAACTTTTCTCACTGGTAAAATTTGCCGACAGTAAGTACAAGAATAATTGCCCTTTATTTTTTTTCCAGACTGCTCAGTAACCATTTTGGGGCCATCTTGGCTGGCACATTCTGTTCTTAATTTGGTTTACAGCTATTTTGACTCATTCAAAGTCTCACTAATGCTCTGTCTCTGGCCCATAATGGTGTTTTATCACAGGTCTGATTGTTTGCTTTGTCTTTTTGGAGATGGCTGAAGAGTCAGGAAATAGTTCTTTTTGTGTATGTTGCAGATGGTTCCATGCACTTCTTATTTTTCTCCTTGCAGATGTCTTTCATGTGTTTTTTCTTCATTCCTCTTCATTTTAGACATTCCTCTCCTTGGCATAGACCTTCATGAAAACTTCAGTGTGGCTTCATTGGTCTTGCTTGCTAAATTTCATTGCATATCTGGTGATTAACTCTTCCAGAAGAAAACTGAACACGCATGTCCGTGTGATTGTCTTCACTATCTGACTTATCAAGCCTGAGAGTTATTATCACATTTTCACTATTTGCAACTCCTTCTTAACAACTGAGCAGTACAACACACTTGGGTTGAGATGCTCTCATGTTCAAGGCCTTTCACATTCACAGTAACTTTTGGCAATAACGCTTATTAGCTTTGCTCGTGACATTTTTTTTTAACATTTAGGTGAGTAGCCACACTGACTGCTTGTTGACATAGAAACAAATAATTAGACAGTAAGAGAAATAAAAGAATTTTCTCATAAACCGGTCTGTTTGTAGGGAAATACAGCTCAGTTTTACAGATGTGAAAGCTATGGCTATTTCACATTTGCTTGTATATCCTTACTGTTCTGTCTAACGCCCTGTATTGTAAGAGCCTCCAAGTACTGCCATGAGGTATGAGGAAATAATTATAGCACTCTAAAATGTGACTAACTAGTAAAATCTACCCTCTGAACTTCCTGACATGTTAAGTTGGTGTCTTCCCTTTGATAACTCATTGAAATCAAAGGACCTGCGGCAACTCAAAGGAGCTGAGAATTCTTATTGTATTCAAACAATGGGAAGACAGTTCCTGACATTAACACGAACAAATATGAACTTCATTTCAGAAGAAAGAAAATTGAATGAAACGAATCATCCAACATCTAGTCTTGCAAGGACAAATTATGTCTTCAAGTTTCTTGTATAATCATGCAAAGGAATACCTGCAGCTTAAGTAGCAGTTTTGGGCAGGCTGGGCATACATGCAGTAATGTAACTAATTATGCTACTTTATACTTAACACCTTTCATCACAAAGTACACTATCAAACACTAGTCATTTGATCCTTACGACATGTCTGTAGAAGGCTATTATACTGTTGTAGAGATTGCACACAGAGATTAAATGGTTTGGGTTAGGCCACACAGCAAGTGAGCAGCAGAGCCAAAAGGAGAGCGTGAGTGTTGGCTTCCAGCCCTGTGCTCCAACTACTGGACTGCACTTCCTTAATACTTAAATCCCATATTGCTTCTCTAACAGAGCTACTGAAACTTTTGAGCCCCCCTAAGTTTCGGTGTAACATCAAACTTCTTGTGTGTCTCCTAGCTCCCTTATGAAGTCACAAACCGGTGTAACAGCACTTTTAAGCGCCTCATTTCACAGGCTGCCCCGGTCGCCCAGCCCTGGCAGGGGGTCAGCCTGACATTGTGTAGCTCCCATACGCTGTCCCCAGTACACAATTGCTGGCTGCTGCTGCTTTTCTGCTCGCTTTCGTCATGGCCGCAGTGTTATGCCCTTAGCTGTGCCGTGTGAGTGGCTGGACCATTCTGTGCTTAAAGAATTCCAGCTATAGGCTAGCAAATGGGAAACAGATGTCTCCCTGGCACTGCCGGGAGCTTTCGGTCCTGCCGCTCCCGTAGCTTCCCGCTGGCAGACGTTCAGGTAACAGCTTTGGGACAGCCACGGCCGCCCGCAGCTCTGCCCGTGCCTCGGAGGGCAGAGGGCGAGGGAGGAGGAGAACGGGGCGAGCGGAGGGGGCCCGGCCCTCGGGCAGCAGCCGTGCCGGCCATGGATGGAGCGGGGCCGCTCGCCGCTGTCCGGCGGTGCCCGGGACACCGCGCTGCCGGGCCGGGCCGGGTCAGCCCGAGCCGGGGGCACGGCGGTGCACGGGGTCCGCTTCCTGCGACCGGGACAACAAACTCAGGTTTGCAAAATCTGCGCTCCACACTGCGCCGTGGGGGCTCGTGGAGCTGCGAGAAACAGCGCTTCCCGAGCCAGCATGATGCTCGGGAAATGAGGAAATAAACCAGCCACGGAGGGAAGAAAAAAGGTAGGAAATGCCGAGCAGAGAGTCTTGCACGCTGCCTCTTTGTGCTGCATCAGGCGGGGGTGTGACCGAGTCCCCACAGCACCCACCCTCCGGGGTGCCACCCAATGGCTGCCGTGTGCTCGCACAGCCCCTCCCGCCCGCCCCGGCTGAGCGGGACGCGCCGCGACACTGCCCGCGCTGGCTCGCACGGGCTGTAACATATAAAGGCTGTCAGCAGCTCCTCTGGCCAGAAGCTGCACAACCAGCACGGTTTTGTTCTTTGGGGGGTTGTAATAAGAGACACTTCTTCACAAAGGTTCATATCATCACATAGGAGAGTGCTATATATACACTGGGAGAACAACAGACTCTGTTCTTTTTTTCTTGGTACTATCCAGAGGTAAGCCATTCAGTTCCATAAGTTTGCTTTGCATGCAGTTTTATCAATGCTCATCACACTTGGTGAACTTAAGATTTGAATGCTATTTCTGAGATGTCCTGCTTTCATGTTGTATATGTTTTCTTTTGCCTACTGGTTTATCTCTGCCACATTGTGTCAAAACACTCCATGCCTCTAGGGTGGGCATAGCCTAGGATGTATTTTTAATTTTCAGTGGAAAACGTGATGTGAGGTTTCTTGCAGTCTCCCTATTTGAGATCTGTAGTGTGGTTTATGGACTGATCAGGTGTGATAGCACGGTCACTATTTCAGGAATACTACCAGCTCTGACCATGTACTTCATAATGATACTGCATCTGGTGTGTTGTAGTAAGACCATCATCACTTAATACAGTTATTGAAAATTGCTCAGCAACACGTGTTCTGCCTGGTTTGTTTTTATGATTGAGCTGACAGAATGGGTTTTCTGGTCACAGCTTGCTTGTTCACTTTGTCTTGCTACACAGATGTACAGAATCACATCTTTGGTATCTTCTCTTCTACAGATTTGCTTTCTGCTGCCCTGACTTAAAGCAGAATACCTCTGTGGCCTATCTGTCTCCTTTGGCCCCAGAATGACAGTAATTGCTGCAATCAGTTGTTCTCTCTTATTTTCCGTTCTCTGTGAAACAAGTGCATTAGTGTTACCCAACTCCACTGACCTATTCCTGTCAGACAATAATTTCACTGACATCAAGACGGCTTTGGCAGCTCATCTGGACTCTGCAAAAATTCCCAAAGCCAGGCGGAAGCGCTACATTTCACAGAATGACATGATTGCCATTCTTGATTATCATAATCAAGTCAGAGGCAAAGTCTTCCCACCTGCTTCCAACATGGAATATATGGTAAGTGAACTGTTTATTTCAGAGTAAAGCAAACTGTAAATCAGTGATCTGATTTTCTTAAACAAATTGTAATGGTTTATTTAACTAAATAAATTTTTTAAATCTATGATTGCTTACTAAAATGTTCTGTCCTTACATTTTTCAAGCTGCAATAACTTCAGCAAGCAAAAGCTGAATACTGAACTCTGAACCTCTTACTTGCCCTGTTCAATTTTCATTTCCATGTGTAGTCCCAATGAAATAAGTGAAGTGGTGAGTTAACTGCGTGTTGGCCTAAGGAATAGTATGTGATCACATGCAAACCAAAGTCTTTAAAGTGCTGACCATTAGTCCCATGGTTTTTGTGGAGTACACTGAAAGTCATTGCCCTTATCTGGACAAAAAGACACCCGATGAACCTTTCTAATTTATTTCACACATATTATGTATGGAAGCAATATGGTAAGACTGTTTGCAAAGTATTTAATCTGATGCACTGTCTCCTGTTCATGTGTTTTTCTTACTGCACGTTGTTTGTGTACACCTAATGCCTTTATCTTTCCATCAAATGCAATGCTACTTTTTAATGTTTCTCTAGTATGTGGGATTTCAATGTGCTCAAAAAAAGTATGTGGCAGGCACATTTTCTCCTTATTGGAAAATGCTTAGAGGATATATCTGTTCCTGCAGGTATGGTAAAAGTTACACATGCACTGTGATCTCATACTGCTTTAGCACTACTGGATAAAGCACATGGTCAGCACCATAATAAATGCTTAAAGACACAGTTTCTCATATGACAGCAGACAGTTAATAGGATTGAGAAACAGGACACCATCAGCTTGACATAAAAAAGGGATATCAGTAATAACAGCTCCTCCTTTGTAGCAGCTAATGACTAACAATTTGGACGTGTTTCTATCACAGATGTTACCTAAATCTGGATTTCAACATATAATCTGTTCACCATATCCCAGCAGCACCTCAGAATGCTGAGTGCTCTCAGAATATTGCAGGATGAAGACCATAGGCTGAGTTTGAAGTCTGGTTTGAAGTGGAAAGGTCAGAGACAGAAAGCCAGAGTGGTCAGAAGTCAAGCTCAGTCATCATTTTCATTGCTGTGCTCTCCACTAATGTTTTGTTTGATTCTGTATAAATAAACTTTGTTGTAATGTCTGAGGGAATGGCAGCCTACCATACCCTTCCTTGGGCTTGTGTGTTTTAGAAATGTGCTCCTGCAGTTTGCTTAAGTGAAGCCAGCACCCTGTCCTATTCCCAAGGGTTTTGTAAGTGCAGCGTTCTTAGCCTGTTCAGTAAAGAGCCCTTGTAAATAGAAAGAAAGCTTCCTGGATTTCATTGAACTCATATACATGAGATGCCAAGATTTTATCTATATTGGTGCGTATTCTGCTGCAGCTTTGCTGCGACATAGATACAAAATCAAGATTGAAGTCCTGCTCTTTACAGCTGTTCTTTTCCAGTTCTTTTCCTTGCCTTTGTTACTATTGCTTTTGCCAGTGGCAACCAGACATAGGATGTACCTGTGTTCCTGGCAGCATCAGCCCCAACAGTAGTCTCAAGTGCAAGGACTGAAGGCTTTCTTTTACATTTGGTTTTCCAGTCTGAAAGTACTTCATGCTGCAGAATTCAGATCAGCACCTCAAGCTCTGTAGGTATGAACCAGAGTGCAACCTGAGCTTGAATCCCCAAGTGGCAGCCACCCCTCTGCCACCAATTCTCTTTTAAAATTGTCTGTTCTACAGAGCAAAAAATGCTCTGTGAGCAACATCACACATGGTGTGCTCTGCCATCTGCATTGTGGTCATGGCATCTTCTGTGGGACTTCTTACCTCTCTGACTCCAGAAGGATTTCGGTAGGGAGGCCTGGAAGATGGCATGGTGCTGTAAGCCATACTGAGATAGGAAACACCATTATCAGTAACTGAGTTTGCTTTGTCCATTCTTTGGTCTCTGAATAACTTCAGTGTGTGGTGCAGCATCTGTTGTGTCTTACAGGGACATGAGGTTGCTGCTGCTATATAAAAAAAGATTTTATGTTTCTCAATAATTATTTTCATAAATAAGACAATGAACACATTGTCATTAAGAACAGACAACGTGCATTTGTGCTTGAAAGAACCTTACAGAGTGTGTGTTCCTTTCCTGAATACTATGGAAAAGTTCTGGGGTAGTGAAGAAAATGGCCTATCCCATTTTCTCTAACAATGACTAAAACGGATGTCACATGTTAGAGAGCTGGAATTGCTTACAGATGCAGTAGATTGTGGAAATCTTTTTAAGTGTGTTGAAACTGAGAAAAACTAAGCAGTTTTGAAGCACTAGAAAAATATATTTTTTCATCTTTTCTGTGTTCACTGTCATAGTAAATTGTGTTTTGTTGTTTTTTCCTAATTCTTTTGGGAGCTGTTCTTCTCATTAATTACTGTATCACATTCTCACTTCTGTGCAGTTCCATTTGCTTTTATTTCCACCTCCCTGGTGAAAATAAAACCCCTTCAGGGTTTGGTTGCATGGTTTGGTTCTTGTGATTCCAGTTCTCCACACCCAACCTTTTTTGTGCCTTTTCTACTTGACACATTCTGTTCCTCTCCCTGATACAGTCTACTTCTCACATGTTCAGTGTAGTTAAAGATACTTCACACTCCTTGGGCGTTACTCTCTCTGCCCTTACTGTCTAGAAGGTTTATGTGCTGTAGGACTTTGGGTGAGAGGTCTGGAAGAACAGCTTTAAATGCACATGGGTTAGGCAGGGGAAGTTCAGATAAGCAGTGCTGGGAAGTGTTCTAGTTCTCTTTGGAAGAGGTTGGTCTTAGTGCTGCCCCAGCCTCATGGGGCATGCAGCCCCCCATGAAAGCTGACAGCTGGGGAGTCAAACATGGTGGGAGGCATTGTATCAGTCCCCAGTGAAAGAAACTGGCGTGTCTTGTTCCAGTTACATTTTGGTAAGTCTTTCTGTTGGGACACTGGCACCCAATGTGTTAGATTTTAAAGTAGTCCTCCTTTTGGTTCTGGTTCTGGAGGTACTGATGCCTCCAGCTGGAGGTTCTTCTACAGGTACAAGTCTAGTCAGTGTGTAAGTGAATGAAAATGAAGGAAAACAAGAACTTCAGGTCTGTAATGCAGAATTAGTGAGTCTTTTTTTAAATTTGGACCTTTTTGTTCCTCATCCTGAGAAAGTCTTTGCTTGTGCCTTAAAAGTTGAGGGCATACCTGCAGAAAGAAAAATGACACCATACTTCTGGCCTGACAAAGGGTGAAAATCATCTACTTGTCTTTGCATATTTTTTGTGGAAAAAGCAGAAATATTCCATAAAATTCGTGATTCAGAAAAAGTGAGGTGTAGAGTTGCCAGCAGCTGTCTAGTGTGAAAAGTATGAACATCTGTAGTTCCAATGGGAGCATGTGAATGAAGAAATCCCTTTTTCTGAATTCTAATTCTGTACTATAGAGACCTGTTTGCCTTTCTGGAACATCTCAGCTACTTGGTAGGCCAGTACATATTTGCAAGATATTGCCAACTGAAATTTGAGTCTCGTAAAAAATCTTTTAATGTGCATTGGTACTATCTTTAGGCTTCCAGAACATTCATTCATGAAGTATCTGTTCCTATGAGGATCAGAAGTTATTTTTACCCTTCCTACAATCATTCCCACTCGAGGCCAGTTTCTTCAAAATCTGTATGGTCTTTGTTGTATCCCACATCACTGTGTTTGTGCAAAAGCTGGTCGAGCAGGTGCTTATGTACAGACCTGCTCTTTACAGCTTTGCATGCAGAAGCAGTAATTGATATAAGTGGGACTTGATGAGCACTGAGCACCACCCTCCATGACATTCCCAGGCATAATGGGAAAATCTGTTTTATTTAAGAGGTCTCTAAGGTGATCTGAATAACATGTTGAAGAGCCATAGCAAAGGCCAGTCATGAGTAGTTTCACTGCTGGCTCTGCAAGGATGAGTCCTGAGCCCATATGGATCAACATAGTTATTAGTGGACTGGCAGTAGCATGTCTGAAGTATAATAGAGGGGGCAGGATTGCAGGCTCAAAAACATGTTTGTGGAATCCTATCTGGAGATTTTAAGTGCAAAAAGTGCTTTAGATAAACTCAAGCCTGCTGATTTACCAAAGATGTTCAGACAGAATTTCAATTCTTTTTTTGTTCAGTAACTGCACTTTTATATTTGGGAAAGTCTGCCTCTGGTTGAATTTTGTCACTTTGACTAACTTCGTTGAACTCTAAGTAGTAAAAGATTTCCAGACTAGCCTGAAATGAGTTAGTTTAGCTACCCAGGAGTTATTTTGTGTTTCTCATGAGCTGATGGCACAGGAACTGGAAGAGAATGGAGAATTTCAGCATATTAATTTCTAGTAAATCCACATAAAAGACTGTAATAGACTAAACAAAGGAAACAACCTATTGTTGTAGAAGAAAAGTAGTTGTGTTCAAAAAGAAGCTCCTGTAGTCCTGTGAAGGAGTCCACGTGTGTCACGCTGGAAATATGTACGCTCTGTGTGGCCCAGGAATGACTCTCTTTGCCAAGGTGATGTATTTGGATACTTCCTGTCCCAGAAAATTTGCAGGTAACTTCCAAAGTCAGGTCAGAGAAGCAAGGTATAACCCAGTTAGTGCTCACAAATGCAAATAATTTACTTATTATTTTGCTTCTCAGTTTGAAAGTCTTGATAAAATTTTTTTGCTGTCAGGGTGATCTTAAAAATATTCTGTGAATGTGCAGTAAGTGATGGGTAAGACAAAGTCAGAAAAAGCCAAGCAAATGTACTTCAAGTTTTCCAAAGTTCTGCTTAATACCAAAAGCCTTTTGTATGGACATGAAAAGAGTGAGTTAGGTTTTCTCTCCAATGCAATAGAATTTCTGATAAATAAACTTCTCAACCTGTTTACCCATTGTTATATATATTTTTTTTTACTGTTTTCATTGTGGTTTCTTACAGACCATTCTAAATCTTTAAGGACATTTTGTTCTTGAGTCATTTGCCCTGGCTTATTTACATGGTCCCACTGAAATCATACATGTCTGTGAGTAAGGATTGCAGGGCTAGTTCCTTCAAAATTTATGTCTAATGAGTTGGATAGAGTCTCTTAATCCATGTACTTTATCCCTGGCCTGTTGTAGGACTTCCTTCTGTGTTACATACATATGGTTTTCATCTTGTCTACTCTTGAACACATATAGTGATGCTGTCTCAGTCACATCTCTTGGCAAATATTTTACCTTAGGAATAGAAATTATTTCCAAATGTCTAACCTTAATATTTCCCTCTAAAGCTCAGATAATTAATCTTTATATCCATTTTTAAAAGCCAATAGAATTTCTGTCCTTTTCCATTTCAAAAAATTACCCTTTACATATTTACTGACAGTTTTCTTGGCATTAAGATGCATATTATCTTTCCTCAATTTACATGTGCGTGTCATTACAATACCTCTGCATATTGGATCAAATTACAGTTGCACTCCATTTACAGTTCCTTAGTTAAATTAGTGAACAAGACCCTTAGATGTCAAAGAAGATTAGGCCCATTTTAACTGTGCATGTCTAACTGTCATAATGCAATGAATTTACTGTAGAAGTTACTGGCAGCCTACTTTTTCCATTCAGTAGCCCTGTTCCCTTAAATCCTGTATACATAGTGAAGCTTGAAATAAAGTAACCAGATGACAAGTCAGGGTGCAAAGTTCTTGATATGCTTTTCATCATGCTAGAGCACAAAATAAATGCAAGTGTAGTCCACCTCAGTCTTCAGGCAGATGAGAGCTCAAGATTCTTGGAAGTTCTCCAGAGTGGGCCTCCTGTCCCAGAGGCTAAAGCCTCTGCCATGGCTTTTAGCTTGCTCTATACTGGGAATTCACAAGTGAGGTAAGAACAAATGAGAAAGGGGTACAATGGTGGAATGTGTTGACTGGTTCTAGTTTCTGCCTCCTACCACTCGATTTTCTGTTTAGCCAATTAATGTTCCTTCTGCCTAGTACCATAACCCAGCACCAGGAATGTCTGGAGATCATGGGCAAATAAATTCTGGAATAGTGATCCTCTCAGACAATTAAAATAACGTGGAGGGAACTGATGTGGTTCACATGGTTACAGCTAATGGTGTCTGTCTGCATCACAGCCTGGACAGGAAGCAGTTGTTTCACAGCAACAGCAACTCAGCCTTTTTCTGCAGTGGAGGCACAACATGGCAACTGACAGAGAGAAGGCAGGAGTAAATGGAGCTTACTTTCTGCTGATTTTGGCATAATAAACTTACCTAGCTCTCTTTTGCCTCACAGGTGAGTTTAGCCACTTAGATATTTCCTAGTTCACCACTGTCAATAATGCAGCACTGGACTGCTTGGCTATCACTGACATGTAGGGTGTTGCCCATTTTTCCTGCAGTTTCATTGACAGAAAACTAGGAAAGCCTGTTCAGTCGCAGTAACTGGTGTTCATCCAGGGTCAAATCCAAGTGGGTGTTACTGATAAAAAGTACAAAAGCCATCTATTATGTTCAGAGAGAGTGATAGAAGACCTGTTCAAGAGTTGAATGGAAAAGACCCTTCCTAGAAAGCACTCCTTGAAAAATCTGAAGAAATTCCCCAAAAATGCTGTTGATAAAATTTTGTGGAAAATAATGACTATGTTGAACTTGCTTTGGTACTAGTGGTTTGTTCCAATATTTTATGCATAACAATTTTAAAACATCCATCTTGATGGTGTTTTAGAAAAGAATATTTACATTATTTAAATTTAGTATTAGCAGAAAGCCTTCTAGGAGTTTAAACAAACAAAAAACAACTTAGTGAAGTCTCAGATAGAAAAGCAGCCTGCCCAGAGGCCTCAGAATTAGACATTCCTTTATTATTAAATGTAGCACCTCTTGAACTTCTTGGCTAAAAACAGAGACAGGGCATTTTTCACAAGAATCTTGATCCAAAGTACACAGTACTTTGTTTCATACATGAATGGAGATGATAGTAACCTTAAACCTCTCAATGTTTTTGTCCTCTTTCTCTACCTGAAAAGATAAATAGTCTATCACAGGTCTGTGAAAATGTGTATCCTAGAGGCAGCAAAAGATGAAAGCCCCAGGACAGCCCCTTGCTTGCTTTTTGTGCACAGAACCTTCAGCTCATGCTCCTCCATGTATGAATGCATCTGCAGGTGCCCTGGGATGGGGTTTGAGGTCTATTTAAATGAAACTGAGATTTAACTGGTTTTGCACATCTATCTCTCTGTCAGTGGTATCTGTTAATCTGAATCAAGAAAAAGAATCTTAAATTGAGCTTTCTTTTTCTGAGAATAAAGAACTATTGTTCTTATTCTTTCTTCTGCAGAAAGAGGAAGCTTCTATGTGTTTTCTTTTAAGTCATGCTGTCATATCTTTCAGCTAGAGCTACTTAGAAAATAGTAAGTATTTTCTTTGAAAACTTTTAAAGAAATTAAGAACATTTTTCCCTTTGATGGAAAGCTTCAGTGGTTAATAACAAAGAAAAGCAGAATGTATATTTTTTTCTGTATGTAAGAGAAATGAAACACCACAAAACAAATACATTTTCATTCACGTTTTGTGTTTCTAAGAAAATACAATTTTTTCTGATCATATTTAAATTGACAGAGGTCAGACACGTTCCTTTTCAGACTTCTGACCAATTGTCAGGGTGGGTGACATGGAGCTAGAGTTTGGTCCCTTTTGTTACCACTTCTAAGATAAGCTGTTGCCAATTAAAATATGCCTTGCAGTAGGTTAGAAAAGCACTGAATATTTTAAGATATATAGCTATGATACTTAACTTTTCCAAAAGCTAAACAAATAATAGCATATCAGAGAAGCTTTTTGTTATTAAATTTGACAGAATACCAATTTTCTTTATTTCTTATTGTCTGAAAGCCTGATGCCAAACATGAGAGGCAGTTCAGACAACCTTTAGAAGAAAAAAAATTGACTACTAACAGTGGTAAAGCTTCAAATAATAGCACTTTGTGTTTGCACCACATGGACACACAGGAATATAAGCTTCTATGCAAAACAGAGACTTTAATTTTCATAAGAAAAGTATTTCTGGCAGTGAGATTTCTTGGAAATATGTCTGGTGATGCCTGGATTAAGCTGGACCTTCTAATACTGAGCTCTTCAGAAGGGTGACTCAGATGTTTGGAGGTTTGGATATATGAGAGTAAATTTACTATACAACATTGCACAGTTTTACTTTGAGTTGCAGTGGATTGTTGGACAAGCAGCTTGATGTATTAACCCTCTGTTTGTTTGCAGAAGAATGACATACAGAGCTGTGATTCCTGTCCAGATATTTTTCTCCAGAGGGTAGACTGGAAATTTTCTGTGTAAACTTTCTAATTATTACCTAATGCATGTGAGAAAATACCTGCATGTGTGGTAGGCACCAATTACAATATACATACAAAAATTTCTAACAGGTGGCTGTTGAGATAAAAAAAACCCAAAAACATATTCTTAGAGAGGGAGAGTCCAAAGTCCAAATGATCTCAGAGCCTAAATAAATATATAAAGTTTGCCATATCTCTCTGTAAGTTCCAATGAGCTCATATGTTTTCATCACACAGAATGTATTGAAACAAGTGGGAGCAAAAAGACGAGGCTCTGTCAGTCATTCTGCTGTAAAAGCATGCAGGCAGAAGGGCTATTCGGTTGTTTTACTAAGCTTTCTGCCAGATTTGGGGTAGTGGACGTGGTGGGAGGTCCTACAGAAAGTTTCTAAACTTGAAAATGCTACATGTCTGACTCTATGAAAGGGAAGGGGAGCAAAGGACTCCCGGGTGCCCTGCGTGCTGCTGTGGGATTTGAGACAGCTGCCGCACGCGTGAGTGTGAGCAGTGCAAGGCTGAGTGACCCGTGAGGACAGGACCTGTGTGCTGGAGGGTAGCAGCCTACATCTGCTAATCCACTCTGGGACTTGCACGAGCAGCTGTGGAATGCAGCTGCACAGATGGACTGGACATGTCAAATTTCATCCCTTGGCTTCACAGTGTTTTTATCACAGGAAGAAATTGCTTGAGTCAAGGTTTTCTTCTTTCTCGCTTGCTGCCATTCTGGAAATAAGAGCTTTTGATCTTTAGCTAGGCACACAAAGAGAAGCAGGGAGCTAGTGGAGAGTAAAATAATATGTTTGAGGTGGAAAGGCTAATTTTTTAACTGATCATTGCTAAAAGAATGCCATACTGGCCATCTTTCTGAGATGCCTATGAATTGCTGTGGATCTGTTTGTGTGAAATAACAATCTGAATATCACTAATATGAATCCACAGTAAACATATATAAATGAAAAACAAGATGCCAAGACTGGAAAAAAAATGCCACTTTTTATTGCTTCAAAAATATAGCAGTGTTGCCATGCAACCCCCTTCAAATTATGTATCCCAGTATTTCATTTGCCATCTCTTCATGTAACTGCACTTGTGTAAAGAAGGTGTTGCAGAAGGGAGTGGTTAAAATAGTGAACTTCACCTGTTTGCTCTGGATTTGTGTTCACATCTCTACCCAGTGTTTGTCACTTCAGCTGTTAAGTTGGTGGCAGCCAGCTGAGGGTCTGGCACTCTGGGCAGCTGTCCTGGCACTATGGGCAGCAGCCCTGACTCAGGGAACTCCTAGGAAGGTAGTGAGTGACCAAGGTGTGTATGCTTTGCTTAAAGTACTTGTTTAACCATTGGGAAATATGCATAGTATTATCTTAGCTGATATGTCATTTTAAAAAAACCCACAACAAACAGACCAAACACAAACAGTGAGGCACTGAGGGCTGCTTCTGGTATTTAATAGCCACAACAATGCTCTGCTGAGGTTCTCTTGTGCTCTTTTGCAAGTTAGGAGGGCTTCCCAGTTACTGGCAATAAAAATGTGCTGGGAAAGATTAAAGATCATGATGGCAAAAGAAGAATTAAAACACAGGTTTGGATTGCTTAAGTGTTTTACAACGACCCTTAGCTGTCCTTAGGCTTCCAGGTAAGAACATATCTTTATGGACTCCACAATTAGCCAACATCTTCTATCTCACAATCTGTCTGCTGTCAGGGAAGGAGCACTCCTACTTACCAGATTTTTTTTTCATATTTTCTTTGTGACAATGAGGGCTGTAAATTTAAGTGTTTCTGCAAATATCCAGTTTACCCACAGATATCCACACAGAATGGGAACATAATGAATACAGTGTATGGCTGTGTATTCTGTTCCCTTTGCATTTAGATCACAAAGTCTTGCTATCTGTTGCCATTAATAATAATTTCAGAGTACTTGCAGAGATGAGAAGAGGTCATTGTCATTTGAGTGATTGGGTTTGTCTCCTAAGACATTTGTTGAGCAGGATGTCAAAAAAAAGTTGCTCCACTGAAATGATTGAGGACTACAATTCTGCCTGCAATGAAAATGAGCAGAACCATGTTTCTAAGTTCAAGTTGTAGTTAAAAATTGTTGTGTGCTCAATTCCTCAAATTAAAACATAGGTATCAAAGTAGGAAGGGAACAGCCAATTATTTTTCAACAAATGTCGTGGACAGATCATTGTAATATTGTAGTTGTTTCTTTTCTTTTTCATCATCAGAATGTTTATTCAGCTTCACCATTGTTTTAAGACGTAAGAACATAGTTGTGACCAGGACCTCCAGTTCCAACCAAGCACAAAAGGACAACTACATCCTTTTTACATGGAAATTATCTAAGAACAACTGAGAGACAGCTATAGAAGCAGCTATAAAAGAGGAAATATATGAGGGAACTGTGACCCACAATATTAAAAGGCTTTCCTTGATGAAGGAAGCCCACTTCTTGGGTTTCAAGAAATTTCATTAAACATGAAAGAGATTTTGTTTTACACTCTATTGCTTATTACACATTGTGGGGATTAAATATTTTACTATTTGTTTAGAGAGGGAAACAAGCAAAATCTAGGATGAAATTCTGGCTCACTGGCAAAATTCCCGCTGACTTTATTAGTGCTAAGATTTTACTCCTAACTCTCAGCAAGCACATGCTGTGTGAGTACAGAGAACAACCCAGAGCTGTCTCATGAAGTGGTCTCAGATGTTGAAACTCCCCATGTAGAAACAGTGTCCTGTTCCTTGAGATGTAGTTTAGAAGTGTTGTTTTGCAGGGAGCAGTACAGAGAGCACAGTCAGAGAGCTTTCTAGGAAAATAATCTTTGGCTCAAGAAAGAAAAATAAATTGGCCAAAGGATGTTCATTTCAAGTTGTCAGTGGAAGTGTGGTGACAGGCTTTAACTCTATTGTGGCTCAGTTGGGAAGTGGGAAGGTTTCCATGCTGGACCAAATCAGTGATCTGGAGTTTGGGGGGGCATCTTTATGTTAGATAGAAGGTGACTTCTTCCTCAACTACTTGCAGCCTAGCAAATGAAGATTAACTGTCCCCGTGGAGTGGATGATCATATTTTGGCACAAGGATTTTGTATGATCAGCATTTCAGGATGACTCACCTTCTTAGATCTTTACCCGCTGAGTATGGAAATATTTTTCCTTTTTCTCTTTTACAATTTGGTGTTCGTGTAAGGCAGCTTTATCAGATGTGTTTAATAGGAGCGCTGCATTGCCCATATTTCAGTTTGTAATTTTGTTTATCACTCAGTTTCTTTTAAATTCTTTGCTAATTAGCTTGAGCTTTTTAATTTCTTCTTGCACAGAAACTGTCCCTCTCACTTTCAAGTTACTTCAGTTTCTCTTTCTAGGATATATTTGCATTTCTTGGTATGCTATTTTTCTATGTACACATAATGAAGCCACATGGCTTTAAAATCCAAATGTCTTTGCTCTGTTCTCTTACATGCCCAGAACAGGGGTCTGAACTCTGATAAAAGTTAGTACAACTGTGGACTCAGGATCAGACTTTTTTTGAAAGGGTGAACTAATGTCACAGTCTCTTACAATATTTTGGGTCATTATGAGATAATATTTTTCACCTTCAGCCTATATTAATTGTTTGCCTTTTTATAGAAGCATAGAATGGTTTGGGTTAGACAGACTCTTCCAGATCATCCAGTTCCAACCCTCCTGCCATGGGCAGGAACTAGACCAGCTCCATCCAGCTTCGAACACTTCCAGGGATGGGGCATCCACAGCTTCTCTGGGCAACCTGTTTCATTGCCTCACCAGCCTCACACCAAAGAATTTCTTCCTAATATCCAATCTAAACCTAGCCTTCTTCAGCTTTTAAGCCAATTCTCTCTCGTCCTATCACTTGATCCCAGAGCAAAAAGTCTCTTTCCAGTTATTTTGTAGGTTCACTTCAGGTGCTGAAAGACTCCATAAGGTCTCCCTTATGTATTCTCTTCTGGTGATTATCTAGAGCTATTCCTAGAAGGACTGAGATCATCTGAAAAAACAAAGTAAATGAGGAAGGGGAGGCAATCAACTTCTCCCATGAAACACAAGTGATTTACATAGCAGTAGGGGACTCTGTAGAGGCTTTTCACCAGCCTGCTAATGAAGGAATGGAGGAAATTTAAAGATTTTGCGTATGCACCCTTTCCCTTTATCCCTTAGTCAGTTGTTATTTTCCTTCTTCCTCTTTGTTTCTATTTTTTTTCATGTTTGCCAAAAATTTGATCTGTCCAGAGGGGGATCAAGGGTGAATAGATAATGGAAAGCAGAGTGTACATTATATTGTATACATTACACACTCACATTTAACTGAGTTAGAAACATTTAACTGAGTTAGAAACAACACCTGAGTTAGAAGCAACACCTCAAAACTTTACCAATCTAGTGCTGCGGATGATTCCTGATAACCAGAAATGAAGATGAGGGGATGCAAAAGTGAACTAGAAATGACCTTGCTGTCCAAGGCAGGGCCTGTGCCTTGCTTAGAGAGTGTTAATAGTGAAAACCTAGTCAATTCTTCACATTTTTTTCAAACACCTAACATGCTATTTTGTGAGGCAAAGTAGCACACAAAAATGTGCTGGGTGGAAGTCAGGATGTTGGCGCTCTTTGTGCGAATACAGTGCACGTTTAGTTTACTGTGGGAGTGCAGACAGGGCACTTGGAAGGAAGCACGCAAACCTCATGCTCAGCCTCCTGGCAGAAGCACTCGTGCCAGAAGTGTGATTAATCCCAGCAAAGGAGGGTGTTTATGGGGTGTCACAGTCCTGGCAGAGCAGCCCCTTATGGATGCACACCAGGCAGCTGTGTTTGGACCCACGTGCTGGATCCGTGAGCTCCTCTGCTCCCCTGGGTCTGGGCAGGCTCCAAACGCTGGCTGTGGCCCCAGCCTCTCAGGCACACTCCCCAGGCACTCTTTTATGTTTGTGCCTACTCTTTAAGCCCTCTTTTTGGGACCACTGCTTTACCACAGGGATTATAAAGGGGTTTTTATACACCGACCACATGCAGCTAGTAAACTTATTGGCAGAGATACAAAGCAGAAGAAATGTCTATGCACAGTTTTCTTCGCCTTGGGCCCTAGAACATATCCTGGGTTTTGGATTTTTTATCTCCAACTCCTCCAAAAAACTCCCATAATTTTTCAGGATTCAAGTCTAACTGTTTCCTTACTTGAAGAGTATTCCTTTGTAGCGTGCTTCTTCTGAAGACTTCTGTCTTTTGTCCTTGTACTAGCAATTTTTTTTGACTTTGTCCTGGAAAATTTTCTGAACAGGTGTAAAATAAACCTTTTCTTTAAGTGCCACCCATTTTACCATCCCTAAGGTGGCTCCACTTGAATGAAAAATGACTTGTGTCAAGGAGTCTTACTGGTCTCTATTGTGCTTCTTCATCTTTAATCAAGGAGGCACCTTATCCACTCCATTTTTGCAAATGCTTGGTTCAATGGTCTAGCAATTTCATAACATTTACTAAATGTTGTCCTTCTCACGAAGAGAAATTTCACGAAGTACTAGATTCAGGGCATGAATTATTGTCCTAATGAATGACCTGTCTTTTCAGTCTTCAGTCTGAAATTAAAACTGAATTCAGTGTTAGAAATTATTATTAGGTCATAGTACAGAAAATATTTGTGATGTGGGCAACTTTACCCTTTGATTAGCTAATTTCTGACTTTGCCTCTTATTTCATGCCTCAGAGAGCATACTCTTTATTTCATTACCACTCAAGATATATGAGTTTGTGTTTGTGTTTAAAAGCACTGATGGTCTACATAAACAATTTTCCCACATTCTGGTCTGCCTTTCTACTTGCAATTCACTACAACTATTCTGCACCTAAACACTCCAAGAAGGGTATTCCAAATATACATGAAATTCCAGAATCCACAGCCTACTTGGCTATCCTTTAAACAATAAGATATACAAGGATTTGTGTGCACTTGTAACGTTACAGTGAGATATTCTTTATCAGGAGTTCCAGTGGTGCTGTAGGTTCTGTTGCCAATATCTCCGTTATTTCTGAGACAAACCTGTTTTGCTGTGGAGAAAACAGCACAGTTACAAATCAACCATGTAACTGAGCGGTCAAAGCATATAAAGGAGACAGTGTTTAAGTTCACTTGTCATGTTCCAAACATTGGAGAACTTAAGAAGTCAAATTGTCTGTTCTTACAAAGCTGTTATCTTTTTTATATCAGGCAGTGAGCAATGCCAGTTCCTGTGCAGAATAAAGTAGTGAAATCCATACTGTACCTGGAAATGATCCATAGTCTTTGCCTTTGTGGAATCCCTTTCTTGACCTTGTGACCTCAAATATGAAGAGCTGCCACACACATTGGCTCTGGCTATAGATACTCCTGAGGTCCTGTTTCAAATGTGTTGGGGTTTTGTGGGGTGTGTAATACCTATGCTGAATTGTTCTTCCCTGTGTTCCTCTCCTTCACTTTCTGAGTCCCAGCCAACATTTCACTCCTCTCCACACATGGATCTCATCAACACAGAAGGGAAAATGGTAGAAGAATTGTGTGTCACCTGTTTGGTGAAGGGCTTTTCCAGAAAAAAAGGGAGAGATCAGAATACTTGGCTTCCTCTAGTGATATGGGCAGGCATTCTGTCCAGCAATAGGGCAAGTCCTGCTGGATTCTGTACATGCTGCTCCACAATTCTCTTAGTTCCAGATCTGATGTATCATGATAGTATATTTGTGAGTTAAGGTCCTTACTTATTTTTTTCTAGCACTATGATCATTATATGCTTTTTTTCTATTCTGCTGCTAAGGATACTTTATTTTGTCAGGTTTGGGATGAAACTCTGGCCAAATCTGCTGAGGCTTGGGCTGCTACATGCATTTGGGACCATGGTCCTTCCTATCTTTTGAGATTTTTGGGCCAGAACCTGTCTGTAAGAACTGGAAGGTAAGAGGATACCCTACAAAGCAATTATTTTGTCAGCCTTTGAACAGTCCAGATCTTGGACTCACGCAAGTGTCATCCAGTATTCTGTGTCTATATCTATGGAATGTATCTATATATCTGTACTATTCTAGTGGCTCAAGAATATTATTGCTTAATATTGTGACCCTGGTGATAGGAAGAGAAATCTAAAATGACATGTTTTTCTCTGTTTTCTTTCCAGGTATCGATCTATTCTCCAGCTGGTAAAGCCATGGTATGATGAGGTGAAGGATTATGCTTTCCCTTATCCTCAGGATTGCAACCCTAGGTGCCCGATGCGATGTTATGGACCCATGTGCACCCACTACACACAGGTTATACAAATTTCCTCTATTCAAAATCTCATGTCCAAAGCTAAACTTTCCTATGATGTATTTATACCCCAGTCTCTCAAATAAATGTATGTGTATATCTATAAATATATGTATATGTATATTCCTTTTCAATTTGGACTTAATCAATAATAAATATTTATTCAGATGGTTTGGGCCACTTCCAATCGTATAGGCTGTGCAATCCACACATGCCACAATATGAACGTCTGGGGATCTGTTTGGCGGCGAGCGGTTTACTTGGTATGCAACTATGCCCCAAAGTGAGTTGCTCTCTTTTATTTTTGCTTATTTTTATGCTTTGTGCATGTTTTGGTCCTCTCATAGGACTGCTTACTCCTTTTTAGGCAGCATGACCTCTCTTTGTGCTTTTTCTGTGGGCTGCTCCTTTGTTCAAGCTTTCCATCTGAACATACAGAAATGTATGACTCCGGTGTACAAGGAGGAAAAGGAATCAACTTGATGTGTGTGGAACAAAACAAAAAATGGTTTTCTGTTATTGCTATTATTATTATTTTTTTAATTTTTTTTTCTTCCTTCTTTATGCTTACTTCACTTTCCTTTGAATTCCTTATTTCTTCACTCTTTTATAGATAGGCATGGTGGACTAGACTTCCTCAGGTAAGCAATCCTACTGTAGGTCAGGCTCTTGATTTACTGACAGGTGGGCCTGTGCAAACCTTATGAAGTTCAGTAAGGCCAAACACACCTAGACTGGATTAATCCAAGTATAGGTACAGTCTGGGTAGAGAAAGAATTGATAACAGCTCTGAGGAGAAGGATTTATGGGTGTTTGTAGATAAAAAGCTCAATATGACTTATCAGGGCATGCTTGCAGCCCAGAAAGCCAACCATCGCCTGGGCTGCAGCAAGAGAGATGTGCCCAGCAGGTGATTCTTTTCCTCTACTTTGCTCTCTGTCTGGAGAGCTGCATCCAGTAGTGGGGTCCTTAGCACAAGAAAGACATGGACCTGTTAGAGGAGGTCCAGAGGAGAGCCAGAGTTGATCAGGGCTAGATTACCTCATTTATGAAGGCAGGCTGAGAGAGTTGGGGCTGTTCGGCCTGGAAAGGAGAAGGCTCCAGAGATGCCTTGTATCAACCTATTGGTACCTAAAGGGGCCTTACAAGAAAGCCAGAGAGGGACTTTTCACAAGGGCATGTAGTGATAGGACAAGAGGGAATGGCCTTAGCTTAGGGTGGTAGGTTTGGATTAGACATTAGGAAGAAATCCTTTGCTGTAAGAGTGGTGAGGCACTGGAACAATTTACCCATAGAGGTTGTGGGCTCCCCATCCCTGCCGGTATTCAAGACCAGACAGGACAGGGTTCTGAGCAGCGTGGTCTAGTGTGAGGTTCCCTGCCTGTGGCAATGGGGTTGGAACTAGTTTGTCCTTAAGGTTCCTTCCAACCCAAACCATTTTGTAATTCATTCTTTGATGCATGTTGTTGCCCACAGGATACCTTTGCTTATGACCATGCTACATAATCTGTAGCATTGCTTTCCTGTAAAGTCTGTCACCCTAAGCTCCATGTGTGCAAATCTATCTCATCTTGCCTTCCAAATCAGGGTCTGTTAAAATACAGCTCACAGACACCCATAACTTGCAGAGGTCGTTGTTAGGTTGAAATGCAGAAATGAATTTCCTGCCAGCATTTCCTAGACATCATCCCAAGCTTGCCTTTGGGTCCAGAATGAATCAGTAAAGTGGGGCTCCAGGAGAGCTTCAATCTGCAGTCTGGTTTGCACCACTGTTGCAAAAGCTGCACAGACAATGTAAGTGGCTGCTTGCTCTGACTGTGTATTGGACAAAGAAACAGTTCTGTATAGGAACCTGAGTATAACTGACTGAGCATGATTTCCATAAACTCTTGGTGGCACAGGTCCATTTGTGGTGAAGAATATGCAAGAATATGTCATTACTCTAGCCAATACATGAGTAAAAAGAATTTTTAAAGGTTTTGCAAATGAAAAAAAAAGATAGGATTTTGTAAGAAAATTTACTTGGGGGAAAAACCAGCTTTGGAAATCAAGGAGATTTCTCTGTACTTTTGTCTTTAATATTTACTGGAAAAGGATCATAAGAAGTGAATGTGAGGGAGTAAAGATCAGGCAGCAAAGAATCTGTCTGACTTATAGCTCCACAACATGGACCAGATTAGATCAAAGATTCTAAGATAACTTTTTTCTGTATCCTAATTTGAAAAAAAATTAAAATTATAAACTTTCTGGAATACTTATCTCATTTTCTTATATACAAATAAAATGGATTTATACATTAGGCATTTTTGGAAAGTAATTTAGTGTTTGTGTATCAGCAAGCAATGAATTAATGACATTTTATATTTTCTGAATCTAAAAGTCCCACAGCTTCTCGAACAGCTAACCAAAGCTTGAAGTTGCAAGTTCTTTCTCTGTGTCAGATATTGAGCAGACCTTTCAGTCATAGGAAGTAGAATCATGGTTTTCACATCTACTTCTTGCAGGGTCACAAAAATTATATTGAGTGGTCTTCCCTGGATTAAGTTTGTGTTTCTAGATTTAACTGAGTTAAGGACATTGAGCTTAGGGTCCTTGGGCACACATGCAGAAATCTCTTTGCCACTCAATAAAGTCTGTGTCCTTCTGAGTAACCAGCACATCAGAAACTCCTCTAAAGAGGAAGGGAGTGAATATCGCAGCCCCAATCTGAGTTATTAAGATTGGAATTTGGCAAAGATGCAGGATTTAGAACTCCAGTAATTTTCACTGATGCCATGCTGTAACACGGAAAAATATTTATGCTTCTGAAAAGAGTGAAAACCCCCTAAAGTTAAGGAGGATGATTGCAGTTTAAAAAGGCCCCAGGTTATCTAGTGGTCTCACACAAATCTGCCATGTGTTGCATAGAAAATGAAGCAGGAAGCAGTTTTCAGCAAACTCTGAATTTCCATATCTGTTATCAGACTAAATATATTTCCTGAGCACTTAGTTTGCCGTACTCATTTGGAAGAGAACTAGGCATGAGCAAATTCTTTGAGATTCCTACTTTCTTCCAAGGCACAGCCCAGACCAGGGCTTTTGATCCAGTGTTACTGGCTGGGAGGTGGGGAATGACAAAATATTTCATAAATAATTGCATTACTCACTGCTATTCCACGTCACGTGCAAACTAAAGGAAAGTTCTCTGCTCTATGAGACATAACATTTAAATAAAAATCTAATTTTAACTTTCTGCCTACATCATGAGTGTTACATGATGCTCTAAAAGTCTGTGGTTTATACAAACCTCTTTAAATTTGGATGTATTTTTCAGATGTTTCTAGATGTTTCAGAGTTACCTCTTTTCATATGATCACTCTCCAGACTTTTTACCCCTTTATCCGTAGGGTCTTTTGCACACCTCTATTCACCAAACACTCTACTTCTCCCATTTGCATCTGTGAGACCTCTGGAAATGCCCCAATCCAATTACTTTTAGTAGCTTTTTATCTTCCTTTTTCTCTAATATGAATTCAGCCTCAGAGCTTCACAATGTGAATCTAGGCTGGTGCAACCTAAGAGTAAGGTTTCACTCAGTTTGTTTTTCCATCTTCAAAGCACAAGCTTTTAAGATAACTGCCAGAGAAAAATGTGCTCAAGGAAAACCTTGCACCATTGCTTATTTTGCTATATTTCGTAAATATAGATCCCCAGTAAAAAATACTCCGTCATGGGATCAGAGAATCAAAAATCACTTGGTTGTAGCAAAAGCATGAAGACTGGGACTTCACCACTGAGGCTAAAGGATGTGGAATGGGTATTACTGGCCTGGATTCACATGATCATTTTCTTGCTCCTTCTTGGGAATTGCTAGGTCAATGTTTATCAGTAAACTGCAGCAATAAACTGATGTCATGTTTTCAGTAACAGAGCATTTATGGGATATCAGTGGAGACATTAACTTTAATCACTCAAAACATGTATGGTTAATTTTTTTTTTCTTCCACTCTGAAATTATTAAGCATTCTTTTTAACTTTTTATTTTCAGGGGGAATTGGATTGGAGAAGCACCATATAAAGTTGGAGTTCCATGTTCAGCTTGTCCTCCAAGCTATGGAGGTTCTTGTATCGACAATCTTTGTTTCCCAGGAGTAACATCAAACTACTTATACTGGTTTAAATAAGTTAAGGTTAACATTGTTTTGAAGAAAACCCACAGATGAGTAACAAGAACTTTGTGTATTGAATTTTGCACATATTATATATAGAGAGATATTGTAATAATACTATGATATTTTCATTTTGTATGCTTTTGTATAATTAGCTTTCAAAGTATGGTATAATTTGGTTTTAACACTTTGGGATTTAAGACTCACATTATCCCTTTCAGATTAACATTTTGTTAAAGGAGAGTAAACTCATTTTAGTCTTAGCAAGTGTAGCTTCCTGAAGATTAGAGTATATTAAAAGCACATCAGAAGATAGAATATTACTTCCTTTTAAAAATAATAACTCTAGAAAGAGAAGGGTCATTGTTTAATACTGTGCTTTAAAAATGGAGTGTGACATGCAAAGGAACAAATTTTCCTCACACTCCTAATGGTTCCTCCTGTTTACACCTGCAATGTCAGTGGGACACTGAGCAGAGGAAAGCATATGTGCAAGAGAAACTGCAGGATATTACCTACCTCATGCACAGCATCAATTCATTCATGGTGTTTCAAGAGTTCAGCACATGGCTGCTGCTATCACATATCTGTGTGAAGACAGGAATATTAAAGAGAATGAGGAACCACACTGACTATGATGCAGTGGCTGTTAACTCTGGTGCCTCAAGTCTTACCTAATAAGAGGGCTACATCACTGTAAAAATACTGGTATAACAGCACAGCTTGACTCTACCTTCCTGTATTTCTGAACACAGTCATAGTTCTATAATGGTGCTTTGCAGGAGTATATTCATTCTTTTACAGGAAGAAATATATTGCTACAAAGCAATACACATCCATACGTGACATCCATAGTGGTTTTTACACCATAGGTTTACCAGTATATATGTTATCCCTCTGACTGAAATTCAGTTGATAATCAAGAGAGATCAGACCTAAAAACAGGTAGGAAGATTTCTAAATAAAAGACCTTAGGGATCTTTAAAATTCATAGAGATTTGTTGCAAAAATTCCAAATTTCTAAAGCAATTACCAGTGTCCATTAAAAATATATCGCACTGTTTCCTGAAGATATCTGTGTGCATCATTAAAAACCAAATCTCCCAAAAACTTTCTGCCAAAACCTGAATGCCTTATGGGTGCCTAATAGAGACCTTAAAACCAAAATAATGCACAGATACTTTTCTTGAAAAACAGATTATTAAATGGAAGAGATCAAATGTCTGCCACTGTTACCAGGTCATTGGAATAGCCTTGAATTTCGGCTTTATGTTACAGGGCAGCATGTACTCCACTTTAAGAATAAGTGTTTAGTCTGCTTGCACTGCTACATTTAGGCCTCTGAAATTTATGAACTTTGAAAAGCAATACTGAGTAGAGCAAGTGGAACAACAGAAGATATTTTCGCTAGAGCTACATATGTCTGTATCTTTAAGTCACTAATTCAGTCTTTTTAGGGTATTTGAGATAGTCTGTCACCAGAATATGAAGTAACGTGCTGGTGATAGAAAAAGAAATATGAGAATTTAAATTATTCATATTAGTTATTATTTTTCTCCAGCAAGATACCTGGGACAGGTTGTATAGGTTACGAAATGTAGCAGCCCCTCTCTATCTGTACTCTCATCCCTCAGAGAATGTCAGCAGCTGATCTATGGCTCTTCAGATATTTCTGGTTAGTGACACTTCTGTATCTGACAGGACAAGAGCTAGACAGGCACGTTGCCTTTAGATGTGTCCATGTTGTAAAAGAATAACTCTCTGTAATATTCTACTAACTTTTATCTTAACAGGTACAGTATAAACATTTTTCCTTTTGTTTTCAAAGGAGTTTGGACTTGAACAGTACTCAATCAGTCAAATACTTTGGTGGAGTAAAAGCCAGTCCTGTTTTGGGAGTGAAAGACAACCTCTTTGCATGATCTATGTACACACTGAGTGAATGAGTGAGACAAAACTACTTGGTGGGTGACTAGCCCCTCAGCCAGCACAGTTTTTGACAAAGATGCAGGTGAAAAATGCATTTTTGTTCTGCATAAGGAATCTTCTATAGAGGTAAAGACAGAACAGTTAAAGCAGTGCATCTAGCCATTTTCAGTATTTTTATTTTGAAATACAAATAGGAAGCAGAGCATAAGAAAAAGTTCAGGTTAAGCCATGAAGCCTAAAACAGTAGGTCTAGCAATAAAGGACTATGCACTTTGAAACTTGCAACTTCTATGTTGTATGGTACACTTTCCAAACAGGACTAGACATTGTAAATTAATTTATAATTCTGTAATTCAGATGAAATTATTATCACGGGTATATATGTTATAATATCTGTTACTTTTTAAGTTACTACAAATACCTTGATTTTTTGGAATATTTTGTTTTCTGTGAATATAGAAAACTTTGCTTTTAACAAACAGGTATGCAGGTTTTTTCACAACATCCCATAATGGTGCTAGGGATTAACTATTGTAATCACACTGTAATTGACAGCAGCAAAATATGATCTGGAAATAAGCTATTTCATACGAGCAGCTCCTGATAAAACCAGCCACAAGCACTCAAGCGTTAGCCAAATATTTTTTATTTAACAGAGAGGATTACAGATCATCAGATATTTGATTGCCACGTGAAATTTCCACTTTAAAGTGGAAGGCCTTTCTGTATTGCCTATTTGAATTGCCCCAATTTCTATTATCTTTTTGCACTTGGGCCAGGTAATGACAATGCCAGTAAAGCTCTATTTTCATTGCCAGTGCCAGTGCTTCCTGACTGACTACCTGACACCAAGTGCTGCTACAAAAAAAAGCACTGATATGTGCAGAAGACTTCAGATGTCTTTGGCAGCTCTCATGCATGCTGATCTTGATGGGTTCAAGGCCATGCTGAGGCAAACCACCTCCAGTTGCTATTCCAATAGCCTTGAAGTACTAATTTCTTCTCAGCAGAGGGGTGTGCCTTTAAAGACAGAGAAATTAGCTCAGACTTCTGTTCTAAATATAAAATTGTAAAAGTATGCACAAGTTAAAATAAGGCAAAAGTTATTTTTTGTCAAAATACTGTGAGAGGCATAAGAGTAAAAAATGATTTAACAAATTTGATATAATTATTGAGTGCAGCTGTTTATAATAATATCTGCTTGTGACTTGTTGTCTTATTTAAACATCTAAGGTGATGGGTAGCCATTGATACCTTTTGGTGCTAACCTCTGTGTTCTGGTGCTGAAGTTACAGATTATTTTTTGTGGAAATATTGCCATATACACTCCAGTGTTTGTGAGATCTTTTTCAGCTAAACATATAACTTACCATTAGGTCAGATTTGCTTTCAGACTTCCTTTTTATGGTTGTTTCAGGCTCTAATAAGAGTTTTATGTGCATCAGAGAGGAAAATGTATTCCAGTTCAAAACCAAAACAAACAGTACCCTCCCCTCCTCACAACAGGCAAGTGCCTGTGGAACAAATTATGGGGAGAGTAAGACCTCTGAGAGTCATGACTTCAGATTGATGCTGAGCAAGTTTTAGCGATTCCAGATCATCTCTCTGAAAAATAAACGACTTCAGAAAATCTGGTCTTGACCCTGCACACTTATCCTTGGGATCTGTTCTTTGAGATCAGTTTTTTTGCCCTCTGAATTTGAGGTGAGTTTGATCACGTCTCAGTGAAAACCGGAGGAGTTTCAATATAACTTCTGCAGGAATGAATAATTGGACTCCATGAGAGCTTTGTGAACAGCAAAATTAGTCTTCGTATGCCATCCCCTATTAATACTGGGAAATACCATGGGGACTGGAAAGAGGAAACCTCCCAGAGCAAAAGTACTGTGGCTGCATGGAAAGAAATACATCTATGTCTATATCCATGTCTGCATGTGTAGGTAGGTGGATAGGTGTATGATAGGTGATGGATATATTTGTTTATACATCCTCCCTGAGGATCGGGTTGCAAGCATGGATGCCCTCTTGTGGTTGAGAACGCCACTACTCATTACATGGGAATCCAAGAGGTTCTAGGATTTTTTGAAAACAAATGCAAATATAAAGTTTTCAGCCTTGATTTTGGATGCACATGATTTTGTCTGTTTCCTTTGAGAAAAAAGATGCAGTGCACAACTCCTCCATTTCTTAGTTTTACATAATTTGTAAGTACAGAACTCAATTACATTCTTATTAGCTGATGACTACCTAACATACAGAGTTTTATGAGTATGCGGTAAAACAGAGTTATTCAGTTGTCAGAAGAATTTTTAGAAGTGTTAAGTCAGATATAGGGTGTGGGAAGTCTCATTCCTCAGATACTAAACTATGATGATCCCTAGTAAAATTTTAAAGGCCCTAATTACTGTTGCAATCTGCCCATTATTGCTAAGTTTTCAAGACAAAGCTCTTGCTTTCCTGTTCTGGAATGAGATGATCTTGGAATCCAAGCACAAAAAAATTTTTGTGGTGGTTTTTAAAACTGCAGAATTGAAAATTTGTATGCTCCAGTTCTCAGATTGTACATAATTGGTCTGGTGGTCTCAAAGTGCACAAACCTTCTTGTTTAAATTTGCAAGAAGAATGTTGAAATTTTTTCAATAGAAGCCTGAAACAGCCATAACCTTGTCCAACTGCTTTCTTTCAATAGAAAATGGTTGGAAAAATTAAGAAAAATAGCAATTACCCATCTGATTAATTCAACAGATGGGCAACAGCCTATCTCATTGATTCAAGAAATGATGAATGAAATTGTTTACTATTGGTAATTTCTATACTTTCTTTCTGCTTAGCCTTCATTTCCCAACTCACCATCAGAGTAGAGTTATTTTCTGTTAGAAAATAATTAAAAGGCAATGCATTTTTAAATTCACACAAGTCAGTGGAACAGATAGAAAGCTTTGATTGTTATCCACATTCTGTTGAGTTTTCCTGAGTGTGATCTGTCAGAAATCCAGACTGAAAAGGTCACAATTCATTATCTCTTTCTGCCAAAAGACAAAATTCAGAGTAGAAGATTTTGGCATGTTATCATTGAGTAATAAGATTGTAAATTCTTTAAAATTTACATGCACTTTCACACTTCTTTAAAATTTACATGCACTTTCACACTGAAAGTGCATATAAATTATACTTAGGGTTATTTTGGCCAGCAGGAAAGAGAGGGAATAGCTCTCAGGTTATATGTTTAGCTCACAACAGCAATTGTCATTCAAATCACTGGCTGTTCATCATGCTGCTAACTCACTACAGCTTCAATAGACCATCCTGTAAGTCAGGAAGTATCTTAGATGTGACGTTTAAAGTAATAAAATTCTTCCTTAAGAGTGAATGATAATGTTGGAATCAATAGCTCTTAGGAGTTAAACAGCTTTTTTTCACGTAGGGCGCTCTAATATAATTGAAATGGTGCTTAAAGGCAGGGTTCATTTAAGAAGCAAACCATCTACAGATGCTTCTTTCCATATGCAACAAGGAGATGTTTTTCTGGGGCTTAAAGATGCTGGGGATTGGAAAATAAGTTTATTTCTATGCTTTTTAATCTGAACCCATGTAAAAAAAAATGTTCAGTGTTTGTAGAGTGAAATGCTCTTCCCCCACCCCGTCATTATATGTTTTCATTTTTCTCGTTCAGGTTTTTTTGATAATTGTGTGGGCAGGGTTGTATCTGGTTTTTTGGAGAAGAAACCTTGTTGTCTAACACATGTTGCAGTGAACTTACCAATGTATCATTTCTTTCATGTTGTCATATGACTCTATATATATATGTTATACCTGAGATAAAAATTTGTATCCCTGTTTCAACTTCTAATGCTATGAAACTGTACATCATTTTGATCTATTTTGTAACATCTATGCATTTAAATAAAAAAGTAAAATTATCAATATTTACAATTGACATTCTTTTGAGACATCTTTTGTTGTTTCCTTTTTCCATTTGTACCCCGAAAAAGACAAGTTTTCAGGGAGACAGTAAAGGACAGATCTAAACTGAATTTTAATTCAGTTTTAATATATTTATATAAGTGCATGTGCTTTACACCGGTGCTCCATTATGTACTTGTAATCTGTCTTGATATATCCACACATATGAATAGGAGCTTGTCTTTTGGTGTTGAGAGATGGAACTCTTCATCAGAATTACTGTTCAGGGTACTTTTTCTTACGTGCTTCTGGCCAAGAAGAAAAATCTGAACTGTGACCAAAGGAGATATCCACAGAAAATCACAGAGGAATGATAGTCAATTAGCCATTTTTTTCCCCCGTGGAATGAACTATGCTACAGTCAGAAAAAGAGTAGTTCTTTATTCCTGAATGATTATTCTTCCTCCCAATGTTGTACCAAAGCTGTAAAAGCTACATTTGAAAGCAAACCCCAAAAATTTTTAAATAAGAAGGAACCTATGTCACAAGGAAGAGCAGAGGGAGGAAGAAAAGGCATTTTTAAAATGCTTAGACTTAGCATCACAAAACTATTCAAACTCAGCATGTAAATCCTTGGTTCCCTTTGGTTCATTCATCACAAGCTGGACACAAAACCCCTACTTTTCTTAAAATTCAGCATGACACTAAGTTATTTTATGTATCATTTAGACCTTCAGCCAGAAGGACACAATCTTACAGAATATAGGAAAGGATAGAAGGAAGACCAGATTATTTCAGAATGCCACCATGCATTCCCTAGTATACTATTTTTTTGTGTAATGATACTTTATGATTTTTATCACACCTATTTCTGATGCAGAAGTTTAAAGCAGTTTGGAGTTGTTAATATTATGAACATCTGAATAAATACAGCACAAGTTGTTGGCAGTCTCTGGGCAATTGTAATGGGATTGTGTCAAATGTCAGTATCTGAGCAACAATATTCAGTGTTGTTGCTAGTCTCTCCCTCATCTGAGCCCAGTATTGTTTGGACTGTGACAAAAAGAACGTGATTTTGCCTAATTTCTTATTTCTCAACAGACTTGTTTCTTTTTCTCTCTTTCTGTCTTGCCTCTCTCCCTTCTTTCTCATGATCTATGAATTGGTCTACAGTTTTTGGAAAGACAATGCTAAGACACATCAATCCTCTAGAGTATTTTTCATTTTCTCTGTTTTGTCCTTTTATCTGGATCTGAGAATAAGGCAGAACTGATAATTGAAGTTTTCTACTTAGTGCTATGTCTCAGTCTTCCAATTTTCTAGTCATGGTTTCCATCTGGCTTTCACACCTTGATTTTTCTCTAAGAGGAACCAAACATGGAGAAGCTGATGTGTCTGTTTCACCAGTATGGAAAGTAGATGAGGATGGAATGTGGCAGTTTGAAAGCAGTTAAGGAATCCACAGTTCAGATGTAATGAGGTGCTTAAGCGTGATTACAGCAGGAAAAATTACACCACTCTTGCCAGGAGGCATCAAGTCCACATTTCATCGTGGTGCCATGATTTGGTGTGCCTTTATGTCATTGCACAATGGGTATGGCCAGGCTGAGAAGCTCTCGTGTAAACTAGGAAATTGTATTTTCCTTATTTTTTTGAGAAAGTGTCTACCATACCAACAGAGTACGTGTCCACAGGGTAATAACCAGATATATCTGTATATCTACAGGTAGTCAATGTGTCATCATAGCCATTTACAACCTAGGAGAGAGGCAGACAACTTCCTTTTCATGCAATCATGCAGTGCCTGAGAGCCCAGTTAAAATGAGTTTTGCCTTTAATTCTCCAAATCCCCAGTGACTTTGACATCAGAGATGTTAATTTATTCTAATTTCGTGCTTTTTTCCTGTTCGGGTTTTTTAGTTTTGGGGGGTTTTTTTCATATTAGTAACAATAACCTGAAAATTGTTTATTCATCCAGATGAGTTTTTCCTGTCTCTTTAACATATTGTCTTGTGTTTCACTAGGGGACCATTGTAGTAGTTGCATTCCTTGCACATATGACAGGCCTTTACAGAACCAACATGAAAACATGTAATGGAAAACAACTTAAAGAGTTCTTAACAGATAATAGCAACTGAGAGTGTGTTTTCTCAGCTTGGCAATCCTTATGGCTTTTTTTATTTTCTGTGGGATTTCATCCTGAGCTCTAACTCCATCATTTTGAATCCTCTTTTCATCTGAGGCAGGACAGGTTTATTTGATTTTGTCTGTGAAATCTAGCACTGGACTTGCTCCACTGCACTTTTTTGTCAAAAAAGTTTGAAAATATGTCTGTAAGCCCAAAACTCTCTGAGGTTTTGGCCAATTTGCAGTCCATACATCTGCAGCTACAGCCTTGGAGTGCTATTTTACAGCATTTTGTAGACATTGGCAATGCTGAGGTGATGGTATTTTCAGCCAACCAGGACCTTGAATAATGACTTGAGATTTTTTCACTCAGGTAACATCCGAAGTCTCCTCTTTAAGTGAATGTATTGAAATTCACTTTCATTAGCAGCCATGGCAGCTGAGTCTATACTTGAATATGCTATTGTACTAGAATAAGGAACAGAACACAGAGAGGCATGTGCTAATATACATGTAGAGGGTGAATAAATAATCTGCATTATTTAACTAACATTTCATGTTATGTAAAATTTTAATATCTCTACATCTGTTTAGGCATTGTAGGATCCTTTAACCTGGGTTTTTTGTCCTCGTTTTTTCTGCATCATTCTTCAAAGAGTCTGTGTATTGCTTCCTTGTTTACAGGATCAGATGTGTTGATAAATTCTTCATACTTACTGTGATCTACCTGCAGATCTTGCCATGTAAACTTCTCCCCATATTTGCTATTTTCATTACACAGAAGTGGTTTTTACTTGTTTAGCTTTACCCAAAATCTCCAGCTTTTCACATAGCTGCATGATCTTGTCATTCTCATCTCATTCTCCTCCCAGTAGAAAGTGTGCTGTTTAGTGTTCTGTATACCACCACCATTTTCTATTTTCCAATGAAAAACATGTGTGCCAAACATAACTGCAATGGCAGTCTGCAAAAAAACAGTATCTTCCTATGGGTGTGTTGAATCTGCACAGACATGTGGGGTTTTTTCCTATGGGCAGTGCCAGAATCCTGCTGATATATCAGACATGGAAAAATGTTTGTCATTAGCCATCTCCTGAAGGATTTTTCCCCTCACAGGTAGTGGAAAATATTCCTCTTCTACATATCTGTTTGATTATTTTGGGTTTGTCCAAAACCAAAATAAGCACACTGGTTTTAAGTGAGTGTATCTGTTTTATCCATTATTCCAACCCCAATGTAGTCACCTGGAGCTATATACCAAAATCTAATGCCTGGGTGTGGAAACCCAGAGCACCAGGAATATTTCTCTGTCCTCTCTGGGGTGTCCTGACCCCCAGAGGATCACTGACCCGCATTCATGGAGAAAGTTTCCTAGATTTCAACATTGACTAGAATCCACAAAAGTGCAAAATAGGATGTAGAGAGTAGTGTAGGTGTATCACTTAGGTGAGAAATTTAGGTTTTGGGATTTTAGTATGTTGCAGATGGAAGCAAGATGGAGGGCACAGGGTGTCATCCTGAGTTTCTTCTTCATGCTTCTTCCTTCTTCTTCATGGGTTTGGGTGGCACTCTGCAATTGGGCAGAAAAGTCCACATTGTGGGTTCTTTGGGATCAGTTATTGAGTTAAAAGGGAAAATAATCTAGGTGTTCGTTCTTAATTGGATAGTTTAGTCTTAAAAGACCTTGTAACAAGAGACAGTTAGCCATTTTGTGCTTTCTAATGAAAAGCTGCTGAAGTCATGGTTGTGAGACTGTTTTACTGGTAAGAAATAATAAACGCCTGAGTCCAAACATGAACTACTGTCTCAAGTGCCTTCAATGCAGACCCAGAGAAACTGATACCTGGGAACAGTATAGATCAGTGAGCTGAGGGCAAGGAATGCTCCAAGGGTGGCTCAGGAATAGAAGATGTATTTGGCAGCCCTACAATACTTTTATTTCCTTGCTAAACAAGTCTACATGGGCCCCAAAGCTGGACTTCATGATGACATTGTGACATTCCCATCTCCAGAGTCTGTTTCACTGCCTTCCATAAGCCATATCATGAAGCCATCACACTGAAGTGGCCTTGTTTGTATGACAAAGCTCCAGCTAAAGGTCTAAATGTAATTCCTATGGCAACTCAGGAGTCATAGGTGGGAAGCATCTGTTTTATTGCCGGAACAGCCTGCCTGGAGAATGCACAGCAGTGAAAGATCCTCCCCTCTTGAAAGTGTCAAATTCCTTACCAGTTTAAGTTCCTCTCTTTCTAAAGCATGAACTTTCTTCATAAGACCAATGGGGTGACATACTTCTAACGAAAAATAAAAACACTCTTTACTCAGCTTTTATTGAAGTTTCTATAATTGCCGTAATTTAGTCACCCAGGAATGTAATTCCTCTACGCTTTTGTGGGAATAAACTCAACCTGAATATTCAATCATCTTCTAATACTTGTAGGTCTTTTGAAAAAAATGTGAGGACTGTTTCAGGAAAAAAAAGGAAGCTAAATCTTTAAAATTACTTCTATTTCTATCCATTTATTAGCTTTCCATGACAAGAAAATGTTTTAACTATGGTCTGCAATCATTGATATATGCATAAGTTTTCAACTTAGTTGGCTCTTTTGAGCATTTTATTCCTCCATAAAAGGTATTTTAATTTCTTTTTTATCTTTATGCTTTTATCTTCCTTTTTATCTTTATCTCTTCCTCAGGTGTTTTCCAGAGGCTTATGGTGGCCCATACATCTTTTGAGCCAGATAATTCCCACTCTCATGACTGGGTTATCAATTTGCCCTCAAACAGCATCTCTCTTTTGTGTCATCTTTACAGCTTGTTACTCATATTCTGTGGATGCTGATTTTATTGAACCTTGCGGATTTTATTGCATAACTTTTTCCCTGCTTATTGCAGGAGACCACATTTTCTGATTTTTTAAATCTTTTTCCTCTCCTAAGCTAGTGTCCTAGTATCCATGGGTGCTAATAGCTTTTTCACAGAGGTCCATGTAGTGATACCTTCTCAGGCACTCTCCTCTGAAATAGTGCCATTTAGCTGCATGTACTGCTATACAGATATAGAGCTGTGGACTCAAACATCAATCTTTTGAAGTCAAGAGTCACAGGATAGGCAAGGTGGACACACTGGGTCATCTGGTCTGACCTCCCTGCTCTAGCACAATCATCCTAGAGCCCATGGCACAGGATTGGTGTCCAGATGGTTCTTGAATATCTCTGGTGAGAGAGACTCCACAACCATCCAGGAAAGCAGAGCTCCATTTTGCATAACAGTGACTTGTGAAGACAAACACCATTGCTCCCAACACCTGCCCCTCCTCCTTCTTCTCCCAGTTATAAATGCTCAGCCTGACACCAAACAATATAGAATACCCCTTTGGTCAGTTGTGGTCAGCTGTCCCAGCAGTGTTCCCTTGTGCACCCCCAGCTGCTTGCTGGGGTGAGAAGCAGAGAAAGCCTTGATGCTGATCAATAATAAAAACAGCCATATATTATCAGCACTGTTTCCAGCACAAATCCAAAATACAGCCCCATACCAGTTACTATGAAGAAACTAACTCTACCCCAGCCAAAACCAGGACAAAACCATTTTAAGAAGTATTGCCTTCCCTCAGCAAGTGAAGGAACTTTAGCAATACCTACAAACTTTATCCTCTTCTCCAAAAGGTGCACGAGCATATCACAGAGAGGGCAGGGTTAGAAAAAGGAGTAAAATCCATCCAAAGGAGTAAAATCCCACCTGAAAGAAGCTATACAAATGGAAAAGATAATTTTAACTCAGAATCTTTGAAAATTTCTACTTTAGCACATGCTGGTTTTGTGCATTGAAGATGTCATACTGTGGAACACACTTTAAGTGTAAATACTTTTATTTCTGACAGCTGCATTTACAGAAGAAACAGAACCAATAAAAGTCGTTAAACTGAAAAGTGTAGCCCCACATTTCTCTTCACAGAGAAAAGCAAGGCACAATTCTTCCCAAGAATATTCTTATCTTATTTGCTGTGCCTGTGTTCCTGCAAAAGTAGGATGCAATATGGAGATTGTTTACCCAAAGTGATGGTGTTTTGTTTCCTTGGCCCATCAGGGCAAAGTGTGTGTGTGTGTTGGGACTGTCAGCTGAGAGTCATGAGATGCTGTGCAGTTGTGTGCAGAGTTGAGTGCTTGGCAGATTCAGTTTAGATGTAATTTAACATGGTGTAATACAATATAGAATAATATAGTGTAATAAAGTAATTAATTAGCCTTCTGATAAGATGGAGTCAGATGCATCGTTCTCTCCCCTTTGTAGGGGCTGCCTGTGAATTCTCTAGAAAAGGATGATATAAGTAAAATATCTGATTTGGGCACAGAGTTAAGAAAATAAGAGCCCTTAAAGAAGATGTTAAGCTAAACAATGCTGCTTATTTACTGTAAACCTGGTGACATTAGACATTAGTTTCTACTCTAAATTCCTACAATTGCATTTGTTAAACAAATTTTCTCCAATTACATTTTAACTATGACTTCAAAATATTTTCTTCTACTTTCGTAGTGGTATGTCTTTTTCAATGTTAAGACAGTCTTTGGACGCTGCCAATCAGAAAATACTGGTTCTTAAAACTGCAGTACATGTTTTTTTTCTCTATTTCCATATAAATTATGTGCTTTCAAGACAATATGTATTAAATTAGTTGTAACTAGGAGTTCAGAGTGCTGATTTTATATATATATGTTCAAAATTTCTCACCAATATATTAATAAAAATCTCATACTTCCTCACTAAGAGTGTGAGGTACTGAAACAATAGTCCATGTATCACATAGTACAACAGCTGGATAAAAAAGGCAAAATTCCGGAAAATAACTTGTTTATTTGAAGAGCTACTTAGACAGAATGTAAGTATCTACACCTAAGAAAGTGGCTGATAATTCCCTTTCTTCCTATTGACCATGTCTTTATATAGGTGAGATTGCATAGAAGCAGAGCATGTTCACCTGTTTTCAATGGTAAAAGGAAAACTGAATTTTGACATACCAAGTATTGAGGGCTAGAGCCTTCTTCCTAGAAGAAGAAGAAGAAACAGAGGGCTCAGAAGAGGTACAGAGCATGAACTTTGTTCCTTTTGCTGTCTAGGAAGAAGAGCAGAGGCTGAAGTTCTGGCAGAAAGTGCTCCTTATGTAATTGTTTGTTGTCCTCTTATTTCAAAGCTTGCATACTTTCGCAGGGATTTCTCATGGGCAGCTCCTCACATCACTGACTCCTTCACAACCAACACCTCCAACTCTCTTCACAGCACATCCACCTTCACTCTCCTCAACCAGCTAACCCACTCTTTTGTGGCACTCTTCTTAATGGACACAGCTGTGGCCTATTAAGGGCAGGCCTGTTCCTAATCTTTGGTGATTAGTACAGCTGCAACTCCTCAGGTGTGAGACTACTTTCTGCACTATTTTCTTACATTCTATCCCTCCACAATTGCTTAGGTTTTTTACATGCTATTATTTTTTAGATAACCCTTACAAGAAGTAGGAGCCTCAGAGTTACTTTCATCCTTGTCCCGAAGGGATTCAAGCCCTATATCACACTTTCTGTAGACTCCCAAATAAAGCTTTCTGTAAGTGCATAAGAGCGTTGTCAAAAATCATTGGCAAGGACCTACAACTGCACAGCCAGGTGTAGAAGAGTCATGTAAGAGGCCCAAGGGAAAAAAAAGTGGTGGTTTGGATACCTAACTGGAAGAGTTACAAATCTCAGCCCCTGCTCTCAGAACTGTGGCTGCTGTGGACAGTGATTTGGCATGCAAAATGTCTAACATTATGCATTTATTTTTAAAGATAGAATGTAAAATGCATCATTTCAAGGAACACAGACTAGAATCCACCACCTGCTATGGAAAACTGTACATCTTTCCTGAGGGTAAGGGTATCACTTCATGTCTACACCTTACATAGGCTGAGCAAGTTCCCAGAATTGCTAGGTAGAAGCCAGCTCTGAAGTGTGTGTTATTCATGCAGAAAAAATTCAAAAAAGGAAGTAGAAATTAATCCAAATGATTTTTAAACATCATGAGTGCACTCTCTGGGATGTTTTCCAAATTTAAAGGGAAGGAGAGCCTCATCTGATAAGCATGGACCTGACCCTACAGGTAGGGTGGGGTAAGATCCATGGGGTGTGAGCTCTGTAGTGCTCGGGTCACAGAAGGCCTGATTTTGCTACTTTTATTCCAGCTGTGTAGTTGAAAGGGTTACTGACTTTATGTAGTGGGATTAATGGCAAAGTAAGATAATGCAACGGCAAAGTCATGGTAGAAAAACAAAGACTATGCTATTTATCTGTGCATGTAAAAGTATATTCAGATCCGCATATATTCCTAAGCTTTCACATTCCTCATCCATGAAAAGTTTGGCAAACCTTAACATTACTACAAAGAGTATATATTAATCCATAGAATTTACTTCATAACTTTTTTCCCCTGCATGTTAGCCAAACTTCACCATGTGTGTGCATAAGAAACCCTTGACAAAAGCCAGCTGAGGGCTGAAATGTTGGGAATTTGCCCTCTTCACCCTTATGAATAAATCTTTCTTTAAAAGCAAGCAAAAAAATCCTCTTGGCTTGGAATATCTCAGCATGCTGACTGTGCACAAACCAAGGCTGGAATAATTGTGCATTACTGTGATTTGTTTTTGTATTGCCTCCTTGTCATGTTTTAAAAAAAGAACACAAGTATTATAATTTTGTATTGCTGTGCACCAGGTGCTTGCCAGATAGCTAAGGAGGGCCAGCTGTTAGCTTTCAGGAGATGCTAGTAGAAGAACTGATAAACTTTTTGAAACCAATGCATTCAGAAACCTGTAACATTCCAACAAGTAGTACAGTATTTTCTTGCCCTGAGAAGGAGCACTAGCAAAGCACTGAATCCAGATTTAGCTGTCTATTTAGAAAGGAGAAGGAAGGAAAAGAAAGGCAGCAAAATGTGCACTGTGTGATGAGCTAATTCTTCATGGACCACCAGTGAGTGTTCTGCAAGCTTTGGGAACCATGTCTGTAAATGATGCCAAATGAAAGCATGGTCTGATAAACACAAAGAAAATAGTTCTGTCTCTACCTACCCATAAGCTGTATGGTGAAAGCACTGAGGCTTGTTCCGCTCCTGCCCTTGACACCTAGGTTTATGCAAGCTGTAAGTACATGTAGAGAGTTTATACTGAAAAGAATGAGCCATCAGAAAATCTAAGTGCAAGTGCTATCAGTTTGCTACTATTGCAACAGGATGATTTTGGTTTTCCTGCAGTTAACACAAATTTTCCTTATTTGCCATTTGATTTATAGCACCAGCTGAGTTTTCTTTTGTTTGTGCAGATGCTTTAATAACCAGAGGTGTTCTTTCTTGTTCTATCCCATCCTTTAAATTAAATGGCTTTTAATTAAGCTCAGTTCCATGTATCTGATCTGGCACTACCCCAGCTAGCAAAGTTTGCCAGTGACTCCAGTAGAACTTGGTTCAGCTCTGCCCAGCAGTGTGTGTGGTGGGAGCAGCACTGCAGATTTTTCCCTTTCCTGTCATGTCATGCCACCATGGCTGTGGTCTGTGAAAGCTGATAAGAAGATAGAACATGCATGGAGAAGGCCAAAATTTCACTAACAAAACACTAATGATACCTAAGGGTATCCAGAGCAAGGCTACCATCTTGCTACTGTGCAGTCACAAAGTACTTTTTCACAGTCTCTAGCACTCTGACTCTTCTACTCTGTTCTTATTCCATTGCTTTGTGCTTATAATAAGTAAATACTTATCTCAACCCATAGTCATTCCTTTTTGTTCTTCCTTTATCGGAAAGGGTGGGGGAAGGGGAGTGGATGATTTGGAGTTTAATTTCCTGCTGGTATTAAAACCAGCACATCTGACATTGTGAAGAAGATTAAAAATTGCCAGTTTATCTTCAACAGCAAAACTTACCACTGGCCACCAGAATTCAAAGTTTTTGAAAATTATATTGTACAAGAAATCAGGGAGTCTATACCCTGAGTAAACTATTATGTTTAGGGGTAATGAAGAAAGAAACAGTTGCTCTCTACTACACTGTGTGAGACAAAGACTTGCTAGAAGAGATGGCATCCAAACCCAGTTCTCTGTCTTGTGCTCTTGGTCTTCCTTCTAGTCATAACCATGAGATGGTAAATTTGTTTGTCTTAAAAAATCAATTTTGTATCAGTCATTTCACTTTGAATTAGGAGGTAAGCTGACTGTAGGTACAATGCATGGCATTGTGGCAGCATTAGCAGCTGAAATAGTTTGCAAAGAAGCATGTTCATTAAGAAAGGAAGAGAAAAAAAGCCTCGATGAAATGCAGTTGGATAAATAACTTATATAGATAAAGAGGTAAGAGATGACCGTTCTTAGCATCTGGCTGGTATCATTCTTGACATGGCCCACTGAAAATTAAACAGACAAAGCTCTACCAAACAACCTTCAGATCAGATTTTTTCGTAACTGGTTTCCTGCTCCTTCATCAAAACGAAAATGTCTTTTTGACATTTGAACATATTTTGAGAAGAGAAACTAGCTCACTTAGTAGAAGGAATCTTATTGTTCATACTTTTGTATCAGTTCTGAGATTGCACATGGGCATGCTTAGATATGTTTCAAAAGCTCACCTGCCACTCACTTCGGCAAGTAGCTTCCCTTTATATTTCATAAGCTTAAGATCTGCATACACCTGAACTGTGCTCCTGGACTCCATCTATTCTAAAAAAGGGAAAGTAAGATTCTACTGATTTTTTTTCTGTGATTTCTCTCACCTAGTTCCTGAACCAGAAGGTGATTTTAAAGGCAAAATAAAAGATATAAATCTGACTGGATATCGGGATTAGAATTTGAGGAAGAAATAAAAAAATATGGTTTGGGAGCTGTTTGAACATAGATGAAATTGCTGATAGATTTTGCATAAAAATTAATCTGGTAGATCAATACAGGTAAGGAGAAGTAAGAAGTAGGGATATGACTGCAGGATCTGATCAGCAAAGCAGGATGAGAATGAAGAAGGCATGTAGCAGAAAGCCAAGAGAAGGCAGAAATCAGAGAAAGTGCGAGAAGGAGGAATTGTAGAAAGAGTCAGAGGCAGAATAAACACAAAGATGATAGAAACATGCACATTAGATTTAACTGGAGTGACAGTTAAAAGAAACCTCTAGCTTACATTATCTGCTGGCAAAGATAAACCATTTTTGGTAAAATCATTTTTAATCCCTGTAACTTGTAATTCTATGGCCCAGTTTTGCATACCAAAATAAACTTTCTCCCACATTCTATATCACTCTGTCATTATGACTGTTATTTCAACTTTTCCTTTTGAAAAACATTCAGCCCTCTAATAGCCAGTCAGGGAGAGAAAATTTATTTTTTTCCTAAAAAAAAAAAAAAATCATAGAAGCCAAACTGTACTGAAGAAAAGTGCAGCAGAGTAGTTCCAACACACAACACTTTTTCCAAATGCAGCAAAGGTACAAGACAAGTTGGTTGCATGAAGCACATGACTGCTACTGAACAAAAGAAAAAAGTTATATCGTGTTAGGTTGGTCCTCCCTTCACTGGGAGAAGAGTTCTAACTTCTACTCTTTATACCTCTTCTAAGAGTGAGAAAACATCTAAGGGTAAAAATGAAGACAAAGCAAGACTGCAATGTATACCCACCTCCCCACAAGGGCAAAGGACATGGCATGACTTCTGTTTCCTTCTACATGCACGATGGACAACATGTATTGCTTAATTTTATCTTTAAGATATCTCATGTTTTTTTCCAGGCAGTTGGCTTGCTTCCTTCCCCTAAAACCAGCTCCTGTTAAAGGGAATGTAGGGGAATTTTGGCATTCTCATTTTGCATTTTTCTCCTCCTACACCACTTTTGTAGCATTAAGCATTTCTTTGTTCCTTTCAGCACAAAGGTCCCTGGTTTCCTCACCTGTAGGAGAAGAAAATGAGCAGATCTAGATATTTTGTCTGCATCTCTGATTGCTGATATTTTTGCTCCAGAATTCAGTGTCAGCACATATTTCTGGGGCCTGAGGATATTCAGCCTCATGCATCCATTTTTTCTGCTGTAGGAAGCAGTCGTCATTCATTCCCACAGCTGAAACATTACCTCAGGCACTCGTGTGTCCTGCCCCTGGTCCTGAGTCTGTCCTGTCTCACAGACATGGAGAATGCCTCTCTGTCCTAACTCATTATTGAAAAATTGAATAACTTAAAATAACAAAACCCAATTTTTTTTTCTAATCTAGGATATCTTGCTCATCCCAGTACTTTTCATTATTATCTTCCTGCATTTTATATTTCTCACCTCTTTTATCAATATGGGAGTGCACTTTGTCAATGTCCTTGGTGGGACAAAGAGACTCTTTCTGGCCAACCTTCAGAAACTGACAATGATAAATACAAACAAGTTCCAACTCTTATTCAACATTTTATATGAATTATAGCAATTTTCAGTCAAAGGAGTCTTATTGAGGACATGACAGAGTCATTCTCTCAAGCAGCATTTCAATGAATCAATGACTCAATGAATCCTTATTTTAGAAAACAAAACACAGGTCAAACTTGAACTTTCAGATGTTTAGCCTACTAAAGATTTTCAGGGAAGGAGGAAAATTCATAATCCTACAGTTTCACCATGTGATGTTCCTGTGCTGTGCTTGAAGCAGAGGGGACAAGCTGACAGCTTTGTCATCAACAGTACAGTGACATCCAGACATGGTCTGCTACATATAACCTTCCCTCCACTGTCTGCATTCATCTATAGAAAAGGGAAACAAATAAGATCTATATAAATTCTATAAGATTTTATATAGACAGAAGGAGTTATATCTATGGCAGGGAGAGCTAGTCCCTGTGAACCCCTGTAATCTGAACTCAGTCAATTAATTAAAAAAGACAGATTCAAGTTTTTGGGGGAAGTATAGGAATGAGAAGGAGAGAGCCATAATATTGGAGAAGTGGACATGGACACATTTGAAAAAATGTCATCAAAATCTGTGTGGCATACATTGATATATTTTTTAATATACATATGCTACTTTTAAACAAAAGAGCAATTTATTAGACAGCTTAAATTTAAAAGGTATTTCAATCTATTTTTGTGTATTCTGGCCAGTTTCTCATGCTGTATTACTAACATGATTTATCTGTGAAAGCTTTAATGTTGCATCTTTAGTGAACAGTGTTTATCCCATTCATATGAGTCGAAAATGTGAAGAAAATAATCCCAAAGTTTCTAAACTAAGATTTCACCACATAATGAGCCTTCTTGTTCTCAGCTTAACGAGGGGTGAGTATCTTGAAGATCATGTGGAAATCAGTATGACTAAACAAAGGTAATTTCACCACCCACCCTTCTTCCTTAAAACAAAGTGTTCTAGACAACTATGTGTAAATAGAGAACTACAGCTGTCATCACATCAAGTCAGACAATATATGAATTATCTTTTCAGAAGTTGTCTTAGACAAGTTTATATTATATGTTTCTTTATTGTTGCATAATTGCGCGATATTTATTTTGGATTAACAAAAGGTTGAGATTATGCAATGTATTTTACATTGTGCTACTCCTGCAGTGTTAATGATTGAGTATCTTCCAGCTATTTCATTGTAGTTTTGCAATTTCAAATTTCACTAGTTTAAATTTCCTCTCAATATTTATTAACATATCTTATAATCAAGTATTTCAAAATCCTATTCAATGGCAGACTGTAAAGCCCCTACTACTTACTCTGTAAGAACAATACCATTTTTCATGAAATAAACCCAAAATTTCTGTTAACATGGTAGAAGAGTAAAGATTTATGAGAGCAGTTTTAGCAGCCTGGTTAGAAATTCCCTGTCAACACCTTACAGGAGCAATCTGTCTGCCAGCCCTCTTTGAAAGCCCAGGTGATTCTTCTAAAAGATCCTGTCAAACAGCAATCCCCTGAAATCAAAAATCACAGACTGAGGCAGTTTAAAAGGGACCACAGTGGTACCTCTGGTCCAACCTCACTGCTCAAGCAAGATCATCCCAGAGCACATGGCACAGGATTGCTATCCAGATGGTTCCTGAATAGCTCCAGTGAGGGTCACTCTCCCACTTCTCTGGGCAATCTGTTCTAGTGCTCAGTCACCTGCACGGTAAAGAAGTTCTTCACATTCAGGTGGAACTTCCTGTACATAAATTTCTGCCGATTGCCTCTTCCCCTATTGCTTGTCACCACTGAGCAGAGCCTGGCTCCAACCTCTTGACACCATCCCTTCAGATACTCATAGACATTAATGGGGTCTTCTCTCCGTTGTCTCTTCCGGAGGCTGAACAGGCCCAACCCTTGCGGCTTTCCCATAGAAGAGAGATGCTTCTGTCCCCCAGTCATCTTTGTTGCTCTCAGCTGAACCCACTCCAGAAGTTCGATGTCTCTCTTGTTCTGAGGAGCCCAGAACTGGACACAACACTGCAGATGTGGCCTCACTAGGACTAAGTAGAGGGGCAGGATCACCTCCTTTGACCTGCTGGCACTGCTCTTCCTAATGCTTCCCAGGATACCATTGTCCTTCTTGGCCCCAAGGACACACTGCTAGCTCATGGACAGGTTACTGTCCACAAGGACTCTCATCTCTGCAGAGCTGCTTTCCAGCAGATCAGCCCCCAGCCTGTACTGGTGTGTGGGGTTATTCTTCACCAGGGGCAGGACCCTGCATTTGTCTCTGTTGAATTTGTGGCAGTATGCCTCTGCCCATCTCTCCAATCTCTTGAGGTTCTTCTACCCTGCAAAAGAGAAAACAGCCACAATGTGTTTGCGTGTGGGAGCTCTTGCTTTCCCTGTTTGTCCTGCAGCTGTAACACTGCTAGTTGGCAGGCTTTCACCTGCCATGGGCCATGTGTGAGTGAAAAGACAAAGCTGTGCTATTCTCAAAGAGGACAGTGTGGCCTTCTTGAAGCAGCAGGACCCTGGCTCCAACTCCCTTCTGCAGCATGGAAGCACATCGAGGTTTGCAGTGAGGAGTGGGAGGAGTGTAACAGAGCGTAATTGTTGCTGCTGCCTACTACTAGACCTATGTGCCACCATGGAGTGGAGTTTTCTGGTTGCTTCTCTTCTCTCTTCTCACATAATTTGGGAATTGCTGCTGGAATATCTCACATCCTTGGACACTTGACCGTGTGCTCCCATTTACTGAGAAGCCACTGGATTAGTTGTGCTGTATTGAGCATGGGCACTGCAGTGTTTTTAACATCCTTCCTGAAGAATTTATGGCCTTGCTTTCAGTCACTTGAGGAGGTGGATTGGGATTGTGAAACAGCTTGTGCTGTGAGGAACTGAAATGTCCATTGAGAAAAGAATAATAGAATCACTAAGGTTGGAAAAGACCTCTAAGATCATCAAATCCAACTGTTGTCCTCAAACCACCATGTTACTGCTAAACTATATCCCCCAGAAATGCTAGCGTAAGAGGTAAGAAGCCCATCCCATAAGAAGAGCTTACTCAGGGTCCAAATTCCTTAAGAAAGCAGAGTAAATGAAATTCTTACTGATCACATTACATCTGACTAATTATAGGACCTTTATGAAAAAATGACAGCAAGGATATTTCTTTCTTTGACATCAGTGTTTTACGCTAAAAGTTACCCTGAAAGTTTCCTCTCATGGTTGATTGTTACATGAGGCACTTGTTGAAGCCACAGGGGACAGAATTAGGAAATCACAAGAGCATCATAGGGACATTTTAGCATCTGCTCAGCTATGTGAAGAGGTCATTGCATCTGAGTACGTGTGGATTTGCAGGGAAGATATGCTGTACCATAGCAGTTACATTAGGAGTCTGAAACTTCTTGTTTTTAGTGTAGCTTCTAAAGAGCTCCATTTTTTGAGGCTCAAGCTGCAGGCAAAGAAAGCTTGGACCTGAGGCACTCTGAAGGAATAGTTTGAAAACCATGAGTAAGTTCAAAGCAAGTCTCCTACTGAGAATCACAAAGAGATGTTTATTTTCAACATAAAATAACAGCTGGTTTCAAAACAATCTTGTATTTCCAACCGAGTTATTTGTAGGAAAAGAAGTATGAAAATATTGGAATGAAGTGCCATCACAAGAATGTAGGGTGAAGTTAACAACTGCAAGGTTGTCATTATGAAAAATTCGAGGATTCTATCTCTCTTGCCAAAACATACATAAATATATGTAATGCTGTTAACGAGACACATACATCTATCACCAGACAGTATAATTATGCCTGAGGAATATTATAAAAGCTAAATAGGTGTTAATTAAACACTTCCTTTTTTTTTTTTTTTTAACGGGCCCCTCCCCTTGTATCCAAGATTGTTAGCTCCTTGGCAATTGCCTTGTGCCCTCACCACAAGACTGGAGGGAACTCCAAGCAGTCAAGATATGGAAAAGGCCCAGAAGTTCCACCTTGTAACTTCATTTATAGTGCTTAATAGGGGACAGCTTTTTTTAATATTGCTCCAGCACCTCTGTTGGAGACCATGACACTAATCTGTAGCTGCGTCATTCCCTGGAGCTGGCAGAAGGACATCATAAACATGATGCTCATTAAAGGGGAAAAAAATTTCCATCAACTGGAAAATCTCTAAACCTCTTTGTAGGGACAGGAAACCATCAGTGATATAAAACGTTTCATGGCATTGAATTACTGTGTCTCATTGTAAAGAGAAGAGTTTTATAGTCACGTTTTTGCGGCTTAGCAGGTAGAAAAGCAGAATTTAGCACAGTTAATCATCTTTTAAGAATAGACAGTGACCATTCCTGAGGGAGAAAGACTTTTGGTCTGAGATTTATGTTATTCATTTCTTTCAGAAGGTACTGAATGTATTTGATAGCAAATTCCTAGAACTTTTCAAGTATCATTCACAATTCCTGAAGGAATGTTTTTGTTGTTGCTTCCTCTGCTAACCCAGAAGAAAAGTATGGTCCAAACTATTTCAGTAGGAAAACTTATGTTTTTATGTAAAAGTAATTCTGCCTCTGCTCCTTCTGAGTCCGATGTTTTAGAGAACTATTTTGTTACAGTATACACACATTAAGTATATTACACTATGTATATAAAACATTATTCCATATTTTTCACTGACTGATGTAGAGACTTTTGTTCAAAAACAAAATCCAAAATAAATTAATACATTGACTATTTTTATAGAGGTTCATATCAGCAAAATAGCCCTTTTTAACTCCATTAGCCAGAAAAAAATTACTGTTACTGGAATAAATAACTTGACTCTAAATATAAACTGTAGGCAAAGTTATAAATTCTCAAGACTTTTCTGGTTGATATTTAATCCGCGTGGATAATGTGAACAGATCAGTCCTTCCCAAAACAGCAGATGAGGGTATGGTTTTAGTCGAGATCTATGTCACTTCTCAGTATCCTTGTTTTGTGCATGATGATTGGATTTAAAGTCTAGTCCCTGCCCCTGCCTGAATGGTGATTAAAGCCTCAGCTCCAGGATGCTGTGGTAATGCAAGAATTTAGTGCGAGGCTCTGCCATAGTGACACACAGATAACCCTGAAATACACCACAGCTCGGCTGTTTATAGAGTGGGAAGAAACTTCTGATGAAGAAAGGATGAAAAATGCTAAAATCACCCAGGGCTTTAATGACTGGCCTGTTGAATAAAACAGGAGTTACTCTTTCAGCTAGCTTGGGAATGTGTGGGAAGGGGGGAATGGGCAAGTGTTGATAAGTATGATCGTCTACCAAATCAAAGTGTGTTTTGGGAGAAGTGGAGGAATGTGCATTTTATGAGTCCTGAAGGAGTTGAGCTATGAGAGAGGAACTCAAGTCTACTGCTGTCAGATTTCAGGCAGATATGTACATACCCAGTAAAAGGGTATCAGTTCCCTAGCAACATTAGCAATGGAAGTACAGACTCCAAATGGGATACGTTTTGGTAGTCCTACGTTTGTGATTGCCAGAATTGACTTGAAATTAAGTTTATCTTGAACTTAGATGCTTAAGTAGCCATTTAATGTCTAATGGTCAGATAACTGTTTAGCAGGCAGTCAAAATACTGGGATGCATGGAGAAAAAAAATTAGAATTTTTTTTTTTTTTTTTAACAGTAGTTCTTCTCCTGGAAAATGACAGGATTAATAGAGTTCTGATTTTATAACCATTGAAGATCCAGCTATTACTTGATTTTATATGTTTTTTACTGAAATTACTTGAAAGCTTTCTGAAAAAATGTATCTAAGGAACAC